>CM053622.1:760940962-760991992 GCA_028646595.1 Phalanger gymnotis
ACTGAAGAAAATACAACCCTAAAAATTAGACTGGAGCAAGTGGAAGCTAGTAATTTTATGAGAAATCAAGATATAAAACAGAGCCAAAGGAATGAAAAAATGGAAGAAATGTGAAATATCTCATTGGAAAAACCACTGACCTGGAGAATCCAGGAGAGATAATTTAAAAATTACTGGACTACCTGAAAGCCATGATCAAAGAAAAGAGCCTAGACATCATCTTTCAAGAAATTATCAAGGAAAACTGCGCTGGTATTCTAGAACCAGAGGGTAAAATAGAAATTGAAAGAATCCATTGATCACCTCTTGAAAAAGATCCCAAAAAGAAAACTCCAAGGAATGTTTTCGCCAAATTCCAGAGTTCCCAGGTCAAGGAGAAAATACTGCAAGCAGTCAGAAAGAAACAATTTGAGTATTGTAGAAACACAATCAGGATAACACAAAATCTAGCAGCTTCTACATTAAGAGATCAAAGCGCTTGGAATATGATATTCTGGAGGTCGATGGAGCTAGGATTAAAACCAAGAATCACCTACCCAAAAAAACTGAATATAATGCTCCAAGGCAAAATATGGATTTTCAATAAAGTAGAGGACTTTCAAGCTTTCTCAGTGACAAGACCAGAGCTGATTAGAAAATCTGATGTTCAAATACAAGAATCAAGAGAAGCATGAAAAGGTAAACAAGAAAGAGAAATCATAAGGGACTTACTAAAGTTGAACTGTTTTGTTTACATTCTTACAAGGAAAGATGATATTTGTAATTCATGAGACCTTTCTCAGCATTAGGGTAGTTGAAGGGAAAATATATATATATATATATATATATATATGTATGTATGTATATAGGCAGAGGGCACAAAGTGAGTTGAATATGAAGGGATGATGTCTAAAAAATAAAATAAAATTAAGGGGTGAGAGAGGAAAATATTGAGAGAGGGAGAAAGGGAAAGACAGAATGGAATAAATTATCTTACATAAAAGTGGCAAGAAAAAGCAGTTCTGTTGGAAGGGAAGAGTGGGCAGGTGAGGAGGAATGAATGAATCTTGCTCTCATCAGATTTGACTTGAGGAGGGAATAACATACACACTCAATTAGGTATCTTACCCCACAGGAAAGGGATAGGGGGAAGGGGATAAGAGAAGGGGGATGATAGAAGGGAGGGCAGATCAGAGGAGGAGGTAATCAAAAGCAAACATTTTTGAAAAGGGACAGAGTCAAGGGAGAAAACTGAATAAAGGGGAACAGGATAAGATGGAGGAAAATATAGTTAGTCTTTCACAACATGATTATTGTGGAAGCGTTTTGCATATCAATACATGTGTGACCTATGTTGAATTGCTTGCCCTCTTAGGGAGGGTGGGTAGGGAGGGAAAAGGGGAGAGAATTTGGAACTCAAAGTTCTGAATGTGGATGCTCAAAAATAAAGTTGTTTTTGCATGCAACTGGGAAATAAGATATACAAGCAATGGGGTATAGAAATCTATCTTGCCCAGCAAAAAAGTAAGGGGAAAGGGGATTGATGGGGTGGGGAGTGGGGTGACAGAAGGGAGAGCTGACTGGGGAATGGGGCAATCAGAATATATGCCATCTTGGAGTGGGGGTGAGGGTAGAAATGGGGAGAAAATTTTTAACTCAAATCTTGTGGAAATCAATGTTGAAAACTAAAAATATTAAATAATAAAATATGAAGAAAAAAATGAGCTGGGAAAGAAACGGCAAATCATTCCACAAAGTATCTCTGCCAAGAAAACCCCAAATGGGGTCACAAAGCATCAGACACAACTGAAAAACCACATAGCATGTTTGTACATATTTGTTTGCTTGTAACTCTCCCATCAGAATGTGAACTCCATGATCAAAAAAGAGATAAAGATAGAGAATAAAGGTAGATAAAATGGATAATTTTGATTTCATTAAATGCAAAGGTTTTTGTACAAACAAAACCAATGTAACCAAAATTAGAAAGAAAGGAAACTGAAGGGAAATTTTATAGCATGTTTCTCTAATAAATGTCTCACTTCTCAAATATATAGGGAACTGAGCCAAACTTATACAAATAAGAGCCATCCCCCAGTTGGTCAAAGGAGATGAATAAGCAGTTTTCAGAAGAAATCAAAGCTATCAATAGTCACATAAAAATGCTCTAAATCACTATTAACTAGAGAAATGCAAATTAAAGCAGCTCTGACCTCATACCTATCAGATTGGCTAACATGACAGAAAAGAAGAAAAAAAGAATGCTGGAGGGGATATGAAAAATAGGCTAAGTAATGCACTATTAGTGGAGTTGTGAATTGCCTCAACCATTCTGGAGAACAATTTGGACCTATGCCCCAAAGGCTGTAAAACTATATATACCCTTTGATCCAGCAATACCAGTACTAGGTCTGTACCCCCAAAGAGATCAAAGAAAGAGGAAAAGACCATGTGTACAAAAATATTTATAGTAGCTCTTTTCACAGTGGCAAAAAACTGGAAACTAGGGAGATGCCCATCAATTGGGTAATGGCTGGACAAATTATGGCACATTATTGTGATGAAACACTGTTGTAGTATAAAAGATCATAAGCAGGATGGTTTCAGAAAAATCTAAGACTTACATGAACCGATACAAAGTGAAGTGAGCAGAAGCAGGAGATCATTTTAACAGCAATATCGTAATGATGATCAACTGTGAAATACTTAGCTACTACGATCAAGATCCAAGACAATTCCAAAGGCCTCATGATAAAAAACGCTATCCACCCGTAGAGAGAGAAGCAATCGAAAATGCAAACTGAAGCATGGTTTTTTTCACTTTATTTTTCTTGCTTTTTTCACAACATGGCTAATATGGAAATATATTTTGCACAACTTCACACATATAATGGGTATCATATTGCTTGCCTTCTCAATGGATGGGAGAGAGGTTGGAAGAAGGGAGAGAATTTGGAACTTTAAAAATTTAAATTAAAAAAAAGAACATGAGCTCCTTGAAGGCAAGAACTGTCTTTTGCCTCTTTTTGTATCACCGAGCACCATCTCTGACATATAGTAAATGCTTAATAAAGGTTTGTTGTTGTTTGTCCTTCATTTTTGAAGAGGACCAATGACATCATGATATTGGAGTCAAGGGTCCAATTGATCAGTCCAACACAAGCTTAGAAGGCTCTACCACAGGCCAGGCACAAATAGTCCAAACATTTGGGATGGAGACATCTTTAGATTTGTGCATCTCATGTTTTCTTTGTGCTACTACAATTCTGCTTTGCTCATAGAGCATAGCACCTTCTTTGATGAGGGCATGCCATGCCAAGCAGTCCTGTGCCAGCATCTCCCATGTCTCACAATCTATACAAAAGTTCTTCACAGAGACTTTGAGAGTGTCCTTGCACTGCTTTTTTTTTTTCTGAATTCTGGTAAGTGCATGCCTTGTGTGAGTTCTCTGTAAAATAGTCTTTTAGGTAAACATGTATTTGGCATTCAGGCTCTGGGGCCAGCCCATTATAGTTGTGCTCTTTGAACTAGAGTTTGAATGTTTGGCAGTTATGCTGGAGAGAAGACCTCAGTGTCTGGTGCCTTATCTTGCCAGGTAATCTTCAGACTCTTCCTAAGACAATTCAAATAGAAGTGGTTTAATTTTCTAGCGTGGTGCTGGTATACTGTCCAGGTTTTACGGGCATACAACAATGAAGTCAGCACAACTGCTCTGTAGACCTTCAGTTTAATAATCAGTCTAATACCTGTTCCCTCCTACACTTGGAGCCTCCCAAATGCTGAGCTAGCTCTGGCAATGTGTGTGCCAACTTTTATCATCTATGAGTACATCCCTGGAAAGTACACTACCAAGGTAAGTGAACTTAACCGCAACATTCAAAGTTTTTCCATTTGCTGTAATTGATGATTCCAAATTTATGGTGTGGTGCTGGCTGATAGAGAATCTCTGTTTTTTTGGTGCTAATTGTCAAGCACAAACAGCAATGAACCAATCCACAGTCTATTGCATCTCAGCCTTGGAGCCTGCATTGAGTGCACAATCATCTGCAAATAAAGTCACACACCAACTTTCCTTCCACTTTAGTCTTGGCTTGAAGCCTTTTCAAGTTAAATGGTTTCTCATCAGAGCAGTCGCTGACCTTGATGCCATCTTCATCCTCATTGAAGATGTCTGACAACATCATGGAAAATGTCATGTTAAGAAGCATGAGAGCAGGCACACAGCCCTGCTTCACTCATCGGTGACTGAGAAAGTGTGAGAGCATCACCTTTTATCCAGAACCCAGGCAAGTACCCATCATGAAACTGATGCACAATAATGATGAACTTCTCTGAGCAGCCAAATTTTGCATCATCTTCCACAAGCCCTCGTGACTGACAGTATCAAAGGCTTTGGTCATATCGATAAGCATTGTGTACAGACCTCTGTCCTGCTGGCACACTTCCTGGAGTGGTCAAGCAGCAAACACCACGTCAACCATTGCTCAGTCCTTCCTGAAGCCACACTGGCTTTCAAGTAGATGACCATCTTCCAGGTGAAGGATCAGCCTGTTAAGGAGCACTCTGGCAAGAACCTTGCCAGAAATATATAAATACTTAATGGCTGACTGGCGCCACACTGCATTTTAATAAAAATGTGAACTCGTAATAATTTTTATCAATCCTCAAATTTTCCAAAATTGGCATAACAAGAGACATTTCGGTTTATGCCATGGTTTCTGGCATGCTCTGTAGAATTAGGGAAAACATTTGACAAAATATCATGAAGACCATCCTCACCTAAGGAGTTCTTAGTCAATTTGCTAGTTTTCTGATAAGAACGGGAGAATGCATCTGAGCACAAAACTTGAAATGGAAATTGCAGAGAAGTCAATTTAGGCTTGATATGAGGAAACAATTCCGAATAATGAAGATGGGTTGTTGCCTTGGGAAATGATGGGTCATCTTCATCTGAGACATCTTCGAGCAAAGATTTGATGGACATTTGCCAGCTTTGCTGCAGAGCACTGGGGTCCCTGAGGGCCACACGTTAACATTATCTATGTCGTATTGTATTCTTATTTATTTTGTTAGACCTTCCCAATTTCATTTTCATTGGATTCCAGTCATTCTCTGGCTGCTTGTTTGACAACTCTGTTGAGTATTCTTGTTCAGGTTGTACTAGATGGTCACCAGGCAGATGGCTTAGTGGATACAGTGCTGAACCGGGGGTCAGGAAGACCTGAGTTCAAATCTAGCCTCAGACACTTATTAGCTGTACCACCCTGGGCAAGTCACTTCACCTCTATTTGCCTTAATCCGGTGGAAAAGGGAATGACAAAGCACTCCGGTATCTTTTCCAGGAAAACCCCAGGGACAGCACTGGTGTGCTACAGTCCACAAGGTCATGAAGAGTCCGACACAACTGAACAACAACAGGATCCCTTTCAGCTCTGAGAAAGGAGGCTTGGAAAGCATATCTTGATTATTTCAAATAGGCGGGACATTTTTTGCTGGTTAATTGATCAACTAAAAGCAGCTTCATTTCGCTTTGCTAGGGATTTATATTATGATCTCAATGCTTCTATGATGAACTCTGAAATGGACTTCTCCCTTAAATCGAACCAATACCAAGTGAAAATGTGAAGATGCATGTTATTCCTCTAGGACTCTCTACCAAGAATTGACTGGCTCCCTTTAAAGAGTGGTTAGTTAGGAACCCAGTTTACTAAGTTTCCCAGTATGAGGCACTGCAATGAGTCTTCTGGGAGATTCCAAAAAGAAAACCAAAAGATAGGGCAGGGCCCCTCTTGGTACTCACAAACTATCTGGGGAGACATACATTACATATATAAGAAATGACCAGGGAAAAGAAGAGTCTATGGAGTACTATCTGAAGGTCACCCAAAGGCCTGGGAATAAAGGGTCAACTATTCTGAAATAGTGAAAAAGGATCAGTACTAACACTTTTGGGGAGGGGTCAGACTTGCTCTGCTTGTCTCCAAAAACCAGAACTAAGGAAAATTTGTGGAAGCTACCAAGAGGCACATTTAGGATCAATAGAAGGGGAAACATCCTGGCAATTAGAGCTGTACAAAATTGATATGAGAGCTGCCTTGGGAGGGGGTCCCACCCCCAACCCACTAAAAATCTGCAAGTGAAGGCTGAAAGACCACTTTGAAGAAGGTCATAGAGGGGCTTCCTTGTGAGGTAAGGGTTGGATTGTATACTGTCTGAAGTCATACTCGTGTGTGTACGCATGTGTGTACTAGTGTCTATGATCACAGATTTAAAGCTAGAAAGGGCAGTGAAGGGCTTGGACCAGATAATCTCTAAGGGCCCTTCAGTTCTAAAGCTAGGATCCTAGGCTGTACCTCCCAATCACTGCCACTACCACCGTCACACATCTATTTTATGGATGAGAAAGCTAAGACACAGGGAGTTTAAGTTAACTAAGTGACTCACCCAAGTTCAAGGTCACACAAAGGTAGGAAGTGGTTAAGTCAGGATTCAAACCCAGGTTGGCAGACTCCAAGTCCAGCACTCTTGGCCCTACCTTATTTTGCCTCACCCTCTAACTCTGAGAGCCTATGGCACATATTATTCTGTACCAGGTAAAGATTTTCATCAGAAGTACAAAGCAGAAAGCTACCCTCTGAATTTAATGTATAGCCACACAGCTCATGCCCATATCCAATTAGCTGCCAAACCTCATCCATTCTACCTCCTCAACAGCTTTTCTGTTCCCTTCTATTCCCACAGTCACCATCCTAGTTCAGACCCTAATCACCTCTCACCTGGACTATGGTACTAGATTTCTAATTGGAAGACCAATTAGAGGTCATCCTAATGTAGCCTCTCTGCTCTATAATCCACTTAGCTGCTGAAGTGATATTTAGACAGCACAAATCTGCCTATGTCACTCATCTACTTCAGTGGCCCCCATTGCCTTTATGTGTGGCATTCAAAGCCCTTCACAATCTATATCTGACCAAATGAATACAAACTACTCTCCTTACCCCAATCCACTGGATTCTAGCTAGCCAAAGTGGCCCACTAAATGACATTCTAAGCTCCTTTTAAATCTCAGCTCCAATAGCAGTTCCTTCAAGAGATTTTTCTTGACCTCCCCCCACCCCAGATGTTAGTCCCCCTTCCAAATCCTTTTTATTTTTTATATATTTATTAATTATATATTTATTATATATTATGTTATATATATATATATGTATATATATATATATATATGTATTTTTATGTAACCTATATAGGAATAGTTCAGCATAATGGTTAAAGGCCAAAATGAAAGTCAAAAAGACCTGAGCTCAAACCTGTCTCCAACAGGCCCTAGTTGTATGACCCTGGGCAAGTCACTTAAACCCCTCAGAGCCCCAGGAAACTCTCTGAAATGCTGATTTGCAGAGCAGGGGTCAAATTGCATTAGCAGAGGGAGTTTCTTCACTGGGAGTTTCCTATATCAATGAATCACAGGTTCTGTCCCCAAAAGACACAAAGATAAAATAACGTGTATTTATGGGTGTATCTATGTAAAATGGGTATTTATCTATGTGGAGCCACAGGCAAGAGTTAGATGGATCAGGTAGACACCAAAGGTGGAAAGCAGCCCTCACACCAGAGCACACTGTATTCCCCAGAGGAATATAAGCTGTAAGAGAGAAGTGACTATCTCAAGTTTGTCTTTATTATACCAGTGCCTTGCCCACAGTAGGCACCTGACAAATGCTTGCTGCTTGATGGAGGCACTGATGGGTGAAAAGCACAGTAGCAGCTCCTCCAGGATGACCAGCAATCTTTTTGGAGGCTAACAAAGTCAGACACCAAGACTGCTCACAGTTGCCAGACCACCCAGCTCTAGAAAGGCAGGGCATGCTCTAGGAGGCAGAACCTGGGCTCCTTCCAGACAGCACATCCACCCTTCAGAAGCCACCGGAGAGCCCTAATGAAGAGCAAGGGACAGGAAGGGGGAAGAGGGCACCAGAAGTGAGCCAGAAGGACCCAGAGGAGTTCAGATGGCCACGCCAGGTCCTCCAGGCAGTTGCAATCAGCAGGTGATGCTTCCTTCATCTGACCTTTAGTCTCTTCTGCCCTCTCCCCAAGGCCTATTTAACTGAAAGAACCCACTTAGTGGAATTATAGAGGGGAAACCAGAAGAATTGGTTCACTCTCATCTCAATTACTCTGCCTGCATCTGTGAAGTCATCGAATTGAGAGTGCCTCTGTCTTCAGACTTGGGCACATTATAAAGCAGAAGGAAATAGGGAAATATTTAGGGAAAACATTTTGTGCTTTTCTCTTCAAAATGCAGGGGCAGAAGTGGAAGGAAATATGCTAGGGGAGAAAATAGATGAGGAAATACAGTAAGTGAGGAAGCCTACAGAGATAAAGATGGCCAAGCAATTCTGGCTTTCAATTTCCTGTACCTTTTGAAAATGTAACTCTCGGTGAACCCATTCTGTTCCTGGATCCCATTCCCTTCTCTCTTCCCTCTCCCTCTCCCTCTCCCTCTCCCCCTCTCCCTCTCCCCCTCTCCCTCTCCCCCTCTCCCTCTCCCTCTCCCTCTCTCCTCTATTATATTGCTTTGTAAAGAATCAAGGATAACCCAGGGCCATGTTACTTCCTATCCCACTGGACCCCCCCTTACACAATGCATTTATCTAGTATTGAGGCATGACCCTGAAACATAACATATACACAGATAGAATTTGATTAGTCTATAATATGAGTCAATGTTACCCCACTCTGTGATAGAGCAATCATTTGAATCACGTGAAAGAGAACAACATTTATGGGTTCATATCCTAACTTGGCCACTTACTACATGCCTAATTAGAGCAAGCCAACACTTACCTCTCAGGAACTCAGTTTCTTCTTCTGTAAAATGCGGGGGTTGGATTGGATGATCTCCAAGGACCTTTCCATCTCCAGATCTATGATAATATGATTCCAGCAACAGGAGTAGGAAGGCTTCTCTTCTAAATTTCTATTTCCATAGTAAGTTTGTCATTGTTCCTACCCTCTCTCTGGATGGTACAAATGAAGATGGGAAGACCAATATCCTCTGGTTCCAACAGTCTATGTTTATAGAGATACGAGATCAGTAGTTTCACCAAGGTAAGAAAATCCCTCCATCATTGCAGAGGTCAAACCATCTAAGACTTAAAAGTCCTAGAGAGTCCCTTTAGATACACAGAGTTTCAGGGGCAGCTGGGGCAGATACAGGGCAGCCAGTAAGTTTCAGAGATGGGATTTGAACACAAGTCTTTCCAGCTCCAAGATTCTTACTTTCTGCTTCACGACCCTGTATTGTATCTATTGTATCATTCTTTTCGATGACTTTCCTCATGCCAGCCCTGTGAGGTAGGCAACTCAACTATTTTAAATAAGGAAATCGAAACAAAGAAGGAAAAATAGTTTGCGAGCACATAAGTGTCAGAGTAAGAACTTGAACTTGGGCCTTCTAATACTTAAGACCAGTGCTTTTTGTACCAAGCTTCTCCTCTACAACTTCCTGGACATCCAGGGCAAACCCAGTGATAAGGACAAGATTCTCTAGGTCTAACCCCTTGTGTTTGGCATTGACAAACATGTGAAATCTGGTCATTTTAACCTAGAATCATTCAAAATAAAATTGAACATGAAAGAAGTGTATATAAAAATTGAAAAGCAGCAACAATGGAAAAAATGTGTTTTAATGCATGAGGTCTAGTGAAACCTAATATACAATGAACATGAAATCATATAATTGCAAGATGAAATTGACTGCCTGGAAGCACCAGAGAAACAGAAATGCTAGTGCAGCCAAAAGACTATCTGGGAGAGGGGGGACATCCTGTCCAGGGGACATGAGTAATTTGGTTTCTTGGAAAGCTGTGTTCTCTACAGTAGAGAAGGAAATGACATTAGTTTCTACTATAGTTTAGAGGGTTCTACCTCCAAACCAGGGACGTTTTTAGCCAGCATCCTATTAATAAGCAATAATTCATTCAATAATTTTTTCAATCCAATAAATGGTTATTAAGCACCTTTGCACAAGGTACAGAGCTGAGCCCTGGGGATGCAAAGAGGAAAAGCAACACAATTATTGCTCTCAGGGAAATTACAATCTCATTGAGAGGAAGAGGAGTGATATGGTAATAATTCTTGTACCAAAAAAAGAATCCTAACTAGCAATATTAATAAGCAGGATACCCAGCATAAAATGCACCCTCCACTCAGCTTTTTAAGAAAAAATGGAAAGGGGTAGAAAGATTGGGATGGAGAGAAGAGATTCTGGAACAGAAGTACCCATGGGAAGAGGAAGCTACAAGATGCTATGAGGCCACTGGAGGCAGAAGTGGGGAGAGGGGAGGAGGAAGCTCACTTGGGACAAGGTCATGGGAGATGGGTGGGGAGCAAAGGGGAAAGAAAAGCAAGCCATCTAGCAGCTTCCTGTTATAATCGTTTAACAGAATTGGGGTTCATAACCTGGTGTCCACAAACAGATTTCAGGGGTCCGTGAACTGAGATAGGAGAAAAAAAATCACATCGTTATTTTCACTAGCCTCTAATTAAAGTTTCACGTTTCCTTCAATTATTTGAAGACATTATTTTAAGAGGGGGTCCATAGGCTTCACCAAACTGCCAAAGGGAATCCATGACACAAAAAAGGTGAAAAACCCTCATACTAGAGACAGACATCCTTAAAGGCAGGGAGACCTTCGTTCAGATCTTGCCTCTCACATATATTGACTGCATGACCTTGGACAAGTCACAACCTCTTAATGTCCCCAGCCAACTTTCTTAAGACGGCTCAATTGCAAACAAGCTGCAATCACCTGCATTGGCAGAGGGAGATTCTTCACTGGGAGTTCCAAGAGCTATCAGTAGCCTTTAAATTTCAGTGCCCTGGGAAAAGTCCCAGTCATCCCACCCTAGTTATGTCTCTGCACACAAATGAATATGAGACAAGGGGAAATGTGATAGGGGCAAAGGAGACAAAGTTCCCTGAGGCTAACCACTGCTTCAGGAGAAGGGCCATTCCATTTGGGACAGCTGTCATGGAGGCTGTCAAGTGCAAGACAGAAGATCATTTATCAATAGTGATGTTAAAAAGAAATACTCGTTCTTCAGGTGGAAGTTACATCACTTTGGAAGGGAGATGGGCAGTGATGATACAGCACGTATACAAATAAGGAGATCATTTGAGGAAGAAGAGCTAGCAAATGGGAAGAATCCCTCTTCCCTACATCAGTGGGTGACCCTCCAACTCTATTTTCAATAGAAAAGGGTACTCCTAGTGCAGAAAAGGGGGCCATCACCCACTTTATCACCCTACTACCTTGCTAACAGAGTTTAGAACTAGATTGGTCCTTAGAACCCATCGTGGCTACCATCTACATAATATAGAAGAGAAACTGCTCTCTGTCCAAATCTTTCCTGAATGAAGGCTCAATGTTTTCTTCTGAAAGCCTTTTAAAGTAGTTTAGAAAAAGCTTGCAAACTTCTGTCATTCTCTCTCCCCTATCCACCCCTCTCCCAATCACAAAAGAAAATAAATTACTCCCTCCCTATACATTTGGCAGACTGCCTGCCATGTTTGCTTAAGTATCTGGGGGACAAGGCCTGGAAGAACAAGTAGGACCATGAGATAAATTGGCCCAGTCACAAAGGAAAACCCCTGCCCCATATTTCAGCTGATCTTTATCCAGCATTTTTAGCTTCTTTCATAAATACTGAAATTGTCCCAAATACAAAGGTGTCTTCCCCTTCAAGAGAACTTTTACACTCAGACTTTTCTGGATCAACGCCAGTCTTCTTTAGAAACAAGTAGGTCTTTATTTTTAAAACACACACACAGACACACACAATGTGACAATCGGCAACTGTCTGAGTTACGGCCTGTTGACGCACAGGACATCATGCCAAGACAGGACTGAATTACATCCCCCTAGTCTGCCACCCACCTCAGTTCCTATCAACAGACAATGAACACTTTAGGGGTGGCTGCCCCAGTAAAATAAACCCAGATCACTCAGCAGCCAAGGTAAATAGATGAGCCCAGCCGCCCTACTCTGGACTCCAACCGGCTGAGGCTTCTGTTGGCTCCACTGATCAAGGAGGAATGACAAACAATATTAGATCAAGGAGTTCACTAGCTTGCCTGTACAACAGAATCACTCACCCAGAAACCTCTTCCCCTGCCAAGATGCCCAGTCAGATTCATGCCAGTCAGCCCAAAGAAAACCTATATGCCACTGTACATACTCTAAGAGATTTCCCCATCACAGCTCCTGACTTACAATGGCCTGGCTACATTGTTTGGTGAGGAACAGCTCATGAACCTCAGAGCTGGAAAAAAGCCTCCAAGGTCAGCCCAAATCTAAACATGAATCCCCTCTACAACATAACTGATAGGGTGTCAGTGAACCTCTGCCTGAGGGCCTCTGGTGAAGTCTCTCCCTTCTGAAGAAGTCCATTTCACTTTTAGACAGCTCTGATTGGTAGGAAATTTTCCTGACAGCAAACCTAAATTTACCTCTGCAGCTGCTATTGATTACACCTGGTTCTGCCCTCTGGCTCCAAGCAGAACAAGCCTATTCCTTCTTCTAAAGAACAGCCCTTCAACACCTAAAGGCAGCTTCTGTGTCCCTCTGGACTCTTCTCTTGTCTAGGCTAAACATCCTCAAGTGTTTCAAATGATATTACATGATCTTGAGGCCCCTCACCATTTGGTCACTCACCTCTGGACAAGGTCCAGCTCATTCATGTTCCCAGTGTCCCTAACCTAGAGAGTCCAGATCACACAAAATATTTAAAGTCAGGTTAGGCAGCTGTCCCTCTGATGTGTTTAAGCCCACCCCCAGGCCCAAGAGGAGCAGACTGTCCATCCGTGATCCTGGCACTATGATCATCCACCCACTCTCCCCTCTGTGGGCATACGGCACAGAGACAAATGAAAGGCATCTCCCTTCTGTTTGCACTCGGATCCTATGGCAAAAGGCACTGGGCATCAAGCCTACCTCCAGGCCTAGAGGAGCAGAATTATGACCAGAGAATGTTCATTCAAATGCTATTATCAAAATGTAGACTGTGATTCCAACAGCCTCAACGTATTCCCTCAGGCAACAAACTGTTCAAACTATATTTCAAGACAAATAGGAGACTTGTACATGCAAATACCAAGTGGGGTCCTTTGGAGGGGGGGTGGGGAGGAGAGGGATCTGGCAGGGGTCCAGGCCCCACAGCATCTCTTCTCCACACAACCCCATCCTGGCAGAGGTCTGGCTCTGGAACACTGACCATCAGCAGAGACGAAAAAGGAGGGCAATGAAGAAAGAAAATGCTTGCCTGTGGAAGTCCATTCTCTCTGTTCTTCTTACTGGCCCTGTTCCTGAAATCTTGCTCCTCTCCTGGGGCCACCCAAGCTGGCAGGGACTCGGGATCTTCAACCCAAGAACCTCAAAGGGTCTTTATGAAGGAGTATTACATTCCCTGACTCTGCTGGCAAGGAAACGAAGGTGTGGAGCAGTAACGTGAGCAGCTCAATGGGTGGCTATCTTTTTTAGGACAAAAACATGTCACTCTTTGAGACAAGAAAGAAGGAAATACCCAGAAGCATCCCTGAGGGATGCACAAACCTCAAACCCTAGTTAAATTAAGCTTATGGCGAAGGGGTAATTTACTGCCCCATAAGTTTTTATAGTCTTACCAGATCAAAGCAAATAACTCAGGTTAAGAACTCAATTCAGGCAACACAGCATGGTATCTCACGTTGTAGGTCACCCCCTCAACTATGCCAAGTAAGGCAAAAAGCAACCAAACCTCAAGGCTCCTACCCACAGACTCTGAACTGTGCTGGCCAATTAAAACTCTTGGAACCAAGCTGACCAAGAGGCAGAAAGTCGGACTGTTAAAGTATCAACTGGGGGGAGGGGTGAGTGGAAGGAGATGAAGCTAAAAATGAAAGAAGATGAGGACAGAGGTCTGGACTATATATGGCCCATGCATACCTTCCTGAAATAAACATTTACCAGTGGCATTAACAGCCTGGAGCTAAGGGCCTTTGGATTCTTCTCAGTTTAATTTCAACACTGCTCCCAACCCATCCCTTACAAAATTGAGGGTTGGGGGGTGGAGCGGGGGTTAAATTGATTTATATAACATGGGGTTATGAGGATTAAGGAGATGAAAAAATTGAAGAATTGTGATAACAACTTTCTTTTGCAAAATAAATGGGGTCCTGAATGTGTGTGTGTGTGTGTAAAATTGTATTTTAATATCAGTAGAGACAGTGCAATGCTGTGAATAGAATAAATTATCAAGAATTCCCTATGAATACTAGACTTCTTAACCATCAGGGATGAGCTACCTTAAATTCATCACTTGTCCCATGGCCGCAGTAGGAAATAGAAAGAAATGCCGAGCTATGTTGACTTCATCTGCTTTGTATAACAGCACACATTTAGAGCCTTGTTTTTCAGCAAGACAGCCTCTCTACTGACTTCATGGCTTTTCCTGGGGATTTCCACTTCTGGATTGCTTTCTGTCTTTACAAGAGAGGTCTTGCCCAGAGACATCTAAGGTCAGATAAGAGTAAATGTTTTTCGAAAGGTGTGAATTCACAAGTACATTGGGACTTTTGATCCCTGCTGGAGTTTCCCATCAGATTTCTGCATGGATGAATTGATTGGTTTCCCACTTCCTCTAAGCAATCAAAAATGTTATTTTTTGAAGATTTGCTGAAATATCCCAAACTGATGATCCTGGGGAGACTGTGGTCACGTTCGAGTGGCAAAGACTACAGTAACTGTTCAGGTTTCTCCTTTTCTATATAACTACTCATATAAACCAACTTCTCCTCCCTAAGGGGAAATCAGGGAAGCACAAGAGAATTTGGTCACTAAGACAGCCTAATTTGCTAAGTATAATACTAAGTATAATTTGCTTCTGCAAATTCAAAAGTATGATTGTTTATGGATTCAGCCTAAGAGTCTCGAAGACCACTAAATTGGGGGCCCACCTCCGGTAGAGCCTCAGTCATAGCCAAAATTTTCCTTAACTAAAGAGGTTCCCAAAGACCGTTATGACTGCTCACTCACCAGCCTGGGTCAAGCTGACCTATGAGATGACTTCTGCATGATTTCAGAAGTTATCCACGATACCACTACAATGTAAATGCACTAGGAATCCTGATGCTGACACTGAAAAGCTACCTGACCACTGCTCAGTCATTTCATTTCTTCAATTCCAGTTTTCTTCTCTGTAAAATGAGAATAATAGTGTCCATTAATACTAATAACAGCACAGAAAGGTACTATGGTCTAGTGGATGGAGAGTCTGACTCCTACCCAGGAAGACTCAAGCCCTGCCCTTGAACATACTGACTGTTTGATCTCGGACAAGTCACTTAACATCTAAGTGATCTCAGCAGCTCTCCAAGACTAAGTTTCAGAAAAGATACACTGGCTACTTCCTTACCTGGGAACTAATCCCCTGTAACAGTGGAATCCCAAGTCTGGCCATTGTCCTCATGACAGTACTGTACCTAGTTCGCAGGTTGCCAGAAGGCTCAAATGAAAATGTGTATAATTTGCTTCTGCAAATTCAAAAGTATGATTGTTTATGGGTCAATTGTTATTATTGTCCAGAATCTGCCATTCTTTTCAGTCCTTCATTGTTGGTGGGAGCCATCTCCAGTTGTCCTGATCTATACCTGGCCAGGTTGCCAGAAGGCTCAAATGAAAATGTGTATAATTTGCTTCTGCAAATTCAAAAGTATGATTGTTTATGGGTCAATTGTTATTATTGTCTAGAATCTGCCATTCTTTTCAGTCCTTCATTGTTGGTGGGAGCCATCTCCAGTCATCCTGATCTATACCTGGCCACTGGACCAAGATGGCTCTGGAGGAGAGAGTGAGGCTGGTGACTTTACACAGCCCTGCCTCACTTAAATCCAATTCGCTTGCAAGTCATGGCATCATCTCCCTGATGTCAAGATCCTCTTTGAGAATGAAAGACAAACAACCCCATTGTTGGTAAGCAAGAGAGGAAGGGGCTTCCCTAGGCGAAGAAGACTATCATAAAAATAAAAACTCCTGTGAAGTCAAAAGGTCTCCCCACTATAGGAAACTAAATGGAAAGAACACTGGATTTGGAGTCAGAGAACCTGGATTCGAATCTCAGCTCTGCTCCCTGTGTGGCCTAGAGCAAGTCGCTCAAGATCTCTGAGGTCAGTTTCATCTGTAAAAGGGCAGGGGGAGGTTGGTTCAATGACTTCTGAAGATCTTTCCATTCTAAATCTGTGACTAGGAAAGTGCTCCCAAGCCTGATCCTCCCCTTAACTTCTCTATTCTGTACTATTCATAGTATTACAGCTGTCCCAGCAGCCCAGACTGGAAATCTCAAATCAAGGTCTTATTCTTCTCTCCTCCTCATCCCTCACATCCAACCAGTTACTAAGTCCTGTCCTTTCTATCCTAACAGCATCTCTCTCATCTTCGCCTTATGGATTCCCCTCCATGGCACTCTTACTGAAAATACCTAGCTCAGGCTTTCATCCCTTATTACCTAAAATGTAATAACCTCCAAATGAGGTTTCCTGCTTCTAGCTGATTCCTGGTCCAATTCACCTTCCATTCATTCATTCATTCAATGCCATATAACTATCAGACAGTAAAGAGAAATAAGGCTGGAAGTTTCACTGGCCCCAGATCACCGAGGGCTTTAAATGCGAAGGCAACAGAGAACATAACCAGTTCTAGAGATGGGCAAGGCAATCTCCCAGAGCATAACATGGGACACTTTTAGCATAATGTTTTATTTAATGCCAGAAAATGGTGGTCTCTATGGTAAGTAGGTGATTATTCTGTTATAAGTTGAAATGCACACATTACAATAAGAGTTTAAAGCCTCTAATGACTAGATAGAGGGAGCTGCAATTTTCAGACCCTGCCTTGTCTTGGTCTGGGCCCAACCAGCCTGCCTGCATTTCAGACCCTGAGTTTGGCCCGACTTGCCTGACCTTAACCTGTAAGGGCTGCATACTTCTTGGTGTTTGCCTCGACCCCCTGCCTTTTTCTGACCTCAGACAACTCGAAACTTCCCAACACTTATCTCATCTGGTTGGCCTGGATTCCCAGGCTGCCTTCTGCTCTGACCTCTAGTCAATGCATGTCCCATTTGATGATATGGCTCTCCAGGTCCTGGCATTCACCCAGGGCCCTCTGCCCCCAGGCTACCCAGGGGGCCCACAGAGATGCCTACGTGCAATATCACATTTTAGCAGGTGGCAGGTGCCACCAGGTAATGCTGTGAGAGAACAACAGCGACCCAGAACGACTTTCCTCTGAACATAAGGATGGGAGGAGCTTCCTTATACTTTCCTAAGGCACTCTTCTCAGTACCTGGATGCCTCCAAACGGGAGTCAAAGCCCGAAGGAGGATACTGAGGAGTAGGAAACGGCACATGGGCAGCAGAAGGAGGGCCTCTGAAGAGTATATAAGACATGCCTCCCACCGTAGAGGAGCAGTGGACTACAGGTGCAAAATGAGGCCCCATCGCGTTCATTTCCTTGCTTAATAGGACATCAAGAGTTCTATGGGAGGAGAAAAAGAGGGTAATTAGGAAATTACAGTGATGATGTTTTTAATCATCAATAAAAAAATTCTTTTTTAAAAAGAAACACCACACATTTTCTTGTCTGTTTATGTGTATCCAACTAGGGTTGTGCTGGAGTCAACTCCAACCAGGGTAAGAAAGCTGATTGTTGAATTTTCAGTGAGACCATTTACTCCTCAGAAATAGGCAAATGATACAAATCAGGGCTTTGTTTATTCATCTGTGGATTGATCCACCATTTTTAAATGGTGAATAAAATGTTAATAATGAGACCAGACTTAAAAATATGTCTAAAATACACTCTCCACCCCAGATCCTGTTGTTAAATGTTTGCCAGCACACCACTATGGATATCCCATAAGTAGAATACTAAAATCCTTGAGGACTAGGACTATTTCATGTCAATTTTGTAATTAGCTGTTTGCATGCTATCTTCTCCATTAGAATAGGACCTCTTTGTGATCAGGGACTGTTCTTCCCTTTCTTTTTCTCCCCTGTGGCCCTGGCGCATGTAAGCACTTAATGATTGTATATCGACTGAATGTCATTCTATCTCCAGGTGTAGTAGACAGGAGATCAGCCTGGACTCAGGAAGGCCTTCATCCAGGTCTCACATTGGGGTTACACGGATTAGGTGGCCCTGGGCAAGTCTCTTCACCACTCAGTATCCTCAGAAACTAAGACTTTAAGTGACATGAGTTTCTGGCTCACAAGGCCAGACCTCTCCTTACCCCATCCTCTCCACCAAAAAGTCCCCAAATCATGGCACAGAGCTTTGACAATAACAGACACTTAGTCTGTGCTGCTTGGGAGAAAGCAGTAAAATAGCAGCTGATATGGTCTGAAGGTGATTCATGAAAACATGGGCATTTGGGAGGATGCCTTTTGAAGGTCATGCAGATCTAGCTTTTGATAAGTAGTTGACCTTTCAATTGTACTCACACTGTTCATTCTCTTCACCATCTTCCAGGTAGGCCTTCTCCTGTGTGGCCCCCAGCCCCATACCAGGCTCTCAAGCATTTCCTTCCAGAAAGCACAAGGAGCTCCAAACTTGCCACTGAATTGTTCTGTGCCACAGAGAACCTGAAAGGCCTCTTCCTATAGTGTCCACAAATACTGGTATCACTGTGCCCAGAATGGTGGGGAGGCACTAGGCCAAGGGGCACAGTGCCCACCCTCACTGAGTCCCAGTGCCCCTGCTAGGGATGCAAACCTCACACTAACCAGCTCTATCTCTGACTACTTTTCCTGGACACATTCCTTGGTACATAAACTCACACATTTTCAATTCCCCTCCACACTCTCACAGCTTCCTTTGCTGTGAGTGAATAGAATGTAAGACTCAGCCTTGAAATAGGGCTGGGGAACAGGCAGAAGATGTGGGCAGCCACATGGTTCTGCAGCCTCATGTGTACAGGCTAGAGGCAGCAAGAGTGCCAGACTTGGAGTCAGGAAAACCGGAGTTCAAAACCTACCTCCGACACTGACTCCCTATGTGACTCTGAGAAAGTCATTTCAACTCTCTGGGCCTCAAAGGTCCCTCCAGCTCTAAGTCATCATTCATCCTTTGCCCACATCCTCAACAGCTGGCATAATTATCACAGGCCTCAGCTTCTCACCTGTGAAATAAGGAAGTTAGACTAAAGCAGATTATTTCTGGAGTTCCCTTCTGGCTCTGAAATTCTATGAAGCCATGAATCTCTGATATCTTCAGTTCTGAAAATTACTTAACCAATCCAAAATGAATTATCAGTTACCACAGGTGGGGATAGTTACCTAGTGGAATTTTGCTTTAACCCATTTAATTAATTACAGCCGTGATTCAATTTCTGTGGACGATGAAGAGAGCTTTAGATTTGGGAATCACAGAGGATCTAGCCACCTGTTACCTGTTCCTCATCTGTGAAATGGAGATGATGCTCGCTCTCCCTACACACCAGAGCTCAAAGGTCATCTACATCTCTGATGAGTGGTCATCCAACCTCCACTTGATTGCCTCCAGTGAGAGGAAATCCATTCCACTTTGGGACAGCTCTAATTGTTTGAAAGTTTTATTCCCCTCTGAAATCAAGCCTCAATCTGCCTCTTAGTAACTTCCACCCATCTGCTCCTGCTCCCCCTACAATCCCAGCAAAGCAAGACAAGTCTAATCTTTCTTCTGTGGGGCATCTATTAGGGAGTCCCTACATTCTCTCTTTTCTAAGAAAGCGCTTTGTAAACCCTAAATCATCTCATCATTCAGTTAATGTGTTGTTGTTATCAATACATCAACAAGCATTTTAGTGGCACCACAGATACTTAGAATGCTAAAAATAAAAGTTCCTGCCCTCAAGGGGGTTTACATCCTATTGAGGGAAAATGTGGTATACACATATAAGTACATACAAAACATAGTCGAAGACAAGGTAACTAATTCGGTGGCTGTGTCACTATGGGCAAGTCACAACCTCTCGGGACTAGTTGCAGTGAGGTGCCAAATTGCTTTGGTTGAAGGAGTTTTCTCACTTGGAAGTTCCATATGTCAGTGACATTACAGGTTCAGTCTTGCTCCCTATTCCAAATAAAATTTTTGGAGAGAGAGAGAGCACTAATAGCTAGGAGAAACCTGTCCTTCCAAAGGCTTCCTTTGGAAGGAAAATACTTAAAGGAAATTAAAAATTCTAAAAGTCATGAGGAAGGAAAGAGAAGGAAGAGTTCAAGAAGCAGCCATTGGTCCAGCGTGGCTGGAAAGTGGAGTGAGTGAAGGAGATGGCCTGAGCTCAGCCTGGAAACGAGGGTGGCAGGCCTATTGTGAAGGATTATACACACCAAGCTGAGGAGTTGGTACTGCAAATGGGCTCTCCTCCTTCTTCAAAGAAGCCACCATGGAGGGCTCCCCACAGCTCGGTCCTGGGTGCTCTGCTTTTACTCTCTACACCCCAGCCCTTGCCCATTTCAAAGTCCACATTTAAGTCTCCCTGAAACATGGGACACTGTTTAAAAGCCAAATTGGTATCACCGAAGACGGATCCTATGACCAAAATATCATACTGTTTTAATTCTGCTCCAGAAAAGTCAAACCAAATTCTATTAAGGACTTCCCACAGAGCTGGAGACCTAAAATTAAAACATTGGGGAAAAAATGAGAGGAGGAATACCAATTGTCGCTCAACCACAATACAAGTTTCCCAGAAGCAGCTTGGATAACCCTAGTCCTAGGGTCCTAGGAAATGAATTCTAAGAATATGGGTCAATCTTGCCAAGAGGTTTCACATCCAAGAAGTACCAGCCCTACAGGGTCACGTAGAGCTGTGCATTTACTCGGCATCCTTAGGGAAGGAAGGAGCTAACCCATAGAAGTAAAATTTCTTACACAATAAAACACCAAGGGTTTGTTGGTTTTTATGAAAATGGGCATAAGTCATGAAATACAGCAGTCTTCAAGCTGAGGATCAGGCAAAATGGGTTATGAAGAAGCTTATTGTGGGCCTGGGAAGGCTGCAACACCTAACAAATGAGGAATTAGGAAGAAACTGTTAAAGAATGTAATCAAAGAAATGTACAATTGAAAAAGGCGAGTCAATCATATAGTGAGAGATAAGTCAATGGGGAGATCACATGCTCCATGGGTATCCCTCCCTATGTCAAAAGAATTTGGGGAAGGCTCCTGGAGCACTGAACGGACATCCTGTGGCAAACTTATGGGAAGACTTGGAAGAAAGCCATGGGGGGATTGCAATCAGCATCACTAAAAGGAATGCCTGTACTGATGGGATCACAGTTCCCTCGGCTATTCAAGCATTTACAGAAATATTTTTTAAATATAGCATATGATTCCCTGTCATTGTAAACAGAAGGTCGACAAACAATTCAATAAGTGTTTTCAAGTGTCTGCTAGGTGATGAACTCAAAATATTAAACAATCTCTGTCTCAAGGAGCTTATATCCTGTGTTGTTGTTACTAAGTTGTTTCAATCATGTCTGACTTTTCATGACCCCATTTGGGGTTTTCATGGCAAAGTCACTGTTTTCCATTTGCTTCTCCAGTTCATTTTACAGATGAGGAAACTGGGGCAAACAGGGTTATTAAGTGACTTGCCCAAGGTCTCACAACCACTGAGGCTGGATCTGAACTCAAGTCCTCCTGATTCCAGGGCCTGCACTCTTTCCCCAGTGCTACCTAGCTGCCCTATATTATATAGACAACACATTTATTTAGCCCTTAGTCAATCAATAAACATTTATTAAACTTCTACTATGTGCCAAGCATTGTACTAAGCACTAGGGATAGAAAGAAAGGCAAAAGACAGCCCCTGCCTTCAGGGAGCTCCATCTAAGGAGGGAGACAACATGCAAACACCTACATGTAAACAAGTTATATAGACAGGATAAATTGGAGACCACCAACAGAGGGAAAGTGCTAGGATTAAAGAGGATCATGAAAGATTTCTTGCAGAAGGTGGGGCTTTAGCTAAGACCTGAAGAAAGGCAGGGAAGCAGGAGGCAGAGATGAGGTGGGAGAGCATTCCCGGCAAGGGGGAGAAGTCAGAGAAAATGCCCAGAGCCATGCGATAGAGTGTGTTGTTTGAGGAGCAGCAAAGTCAGCGTTACTGGATCACAGCACACAGAGGAGTGTAAGGTTTAAGAAGACTGGAAAGTGATTGGGGAGGGTGGAGGCAGGGGGCAAATTATGAAGGGCTTTGACCCCAAGCAGAAGATTTCCAGTTTGATCCTAGAGGTGATGCGCAAACAGTGGGGTTTACTGAATGGGGAGCAGGGGAAGGAGGACAGTGACAAGGTCATATTTGTGCTTTAGGAAGATTGCTGTGACAGCCTGGAGTGTAGACATGTATGGCAGGGAGACTCACCAGTAGATGGGCATTTCGATGGTCCAGGCGTGGGGTGATAAGGGCCTGCAACATGGTGACAGCAGCATTAGAGCAGAGAAGGCACATCAAAAGATGTTTCAGGGGCAACATCAACAGGCCTTGGCAATAGATTGGACAAGGAGGATGAGAGAGTAAGGAGTAGAAGACAGCACCATGCTTGTGAGCCTGGGTGACTGGGAGGATGGCAGCGCTCTCAGCAGTAATAGGTAAGTGAGGAAGAAGGGAGGGCTTCAGGGAAAGAGAACACGTTCTGTTTGGGATGTGAGGAGTTTGAGATGCCCGCTAGGCAGCAGGAGATCCGGTAAACTCCAAAGAGCTAGGTTAAAGCTTGATGAGTGGATTTGAGAATAGACATGATAATTGAATCCCTGGGAGCTGATGAGATCACCAAATATAGGTCACTATTGTAATAAGGGGAGTTACAAAGACGAACACCACCACCCTTGCCCTCTGGAAGGATGGCTAATACCAGAGCAGAACGAGGGAAATCTCAGAGGGGAAGGCACTGACAGCTAGAAGGATAGGGGAAGACCTCTAGAGAAGAAAGTAGGATTTGAGGTGAGTCTGGAAGAAAGCCAAGGAAAATGAATGGGTAGAGAATCGTTTGCTAAAAGGAGTAACACTTCTCACCCCAGGAACCAACCCAGTGGATGGAGCCATGGGCCTGGAGTCAGGAGCACACAAGTTCAGATGCTGTCTAGTTTGTGACCCTGGGCAGGTCACTTTGTGGCTCCCTGCCTCAGTTTCCTCAACTGTTAAATGGTAATAATGAAAGCATCTACCTCCCAGTGTTGTGAGGATTAACTGAAATAGTATTTATAAAGTTGGCACTTAATAAATGCTTGTTCCCTTCCTCTCTCTCCCTTCTTTTACTCTCTCTCTGTCTCTCTCTCTCTCTTTCACACATACACACACACACGCTGCTAGGGTACAAATAACCTTCAGGTTCCAGTTTCAAGAAATCTCACAGTTAGTACTCTTTGGTTGTAAATGCAGCTCAGCTGTGGGCTGTCTCTAGGCTTCAGGCCCTCTCTCCTGGTCTCTTCCTTGCCTGCAGCTTCCTGCCCTCCCCAGGGGGAACCCTGGTCTCTAACTAGCCTCAGTCTGTTCTTAGTCTGCTTTGTAGTTTCTATTCTCTCAGGTGAGGCCTGGAAGAGCCAGGCCTGCTGGGGCCAGACAGGAGCAGACTGAGGTCATGTTCATTTGCATCACACAGGCCTAGGCTGACCCTCTGAGCTCTTCACTCCCTCAGCTTCCTCCAGGAGCAGGTAACCAGAGGGCATTTCACTTCCTAGCCCAGCTGAAGACCCTGCTCCTTCCAGGACTGGGGCAGGAGGAGGAGCTCAGAGGGGCATCCCAGGCCCAAGTGGGCTCAGCAGCATCTAGACAAACAGGGGAATTCCTCCTTTCTCAAGTGGGAAGAAAAATCCCCAGAAGCAGACAGAGGGGAAGGAGAGGTTTTTCCCATCCAATCTTACGAAAGGGACCCTTGGAAGTCAGGGCTACTGGTATTTATACAGCTGTAGCTACTTTTGTAATTTTCTGCAAATCCAGATTTTTCTCCCTTATCATCTAAACTAGGATGGGCAGTTCTGAATTTATTCAGTTCAACTAATTTTACTAAGTACCTACTATGTGCAAAGCGTTAGGCATACAAAGACAAAAATGAAACAAACCCTGTCCTTGTAGAACATTCTATTGAAGGATGCAACCTGTACCCAGGCAGGTAAATACATCAACAACCAAATGGACTAACGAATGCATTAAAAATTGAAGGAGTAAGCAAGGTCTCCAAGTAGAAGGTGAGCTTTGAAGGATGCTGAAAGACTCTAAGAGGCGGATGAAAAAGAAGTACATTCCAGGCATAGGGGACAGCCTATACAAAAGCAAGCAGAAAGGAAACAGAAATCAAGGAATAGCAAGTGGGCCATTTTGGCTCGAATGTAGAGCGTGTAAGGAGGAGATAATATGAAATAAGTCTGAATGGTTAGGCTGGAACCAGATTGAGAAGGGCTTTAATTGTCAAGCTGAGGAAGTTGAAATTTACCTCAGAAATGGAAGATTCTGGAGCAGGATAATGATATGGTTGAACCTTGCTTTTGGAAGATTATGTTGGTGACTATAGGGAGGATGAATGGGGAAAAGGAGAGAATAGAGCCAGGGAGATTCATTAAGAGGCTGTAGCAACAGTCCAAGAAATGGGTGACGAGGACATGAACCAAGTGGCTTTCATGAATGCGACAGCTATCACAGAAGCAGAATCGACAAGACATAGCAATGTTGGGGTCAAGAGGGAATTTTAAAAAGTCAACGACGACTCAAAAATTATGAATGTAAGTTTATAAGAAGGGGTGGATTTAAGTAGAAAATATAAGATAGTCAACAAGCATATACTGTAAGTACTTTCTATGTGTCAGGCACTATGCTAAGCCCTGGGGATACAAAGGAAGGCAAAATCAACCCTTGCCCTCAAGGAGCTAACAATCTAAAGGGGAGCTGACATTATAAATGCCACATTTTCACCCTCAGCTTGCACTATCTCACACTAAAAGGAAGCTGTTAATCCAGAGAAACAAATAAATAAACAAAATATCATTGGTTTTAACCACATCACTGTGAAAAGGGCACTAGACACTGGAGTCTAGGACGCAGGCTTGAATCTTGGCCCACACCAAGATACTCCCTGTATAACCCTAACTCTATCTCTCCCCAAATCAGTTTCTTCATATGCAAAATGAAGCTGTACTTAATGGCCTCTAATGTCACTTTCAGTTCTAAATCTACGACTATAATGTATTTTTGGTAGGGTCTTGTTTTTGCAGATTTTCTCTCAAATAAATATGGGATGAATCCATTCCTGAAATGGTCTAATAAGCCCTACTTTCCCATCCAATCCTAAGGGAGAGTAGTGGGCAACAAGAAATAGCTTTGTGAATCAACATTCCTGGCCTCTTAGAAATACAGCAAACTTTTCATTACATCAAGAAGAAAATATTTTTGATTCTAAAATAAATTACATAGTACTACTAAACTTCTTGAAAGAGAAAATAAAATTGCCGAAACTAAAAGTATCCGAAACCATTAGGATGGAACTGTGCAGGAAGCCTGCCCTAATACACTGGTAAGGATTTTCCCCAATTGAAACAACTTTAACTGCCATAACGTTCAAGAGAATTTCTTTACAATCACCTCTTGTACTTACTTCTGCTATTTTTTGCACATTTCTAAACAATCTGAGTCCTATGACACAGCTCAATCTTATTGAGATTTCAGAGAATCTTTGAACAGGAGATAAATTAAGGACTACTGGGATCAATCCTGGCTTAGAGCTCGTAATGGAGAAACTTCCAACAGAGAAGAACGCCATGCTGGATGCAGAAGTTACCAAAAAGAGAACAGCAAATGTTTAAATGTCATGTTTCTGTCTATCTGTCTCTCCCTCTCTCCTCCTTTTCCCTTTCCTCTCCTTCTTTACCTCTTCCTCCCTCTCTCCTTCTTCCCCTGTCCCTCCCTCTCTGCCTTTTTCTTCTTCCTCCCCCCTCCTCCTTTTTTCCTCTTCCCCTCTCCCTCTTCCCTCTTCCTCCCTCCCTTTTTCCTATTCCTCCCCCTCTCTCCTTTCTTTTTCTCCCCCTCTCCCTCTTCCTTCTCCCTCTCTTTCTTTCCCTCCCTATCTTCTTCCCCCTTTTCTCTCTTCCTCCCCCTCTCTCCTCCCCTCCTTCTCTTCCCCTTTTCTCTCTGGAATTCCAATACTTTTTTTTAATTAAAGTTTTTACAAGGCAATAAAAGGCTCTCCTAAAACAGGAGCATCAAGCTCAAAAACTGGTTTGAGTATCATATTTTTAAAAAAAGAAAGAAAAATACCTTTGAGTTCCCATCTCTAGGGCAAGAGTTCTTAACGTTTGTTGTATCCTAGACCCCTATGACAGTCTGGTAAAGGCAATGAACACCTTCATAGAATCATGTTTTTGTAAATGCATAAAATAAAATGGGATCACAAAAGATACCTCGGACTTAGGAGAAAGTGAAGGTGCCAGGCAGAGCTGGAAGTGGAGGGTGGGAATGGAGAAGGGCTCCATAATCTCCATCCCCCTCTCACAACAATTCCCTGCTAAAAAAAATTTCCATCAACCAATCTCCTATTCTTCATGTTAATACTATCATTAGTCTGTTGGGGGGATAGTGGGAGGAAAGTATTAGATTTAGAACCAAAGCACCTAGATTTGAAGCCTTTCTATGCTTCTTCTATGACCTTGGTAAAGTCATTTATGTCTCTGAGGATGGCTTTCCTCATCTATAACATGAGGGGGTTGGCTGACTTCTAAGATCTCTTCTATCTATGACCTGCTACATCTCACCAGCACCAAAACAATGCTTTACACCCCCATTGTGCCATCCAATGGGAAACCAACGCCTACCTGGGCATCTTGCCATCTGCCTTGGCATTGCTCCCTTTCTGCCCACCTGGAACAATGACCCTACTGACCAAGCCTTCAGACACCATCCTACCCCCTCCCTGGAAGAAGGAAGATGCTCTGTTTCAGAGCTCTGGTCTTTATTAGCAGATGAGTGCAAACTCACCCAACCTACCACATCTAGCCAGCCACGTACCATGCTTCACATCCCATCCAGTCATCCATTCAGAAACCCAGCCCTGTACAGTCATCTGGGCACCCTGCCATATGTCCTGCCAACACGTGCAACCCACCTCCTTCTCAGCCCATACATACATCTCTTTGATGATACTGTTATTTCTTGCTAGCAATTTGTCTTTGGCAATTGCAACCAACCTCAGTATCTATCTTACTATAAACTCATGTGCTGGCAGTCTCAATTTCCCAGGACTTAAAAAAATCCATCTCCCAGTCATACAATCAGCCCATAAACACACATCAACACCAAAGCAGAAAGAGCATGACTAACCCCACCCCTATGGCCTTTTGTGACTGATTTCTCCTTTCAAGGAGTCTGCCCCTTCAGCCCACCCCCAGCTCCAGCCAGAAACAATCTTTCTCTTTGTTTCTTCTATTTCTCTTCTTCCCTTATGCTCCATTCTGTATTCCAGCTCTATAGATACACAAGGTACCCACCCCAACACACATACACACACTCACTCAGACATATACAAAGTCAAGACTAAACTCCCCAGCTGTAAGGGACCGTGTCTTATTTATCCCCCCATGCATCTTGGCACTTGGTAACAATGTTCTATATCTAGCATATTAATAATAATAGTAGTATTCATAGAGCATTTTAAGGTTTGTAAAGCACTTTATAAATGTTTCATTTTATCCCCACAACAATCCTGGGAGGTAGGTTCTCTTACTGTCCCCATTTTACATTTGGGGAAACTGAGTCAAAAAGCAGTTTAGTGACTTGCCCAAGGTCACACCAACCTAGTTAAGTATCTGAGGCTGGATTTTAACTCAGGTCTTCCTGACTCCACGTCAAATGCTCTATCCCCTGGTTTCAGAGTCAGTAGACTTGGGTTCAAAAAATCTCCTCTTCAAACCCTTTCTTAGTTTCATGGTCCTGGGCCAAGTAGCTTTACCTCTCTGAGGTTCAATTTCCTCATCTGCAAAGTGGAGCTAATGCTTCTTTTACAACTTGTGCCTTTTTGGCATAAGGATTATTGGGAGGAGATTCCTTTGTCTAACTCCAAGCACTCCATAAATGTGAATTACTAAGTCTGTTATTATTATTTGTATCAATGGTGATGGCAAGTACCATGTTTTGCCCTTTATTGTGTCTCCAGGGCTTACACAGTGCTTGGCATACAGTAAGCACTTAATAAATGCTTGTTGACTGACTGACAGATGTGAATCTTACTAAAAGAGCAGCAGAGGAAATAAAATGAACCAAAAGACCAGACCATTCTGAGTGAGAAGAGGTCTCCTTGAAAACTCACCTCAAAAATCCTTAACGAGACCTTCCAATCTTCAAACAATGGCTGTTTTTTAAAAGAATGGTTACAACTTTAAAAACCAGCCTAAGGACAATGGGTGACTACAGGAAATTTTAAGGCATCATTTCAAACCTCCCTGGACGGATGTTTGAAAAAGAAAGAAAAGAGATGTGGGCCATTCAAGTCCATCCCCAAATATAGCCCTTATCTCCCCAGAAAGTAAAATCCCTTTTAAATTCTAAAAAGGCAAGAAAAATTGCTGTTAATTAAATATTTAACTAAGTTTATTTGAAAGTTATAGGTAGCATATTTACATAGGTCAAATTGATGATACAGAAAGACTATGTATGTTTTTATGCTATATAGGTACTTTATAATATATTAGGGTCCCTTATATAATCATATGCGGAACAGAGATGCCTATTTTATAGAACACAGCTTCATATCACTTTGTTAATGATGAAAGGTTCACAGTTGGTCTTTGTTATGATGGCATGTGAGGTGTCGCAATAGTCTTAAAGCAATTAAAGTTTACAACTGACAAAATATTTTTAAGACACTGTGCATTACTGGTCATCGCATTCTCTCCTATGCTCCACTTTGCACAGATATCACCTTGAAAGGAGATACCATTTCTGTATTTTTGTTATCTATTTTGGCAGCTAAGCAACACAGTGAGTAAGGTTCTGGACTTGGAGTCAGGAAGACCTGAGTTCAAATCTTGCCTCAAACACTAGTTACGTGACCCTGGGCAAGTCACTTTATCTCTGTCTGTTTCAACTTCCTCATGTGTAAAATGGGGATAATAATAGCACCTGCCTCCCAGAGTTGTTGTGAGGATCAAATGCAGCATCATATGTAAAGTGCTTTAAAGGTTTTACACAAACAAAGCAAATGCAACCAAGATTAGAAGGGAAGCAGAAAGCTGGGAAATAATTTTTATAGCTAGTGTCTCTGATGAAGGCCTCGTTTCTAAAACGTATGGAGAATTGAGTCAAATTTATAAGAATATAAGTCATTCTCCAATTGATAAATGGTCAAAGGATATGAACAGGCAGTTTTCAGAGGAAGAAATTAAAGCTATCTATAGTTATATTAAAAATGCTCTCAATCACTACTGATTAGAGAATTGCAAATTAAAACAACTCTGAGATGCCACCTCACACCTACAAGATCAGCTAGTATGACAAAAAAAAAGGAAAATTGTAAATGTTGGTAGAGTTGCAAGCTGATCCAACCATCCTGGAGAGCAATTTGGAGCTATGCCCAAAGGGCTATAAAACTGTACATACCCTTTGATCCTACTAACTACTACTGTACTACCCTTAGATCCTACAAACTACTAATTTGCATCCCAAAGAGATCACAAAAAATGGGAAAGGACCTACATGTACAAAAATATTTGTAGCGGCTCTTTTTGTGGTAGCAAAGAATTGGAAATTGAGGGGATGCCCATCAATTGGGGAATGGCTGAACAAGTTGCGGTATATGAATGTAATGGAATACTACTGTTCTATAAGAACCGATAAGCAGGCAGATTTCAGAAAAACCTGGAAAGACTTACATGAACTGATGCTGAGTGAAGTGAGCAGAACCAGGAGAAGATTGTACACAGGAACAGCAACATTGTGCAATGACCAGCTTTGAACAATACAATGATCTAAGACAATTCCAAAAGACTCATGATGGAAAATGCTAACCACATCCAGAGAAAGAACTATGAAGTCTGAATACAGATCAAAACATACTATTTTTTCTCTTTTTTTTCTTGTGGTTTTTCCCTTTTGTTCCGATTCTTCTTTTACGACATGACTAATGTAGGAATATGTTTAATACGATTATACATGTATAACCTGTGTCAGATTGCATATCATCTTGGGGAGGGGAGAAGGGAGGGAAGGGGAAATTGGAACTCAAAATATTATATAAAAGTTAATATTGAAAACGAAAAAAATAATTAATTAATTTTAAAAAAAAAGAATATACCTTTATAATACACCTACCTTGTCCTTCCGTGTTCTTCAGTAAAACTCTTAACCTCTCTGGGCCTCAGTTTCAACCTCTGTAAAATGAAGGGGTGTATCAGTGGTTCTCAAATGTTTTGGTTTCAGGATTCCTTTTACCCTCTTAAAAATTATTAACGATCTCCCAAAAAGAGCTTTTGCTTATGTGGGTTATCTCTGTGAATATTTATCATATTGGCCATTAAAACATCAGTATTATTGGGAAAATAGGTTTGGCCCCACAGACCCAGTGAAAGGGTCTCAGGGACCCCCTTAGAGGGTCTCAGGGATTCCCCAGGGGTCCCCAGACCACACTCTGGGAACTGCTAACCATGTCACCTCTAAGGTCCCTTGCAGCTCTCGTTCTAGGATCATCTATATGCTTTCTGAAGAGTGGCCATCCAGCTTTTGCTTAAAGAACAAAGAGAAGGAATCACTATGTGCAATGGCCCCACCCGAAAGCAGGCAGTCCATTCTGCTCTGGGGAAGCTCTAACTAATTGTTAGCAACATTTTCCAAGCATTTTTTGCACCTTGCACCCATTGCTCTGCCTTCAGAAGTCAAGCAGAACAAGACATCCCTCTTGCATTTGAAAGCCCCTTAGGTATGTAAAGACAGTGATCAGGTCTCCAATAAGTCTTCATTTTTTCAGGCTAAACAACCCCTAGTTCCTTCAAGCCATGCTCAGCTGGCAACCACCCTGATTGCCCTCCTCTGGATACACTCTGGTTTCACCATACCCTCCCCTTTAAGGAGAGCAGGTAGAACTGAACACAGTATCTAGTTGGAGAACCGCAAGACCATCCCTCCCTCTTTCCAGATACACTCTGCCTCTCAAAGCATCCTAAGGACACAGGCTCACAGCACCTCTGGATTAGAATGGACCCAAAGAAAAGCTAGCCCATCAAACCAGGGCTTTTGGTTAATGTCACACAAGGAGTTTACAAGCCACTAAAATCTCCAGATATTTTCCTACCCTAACTCTTACCTAGCCTTGTCTCTTCCATTCTGCTGACTATTCAACACACAATGGTTCTAAACTCCTGGCCACCATTCAATCAACAAATATTTATTGAACACTTCCTCTGCCCTAGGCATTGTGGAGAGATACAAAAGTGATTGCTCTAGTCCCTGCGTCCCCATTCTTGACTCCACTGGAGTCAGTCCTCTCAGCACTAACCGCTCTCCTCACTGGCTCCTTCCACTTTGGCTCGCTCCCACCATCGGCTCGATCTGCTTGGCTGCAGAGTACTGCTGGAGAAAGTCCCAATGCTGAACAGACCTGGCTTTCTAGAAGCACATGCTTTCCAGCCACAATTTGGCCCCATCCGCTACAAGACAAGCTTACTCCATCCCTCATCAATTCCCTGGCTCCCTCCCCATGGATGCTCTTCCAAGCCTTCTCCATCATGAAACCCCCCTACCCCACCAGCTTGCAGCAAACAACTTTGAAGCCTACACCCTGCCCAGATGGAATAGGTAGAATATGGTAAAAAGAACTACAAGCTAGGAATCAAAAAGCCAAGGTTCTGGTCCCCGGATCTACCGCTAACGGGAAACATGATGCTGAGAAAATCACTTGCCTTCTCTACACTGGAATTTTCTCTGCCAAGTAAAAGAGGTTCAGCTAGAAGTGCAGGAGGGGAACGTCGAATGGAAGAAATCTTGCTAAATCATTATGGCTGGCCTCTGGTGTGTTCTTAGTACCAGTACCACCTTACCCTGACAGATATAGCACCAGGGCTTCAGATCCTGTGGGGTCTGTATGTACGTTATCTATATTTTTATCTGTACGTTTATATGTTATATTTATTATTTTGAATAGTAAACTTTGCAATTCTGTATGCACCAAAAGGTCTGCTATATTTGTGAGAGGCCAGACTGTTGGGGTTGGTTTTCTAATTTTGCATCTAATGGAATTTATAATTTTTCCATGTAATTCTGTTCTCTCTTGCCCCTCCCATGACCATTTCCCATCAGCCCCAATTCAAATCCCTCTACTACTAGTGGCTACATTAATTAGACCATATCATTTACCTAACTGGATCTCCAATTATTCATCAAAGCCTCCATATTTCAGACAGGCTTGTGTCCTTATCAATCTCCACATAATAATAACGGGCACTTATACAGTGCCTGGCACATAGTAGGTGCCTAATCAATGTTAACTGATGGATTGATTGATGGAGGGCTTTAAAGTTTGCAAAGTACTTTAGAAGTAAGATTCTTATCCTCATGAGTATCGGATGGAACCACTGTCATTCATTAGAAGGAAAACCACCTGTTAGAAGATGTGGTAAGGGAGGAAAGGATGGGCTGCTGAAAGAATCAGTGAGGTCTAAATCTGAGAAGCAGCATATTTTGGACCTTCTGTGTGTGAGGATATTGGGGGAAGGCTATCTTTAGTGTTCCCTAGGACTTTCTGAGCATTGAATGAAGCAGCCCCTGACTGCCTGACCCATACAAAGAAGTTTCTAGATATATTTAGGCATCTGAGAACTGAATAATCAGTATAGTATAGTGGGTAGCGTGCTAGACTTACGAAGACCTGTGCTCATGTCCAACTTCTGGCAACTTGTATGACCATGAGCAAGTTGCTAAACTTCCCTGAACCTCCATACCTGGAGTAGTCACTTCACACTATTGTGGAGACTCAGATGAGATAGCAATGTATAGAAAGTGCTTTGAAAACCATTAAGGTACCAAAGAAATGTCAGCTGCTCTCGTGAAAGGGCCCCTCTCTCTCTCTGCCTAGCCTCATCCAGCAGAGCTTCCCTAGCAAAGGGCCTGGGCCAAATTCATGGGCTGAACTTCCAACGTAAACTCCCTGATGGGCCCAGAACCTGTCTTGTTTTTAGCTTTGGTTCTCTAGCATTCAGCACAGGGCTGGGCACACAGTAGGTATGTGACAAATGACTGCTTCTGGATTGATAGGGACCTGGGTGCCTTTATGAGTTCAGAAAACAACAACCAGAATAAAACAGATGGCTAGCGCTTTAAGGACCAGAACCCACTCGATACCGTCCATTACCTCATATGAACCTCACAATTCCACAAAGCAAGGATCAAAACATCGCTGTCCCTATTTTACAGAGGAGGGCATCCTGAAGGGCCGATCCAGTTAGAGGAGTCCAGATCCCAACTCACTGCCATGGAACAGGTAAGATAACTTGGTAACTTCTGTCTTTGACTAGGGAAGCCAGACTCCTACTGGTCAAGATGCCCACCAGAACCTCGTAGTGCCTCAAGGAAAAAGGAAACCAGCAGACTCCATAGAGACTAGCCCTTGGAGATTCTCTCCTTCAGAAAGGCTACCTGGTGGTGGGCTCCCTGTCTCTGGCCACTGCACTGCAGCTTCCTACCCCACACCCCTAGAGCTATGGCCCCATGTATTTAGAGCTATGTCTATCAGGTGAGGCAACATCTGACTGCTCACTAGGCATGCACGAGCACTGGATGATGCCAGACATGCATCAGGAAACCAGTGTAGATTGGCTGAGGAACTTGATCTCACCCTCTGGGGTCTGGATAAACCCATTTCCCAGCTCACTGTTTCTACTAAAACCATGACCTCTACCCCACCCCAGAAGTAGTAAGCAGGACTCCACCCCCTGAGTCCCTCAGCTCTGACAGGACAGTTTTTGCCTCATCTCACAGGGGCCCGCCCTCTACCACCTCTTCCCCATACATGCTGCCTTGCCTCATATAGCCTCCCTTCTTTTGTTGTTCAGTTGTGTCCAACTCTTCATGACCCCATTTGGGATTTTCTTGGCAGAGATAATGGAGTGGTTTGCCATTTCCTTCTCCAGCTCATTTTACAGATGAGGAAACTGAGGCAAACAGGGTGAAGTGACTTGCCCAGGGTCACCCAGCTAGTAATTATCTGAGGCCAAGATTCAAACTCAGGAAGATGAGTCTTCCTGACTCAGTGCCCAGTGCCACCTAGCAGCCTAGTCTCTTTCTAGCTTCTCTTTATAACAGCAGCAGTAGCAGCCAGCATTTATATAATACTTTTGAGTTTGCAAAATACTTTATAGATATTACCTCATTTTCTCCTCACAACAACCCTGGGAAGTGGGTGTTTTATTATGCCCATTTTATAAATGAGTCACACAGAGCCACACAACTAGTAAGTGTCTGAGGCAGGATTCAAATTCTTGTCTTCCTGACTTTGGGTCCAGTCCTCTCTCCTCTGATCTCTTGTGTTTATTCAGTGCCTTCCCTCATCACCTCCATTAGAAGGTGAGTTCCCTGAGGGTAGGGACTGTCTTCCATGCCTGGCACATAGTAAGCACTTAATAAATTCTCTCTCCATACTAGCACCGAGCCCTGTGCCCAGCACCAGGCAGGCACCTTAAAAATACTTTTTGATTGATTTATCCAATTCTCAGAGCCAAGGCTATATCCAGATTACCAGCTTTTATCAGGTTATCCCCCAGTTATCAAACTGTCACTGTCTACTGCAAGCAGGACCCCTCCCAGACCCTAACCTGTAGTAGTTAGAGAAAGCCCACCTCTTCACAAAAAGTGTGCCCACAATTCTGCAATTAAATTAATGCCAGATCTAGCATGCCTGGTATATGCATTTGCTCAAAACAGATCCTACCAAAAATTCCAAGAGATCATTCTTCGGCATGGTTTATTCGGCCCTGGTTTATACCTGCCCTGCCAGGGCCTTAGTACTAGGGATATGTAGCCTGGAGAAGGGGAAACTTGGGGAAGAGGGGAGGTGGCATAATAGCTGTCTTTGAGTATTTGAAAGGCAGTCATGGGGAAGAGAAATTAGCCTTGCTCCTCATGACCCCAAAGGGAAGAACCAGGAGTGAAGGGTCCAAGTTTCAGAGGGGGCACCTCTAGGCTTGGTGTCAGGAAAAATTTCCTAACAATTATTCCTGTCACAATCTGGAATGGAATATTTTGGGTGGTAGTGGGTTCCTGTTGTCAGTAAAGTGAGCAAGAAAAGGCTCAATGGATACCCACTTGGTGGGAATGTTGTAGAAAGGAGTCTTGTTTAGTTTCTAATTGGAATGGATAGCCTCGGAGCACCCTTGTGATTCTGTGGTCCTGTCACTCCTGGCAAAGAAGAAAAATAGGGGATTCACCCTATCTTATTACCAGGCTATTCCTAGACTACCAGGCTATCCCCAGATTAACAGGCTATATCAGGTTATTCCCCAGTTACCAAACTATCACTGTCTGGGGTAAGCAAGATCCCAGAACCTAATCTACAGGAGTTAGGGGAAGTCCAGCTTTTCACAAAATTAGACCTGGGAAGATGGGGGGAGGGCAGAAGTTAGAACCACCTGACCTAGATTCACTGGGGTATAAGGAATGGAAGCACTCAATGCTGAGTTAGTGGGAACAACAAACAAACCATCTAGCCGTTCTACTCAATCCAATATATCCTGTATACGCTCTTCCTAAAGTTACCAGCCCAGGGGGAGATAGGGTATCTGGGCAAAATATCCGGAACTGCTCTGCTGACCTCATACCATACGCTCAAGCAAGGATAGAGATTACTGACAGCAAGGGCTCTGCAGACCCCAAGTAGACACTAAGCTGAAGAGTGCTATTGAATCAGCAATAACAGCGGCCGACTGGCAGAGAGCATTAGGGTTTGCAAAGTGCTTCCCTCAACAGAACTCTGTGAAATACGCCGGACGAGATCATCAATCAATGATTTCGAGTCCGTTAGGTCTTTAGAGATCCTCTCCATTCCCAACCAGGGGTTCTCAACCCTCTCCACATCCTGGACCTCTTGGCAGTCTGGTGAAGACTGAAGACACAAATCCTCAGAATCATGTTTTTCAATGTGTAACATAAAGTATATCAGATGACAAAGGAGGTAAATTCCATTGAAGTCGAGTTACCAAAATATTTTTTTAAATAAGTTCGTAGATCCAAGATAAAAAAAAACACCCTGGTCTAATCTGACCCTCTTATTTTACAGATGAGGAAACTGAGACCCAGATGGGGGAATGGTTTGACTAAACTCATAGAGCTAAGACATGGCAAAGCTGAGATTTGCTCCTAAAATTAGCATTCCTTCCAACAGACTACAGCTGCCTCGAGTCTCTCTATCCCCATTCTAAACAACAGGAAACAGATTCCATGAAGTTAAAAGACTTCATCCAGGGTCACAGAAGGAAAGCACTGAAGCTAGGGCTTGGAACCAGGTCCAAATGCAGGCCCAGTATTGTTTTCACTATACCACACACAGCGTTTCTTTGTTAGAAATGAACTTTAAAACACATTCAGGGACCTCAAAGAGCTTGCATTTTCAAGGAAGAACAGTAAAGGCTAACTAGAATCAAGGTGAAAAGCAATTCTTAAGAAGAAACGATCAGAAAGGAAAGCTTGCCAAACGGGAAGCAGCTGAGTCCCTCAAAATCTTTTTCTGCGTTCTCATCCTCTCGACCTCTCTGCTGGGACACAATTAACCATCCCCCTCTGCCGTGAAACTTTCCTCCCAGATCTGCCAGGCCTTCCTAGGGCTAGGCTTCTTCCTGCCTAATGGCTAGAATACCACAAAACCTTTGATACACTGATCCCACATCTGGGTAGAGATCCCGAGGAGGTCAATCTCAAAAAGAAGGGGCCTATGTACAACAAACCAATCAGAACAGCATTTTTATGGTAGGAAAAAAAAACTGGAAACAGTGTGAGTGTCCATTTTTGGATTAAAAAATTGAGGTACATGAGTATAAGGTATATTACTACAGGAGAAAAATGAGGAATATGAGAACCTCAAACACATGGGCAGACCTGTATGAAATGATACAGAGTAAAAGTAAGCCAAAGTGAATATACAATCTAAAAGTATAAATGAAAAAGAAAAACCATTAAAATACAACCAAACTCATGCTAACTATAGCATCACCAATCAATTCTGATCCTAGAGAACAAATGTTGATACACACTTAGATGGTAGGAGACCACGGGAATGGAGTATTGTATACTTTGTCAAATGCAGTTGCTTTACTAATTGTTTCTGCTTAGGCCATCTCTTACTTCGCCTTGAATAATGGAATGGGTGTTGCCTCAGACAAAATGAAACCTGGGAAAGGCCTTAGCTTAAAAAGGCCAAGACGTCCTGGGCCATCACCGGTCATCCTGACCTGTATACACAGTCTTGACACTGGACTCCCATCGTTCTGGAGGAGAGAGTGAGGCTAATGACTTTGCACAGCCCTGACTCATTTAAATATAATTCACTTGAAAGTCAATACATCACCATCCTGATGTCATTGGTTCTCTTTGAGGACAAAGGATGAATAACAACAATGACTGGTGTTGCTGTTGTTGCAGCTGAGGATTCGATAAGTGTGTGTGTGTGTGTGTGTGTGTGTGTGTGTGTGTGTGTGTGTGTGTAAAAATGGGGAAAGGTGGTGAAAAACACAAGAGACCTCAATAACATTTTCTTTAATAATAATGATAAAGCGTTAGAGATCACTTCTCTATGAGATGACCACCAGGCACACCATTGTCTTCATTTTACGCGGAAGGCCAGACAATCATTTGCAAGGACACAAAGCAATGGCAATATATGAAACCAAGATCACAACCCAATGGGTCCTAATTAACTATGACTGTTATCCTGCCACTTTTCCATATTTTTGCTTTTTGGAGCCAATACACCAGGAAAATTATCTTCCTCTCAATAGTAAGATGATCTAGAGAAATAGTACTACAATGAGTGGAAAGAAGGTTGTTTGGTGTTAGAAAACCTTGGCTTACAAATCCCAGCTTTGCCTCAACTGGCTGTGTGACCTTGGAAAAATCATTTAACTTCTCTAACGTTTCTGTTCCCTCCTTTGTGAAACAGGGAAATTAGACTAGATTATAGATTCTAGGAATGTGGATGAGGGACAAAGTACATCTTTATTTCAATATAATTGGCTTCCTTTGTAATCCTATACAATTTACTTCATGCATTTAAATAGATGACTTTCAGAAGGGGTCCCTAGGTTTCCCAAAGGGATCCAAATCACAAAAAAAAAAGAAAGGTAAAGGACCCTGGATGAGAGGGTATCGAAGGTCCCTCCCAGCTCTAAATTTTCAGCTCTTACGATAAGGAGTCACATTCATAAGTTAGCCAAAACTCAACTACGGAACTTAACTTGTACTTTCTCCTCTGTGCTCCATTTTCCCAAATCAACCCAAGAGTAGGCTCTCCCTTCAAGGGGCAGTAGGAGTAGTAGCTGTTTGGTAGAAAGTGATAGGTGGTGTTTGCCCAGCTGCAGACTGGGGCTGAGATGCTGCATGCTAATCCTATCACATAAAGATTTCTCTGCACCCCTCCCTGCCAGCCCTCAGCCCACCTCTCCCAGCCACAAGAACTCATGAAAGCATCTACCCTCTAAAGCAAGGGCCTGTATCAGTGTCAGGAGGAACTGCTCTGATGAAATCTTTGATACTGAAAGTCTTTTCTAATCTAGTTGGGCAAAGTCTTCCCCTTCCACAGCTCAGAAGCCAGAGCTGCTCTGGATGCTGCCAAAATCCATCCTTCCCAGAAAGGCAGGAAAAGGCAAATGGGGCTTGGGAAGGGGGTGAGGGGAGCCGAGGCAGCCTCTCATTCTTCCCATCAAGCTGTCTCTCTTTTACATACACAAAGCCTTCCAGGACTTCAAAGGAAACTTGAGAAAAATAGATCAGAGCCTTATAGAGAGAGGGATGGATGGTCAAGTGAGTTCAAGACTTAGTCTCCAGCCCTCTCCACCACTCCCAATTCCCAAGAGACCAATAAAAAATGTTTTTGTGGTTCCTGAACCCAGGAAGGAGAGGGAGTGTGTGAACCCTGCAGCACCACTCAGGAGAACTCCAGACATGGGTCTCCAACAACAGGGTCTCTGTTTCTGCTAAAGGACAAACATAAGTAAGGAACATTCAAAGCTGAGAAGAACAATGAGCAAATTCATAGACCTGGTTTGGTTCCCAGCTATAAGGAAGGAGAACGAAAGCTCCTTGAGGCCAGAGGCTGGTTTGAGATTTGGTTTTGGTGGCGGTGGTAACCCTAGCACCTAACACAGTACCTTGTTCATGGCAGGGGCTTAATGAATATTTAAATCAAAATTCATTTATTCTATTATTAAGAGGCTGAATGGCAACAGTACCAGAGCACTGGACTTTGCATCAGGAAGGCCTGATTTCAATCCTTCTGCAGACATTTTCTAACTGTGTGACCACTGACAAGTCACTTGACCCCTCTGAGCCTCACTTTCTTCTTATATAAAATGATGATGACAACAGCAGCTTCCTCCCAGGATCGGACACTCAGGTAGTGTCATGTCTGCAAACAAAGTGCCATGAAGATACGTGAAATTCAGAGGATCACAGGAACACAGGTTTTGAGCTAGGAGGGATCTTGGAGGCCTTGGGGACCCACCCTTTTATTGGATGAGAACCCTGAGGCTCAGATCGGATAAGTGACTTGCCCACAGTCACACAACTGGCAAGTGCCCCAGGAAGGATTAAGTCCGAAGTCCTTCTGACTCCCAGCCCTCCATCCATTACCCCACACTGCCTCTCAGAAATCATCACATTTATACCCCTAGTGCACCTATTTTCAATGCTGATATTTCTACTTTTAAAGTAAGGATGCCCCACTATATGATATACTCGGACAGAAATGATTAGTATCAAATATCTGTATAAACTGTAATACTCTTGAGACCTCCCTCCTGCCTCCCAATTTTTCCTCACTTGCAAAGTCACAGAATCCCAGAACTGGAAGAGCCTTTGGAGTCACCCTGGTCCAATCGATGCCAGAACAAGACCATCCATCCACAACAACCTCAGCAAGAGTGCCTCTGCACACTCCTCCTGAAAACCAGGAATGATAAGAAGGTCCCACTCCCTGAGCCGGCCATTGCCCTTTCACACATCTCTTGTTGCTAGAAGTTGTTCCTTCAAGGGAGGTGAGATCTGCCTCTCAGAGACTTCCCTCCATTACTGGTGATTCTGCCTTCTGGGGTGAAGCATAGTCCTCCTTCTCTATGACTGCCTCTTCTATCAGCTAACATGTCTCATCCCACTTCACCATCCAGCCCCCAAACTTCTCTGATCCAGGTTGAACAAAGTCAGTTCCTTTGCAGGTCCTCAGGAAGAATGACCTCCAGTGCTCTCACCATTCTGGTTACCATTCCCAAAATTGAATATTCCAGATGTGGCCTGATCAGGGCAGGATACAGCAAGACTATCATCACCCTCCCCTTACCACACTGCCCTATGCCAAGTCCTGGACACTACTCCCCTCCTAAGCTTCCAGGGGCATTAGGAGAAAGAAATGCTTGGTGGAAAGTGATAGGTGGTGCTTGCTCAGATACAGACAGGCTGGGCAGCTGCATGGTAATCCCACCACAGGGTGATTTTTTTCCCCCAGTCATAATCATTCAAAGTATACATCAATGTCAGGGAGTAACGAGCCTGATAAAGTCCCAGGTAGGCAGGCAGTCGATGAACATTTATAAGGTCCTATAAGTGCCAGGCACTGTGTTAAGCACTGGGGATACAAAAAGAGGCAAAAGGCAGTCCCTGCCCTCAAGGAGTTCACAAGATACTAAATGTATTTCCATACTTCCATATTACGTCTTTGACAGAGACAGCACACCAATGACTCATAGAGAGCTTAGAATCACCCAAAAAATGATAGTGTTTGCCGACACTGATGTCTATTATAAATACAATATATGAAATTCAAAACCTGTCACTATTTAGGCGTGTAATAACTGGTCAAACATTTTAAATGCCAATTTTCCCATTATTAAAATAGGAATATAACCATTGTGTGTGGGTAACCAAGATGTTAAATAAGTAGTAAATGAGCCAAAACCTGAAACTTCCCTTCCCCCACCTCACCTCTCAATTTCTCCCGCTTTACAAAGCCCCAAGTTCCAACCAATGTCAAAAAAAGGAGGTTTTGTTTTGAAAATACATTTTTTAAAAGATTATTTAAATTAGCCTTGGGGATAGAGGTAAAATACTTCTTTTATAAAAAAGAACATAGACCCTAAAGTTGGAAGACACCTTAGAAGTCCTCTTATCCAATCTCCTCATTTTACAGATGAGGAAACTGAGGCCAGAGAGGATTTTATTTTTTTAATCCAGGTCATCAGATTCCAAACCCAGCATTCTTTCCATTACACTACACTGCTAGGATTTAAGGACTTTAAAAATCATGTAATAAAATTCTAACTTACACTTGAGAGGCAATATGCAGAGTGGATAAAGAGCTGGTCTCAGAATCAGAAAGACCGTGGTCCTAGCACCACCTCTGACACTTGCTGACTACGTGACCTTGGGCCAGTCACATTACCTTGCAATGCCCCTGGAGACTCTCTGAGCCTAGAAATTGCAGAGCAGCTGGGAAGTTTCCTCATGGAGAGTTTTCTATGTCAATGAAATCATAGGTCTCAACCAACTTCTACTTAGAATATGAGACAACGTAGTCATACATGATTCTGGTGTGGAAGCTACCTTGCTCAACCTCTTAGTCATAGGAATTTAGCTTCCTGAGATACACAGAGACAAGTGACTTGGCCAGGATATTAGCCAGTCAGTGTTAGAGGCAAGATCTGAATTCAGATTTGCCTGATTTCAAGCCCAGCATTCTAACCACATACCACAATGCCTTTTTCTCTCTCAGATATAATGGTAATGCTGGAAGGTGAGTGATAGACCAACCACCACCAAGTCCTCACCCCAACCGAAGCATTCCTTATTAAATCTCTCTTCAGGTTCAAAGCTGGTCTAGTGGCTGTGCTCTAGAATATTCTCAGTAAATTATCACAAAAGCAGAAAACCCTTCCACCTCAGAGTTAGACTTGAGAAATCTCTTCTCCCATGAGTTCACTTGTCCTTTCTCAATCCCAAACTATGTATTTATAGGCTTATCATTATCATTAAAATCATCATCACTGGCCATGTAATTTATTAGCAATATCAAGTCACACAGAAACACAGATAAACACTCAAAGGAGATATGGAAGGCTACGACAGACTAAGGGCCATGGCTCTCACTTTCTCCCCTCATCTACCCTACTCTCAGCCAGCAGGTCAGTTGGAGCTGTTGAAGGACTGAAATTTAAATTCAAAGAGGAAGTGGGGTAGGGTGGGGGAGGGGAAGGGCAGAAAGGAGAGGACTTCACTCTCACTCACTGTCTGCCCCAACTTCAGTTTGACCTGGCCTCAGTTCCAGCGCACTCCTGCCACATGCCTGTTTTCTTGTTTGGCATTCTCTGGTCTGTTAAGCCCTGCTCTATCTTCTCTGCCTTCCCTGCCTGTTGCCCTAAAATGTGTTAACAATGCCTTCCTCAAGGCCACAGAAATCTTCAAACAAACTGAACTTTCCTGAATTTCTTAGAATAGTCTAGGCCAAGCATTCTCTACATGGCCAGAAAGTTTGACCAAAGTTTCTGTTTTGTGAGATGGTCTGCAACATGCCCAAGGCCATACAGGTAGTACCAGAGTCAAGATTCGAAATCCAAATCCAGGGGTTTTCTACTAGATAACTGCTATTCACACATACACACATACATACACACACACACACACACACAGAAATAGAGATTCTGCCATTGTTCAAAGGTAGCCAGTAGTAGGCAGCAGTAGTGTTGCTGGAATGAGGATCGGAGTCACAGAAGACCTGAGTTCAAACCCCCTGCCCTGCCCCTTACTACCTGTGTGACTTTGGTCAAGTCATTTCACTGTTTCCTCTTCCAGAAAATGAAGGTTTTGGACTAGATGATCTCTAGGGTCCCTCCTAGCTCTGAATCCTATAATCCAATTATCCTAAATGTGATTATCTGAGTAAATGCTCTCTGGGGAATATCAAACATTTTTCTTTCACTTCTTTAATCTACACCTTTGATCCCCTCCTACCTCTCTAAGGACAGTGGCCTATAAATTATCCTTTGGCTCTCTGGTGTCTTCCTTTTCTCCCCATCTCCCTGTTCTTTCTCTTTTGGCCTGGAAACATTCTCAGCTCTCTGCTGTTACAAACAACAAGAAAAATTCTTGCCTTGACCCTGCCCCATCCAAACCAGTGTTCCATCTCTCTTTCCCTTTACTGTCAAACTTCCAGGATCCTCTAGAATAACCACCACCAAGTCCTCACCCCACCTCAGCCCACCACTCACTTCTCCATATCAGGCAATGCTACTTTGACCCACTCCTGCCCCACGCCAATTCTATTTAGCTCTGCTGCCAAATCTATGTGACTTAATAGAATGTAAGAGCCCTAGAGCAAAGTCTACCTCCTTGTTGTTTCTGTATCCCCATTACCTAACAAAGTGCCTGGTACATGCTCTTGTTTAGCTGTTTTTCGGGCATGTTTCACTCTTTGTGATCCTATTTGAGATTTTCTTGCCAAAGATACTGGAGTAGTTTGCCATTTCCTTCTCCAGCTCATTTTATAGATGAGGAAACTGAGGCAGACAAGGTGAGGTGACTTGCCCAGGGTCACCCAGCTAGTAAGTGTCTGAGGCTGGATTTGAACTCAGCAAGATGAGTCTTTCTGACTCCAGGCCTGGCACTCTATCCACTGCATCACCTAGCCTAGCACCGGTCTAGCACATAGTAGGTACTTAATAAATGCTTATTAATTGATTGACCCTGATCTCGTTAACATCTATGGGTGTCAGTTGCCTGATCCGCAAAATGAACTGATTGGACAAAAAGCTCTCAAAGTTACTTTTAGCTCAAAATCATGGACATCCCAATGAACATTCTTTTTCCAACTGTCTATGGGATACCTCCCCATAAATTTCCTGCTGGCTTATGAAGCCTCTAATTCGACATATCCAGAGTCAAACTCAACTTTCCCTCAACCCCTGCCCCTACCTCCTGTCTTTTCTATTAAACCACCTTTCTTCCCAACACCCAAGCTCAAAACTTGGATCTTTTCTGATGCCTTTCTCACCTCCCAAGACCAATCAGTTGCTGTGTTGGCAAGCAAAATGGCCTTTGTTTTCTTTGAGTAACTCAGTGTATTTCATTAAGCCTTACTAGGTGCTCAGCCCCAGGCCCAAAGCCCAATTAGGTGTGGAACCTATGTGGGTATAGATTGATGACTGAGGTGGGGCTGGCTAAGGGGAGGTGTTAACTCCAGAGCCATGCCCTATTAGGTGTTAACCTAACCTATATGGATGTGAACCTCCCAGGGTCCTAAGGGGAGGGGCCAACTCAAGAACCAATAAGCTCTGGTCATTCAGACGACGCTTGATGACATCAAAAAACTCTATAAGAGGAGAGAAGACAGCTCAAAGATTGATCTTCTGTTGGAGCCAGAGACAGCTACAGCCGAAGCTGAAGATAAAGCCAAAGCCGAAGCAGGAGTGTGGACCCAGGAGTGCTGAGCAAGGACTCAAGGCCAGTGGGTAATCTTCTTACCCAAGAAGGGAAGCATGAATATGATTTGGTTTAATACCATCATGTTTTTCTGTGGCCTCCTGGTTATTCTTGTGAGGCGGACTTATTGGGCCTGGAAGCTTTTGATCGAAATATCAGAATGGGGAGGCTGGTTTGTGGGTCTGTTACTTTGGAGCCTGAATAAATGCTTTAATTCTTCTGCCTTCTACTTAGAGAATTCTTTATATCCTGCGGTTCTGAACCATTCAGACATACATATGATTCTCTTTGAAATCATAAATTCTGCCTTCATAATACAGTTGCCAAATCCTGATCCTCCATCTGCAGCTTCTCTGCCTTCTCTCCGTCTTTTCCCCAGGGTCATTGCCATAGATCAGGACCTGATTCTACAGCTCACTTCCGACTACTGCAGTGACCTTTTACCTAGCTTTCCTTCTTCCAATTCAAAATCCATAGCCAAACTTCCAAGATCCACCCCCCCACCCCTGCACTCTGCCTGCAGCCTAATTGTACACCATTCCAGTACCCAAAGAGCTAATTCTCCCAATTTGTCCTGACTTTCCTGTCTTTATGACACCCCCTATTGCTACAATGGCCCCCCATTTCTACAAATTGAAATCCTACTCCTCCTCCAAGGTCTAGGTCCAGTGCCAATTTCTCCTGGAAGCTCATCATAATCTCCCCAACCTTAAATGATCTCTCCTTTCCTGAATTTCTCGAAGAAATTTGCTTCCCTATCTACTTATTTATTATGATGATGATTTGTGTCTTCCCTGATGAAATGTCAGCTCTTTGAGAGAAGAGGATAGAGGAAGCCAAGTGTTACAGTGGTGGATAGAGGGCTGGACTTGGAGTCAGGAAGACCTGAGTTTGAATCCTGCCTCACACAGCTATTTGCTGTGTGGCCCTGGAAAAATCACTTAATTCCTCTCAGCCTCAATTTCTCTGCCTTTAAAATAGAGATCAACAGCCTCAGTGTTGATGTGAGACTCAAATGAGATAGCATGTAAAGCACTTTGCAAATCTTAAAGTGTGATATCAATGCTAACTATCATTATTAAGAATTTCACTTCATTCTGCTCTATATCGCTCCCCCGTCCTAGTGCCTCACCCATAGATGGTACTTTACAAATGTTGAGTTTCACTTACTCACAGGTCCATACCACGTTTCACTTAATAGAAGTATAAAAAGGACCTCAGACAATGACTTTCTCCTCCACCAAATAGACCACAAGGCTAAAGTGAGATAACATACATAAAGCACTTTGCAAACCTTTTGGCCTTTGAAATTTGGGTACCGAGAGGCACAGACCAAGAGCTAACATCTTAGACATGAGGACTTTGAGGTTCCCCCAAGGAAGAGAACTGATTTCAGTTGTTTGGGTTTTTTTTTTAATTGGTAATCATTTTTAATGAAACTATGAGCAAATGACTTAATCTCTCCATTTCCTCATCTCTAAAACGAAAATAACCAACCTCACATTATCTACCTTACAGGGTTGTGGTGAGACTCAAATGAGATAATGTTGGTATTCTGCAAACTCTAAAGTGTTATATCAATGTCTATTTTTATTATTATTATTATACTTTGAGACTGGCTATTTTATTGTACAGGCTTCTTTCCTCCTGCAAATATAATTTTCCTGATAACTTTTATGTGTTGCCTGCCCACACTAGATAGATTTCCCCCATTAGACTGTAAGCACCTCGAGGGCAAGGACTACATTTTGCCTCTCTTTTGTATTTCCATCACTTAGCATAGTGCTTGGCACATAGAAGATGGACTGGACTTTCATTTACTATTGGCAAGTTGAGTTAAAGAATATAATATTGCCCTGCTCTGTTGGATATTCCAGGACAACATAAGCTCCCTGAGCAGAGGAACCAGCCATTACTTTGTCTTTACACTTTTGGCACCTATCACAGGACCTCACACAAAGCAGGTGCTTGGAAATGCTTATTAGCTTGGTGTGGACTGGACTGGACTGGCAAGATCATCCTTCAGTCATCTTTCACAAATGTAAAGACTGTGGCTGAGGTTCCAGGAAGGTAGCCTGAGTTCCTTCACTCCAGATTTAGATCTCAGATTATTATAGGGTTACCTAGTCTCCAAGTTAGTTGCCACAGGTGAACTGGCAAACAGATGCTAGTGGGGAGAAAGATCAGGGAAGTGTTGATGTCAATTCTGCCCCGTTCCCTTGGCTAAGCCAGGCCAGGCCAGGCCAGCCCTACATTATCGTCCTCTTCTCAGCAGTGAGTATGATGAATTGCTTAACCGGAGATTATCGACCGGTAAAATTCTGATACCTTTAGAAGCTTGGGAGCAAAAATCAAGAAACTACAGGGGGGAGGAGGGGAAGCCTTGTTTGTGATTTTAGGACAACCTCCTTGTCCTCTAAAAACCTTATTTGCCAATGACCTTTTAGGGTTTCAACCTTTATTTTGGTTCCTGGATCCCTTTGGAGGTCTGGTAAAGTCTATAGACCCCTTCTCGGGATGTCAAAATAAAATACCAATGATTACAAAGGAATCCAATTATATTGAAATTCAGTTGTCTTTTCTTGATTATTCAATTGGGGAGGGGGAAGAGAGGAGAGAAGGCAGATTTTTGTTAAAAAAAAAAAAGCAAACACCTAATTTAAAAGAGAAATAGTTATCAAAACACTCATTGAAAAAAAGTTCACAGATCCCCAGATTAAGAACTCTTGGGTTAGGGTATAACTCTCATTAGAAAGAATGATAGTGTTTCCTAAGCATGTGATCTGTACACAGAAGACTGCCTCGAACTGCCACCTGTTAGACCCACCTAAAGGTCTTCAAGGAACAGGTTGAATGACCATATGTTAGGCAGTTGAATGGTATAGTATGGATTGTGGGACTTGGAGTCTAGAAGATCTGAGTTCAAATCCAGCCTCGGACTCTTTAGCTATGCGTCTCTGAGCATTTTGTTTCCCTTCTCTCAGCCTCAGTTTCCCCATCCATAAAACAGAGACAATCAAAGCATCCACCTCCCAGGATCTGATGAGATTATACATATATATATATGTATACATGTGTATGTATATATGTATGTGTATATATATGTATATACACATATACATATATATACACATAATTTTGCAAACCTTAAAGGGCCATATAAATGATAGCTATTATTCTTGTTGTTATTTTTAAACTATATTGGGAATTCCTGTTCAGGAATCTGTTGGATCATCAACACCCTCTGGGGTCTCTTTTAACTAATCCTGAGGTTCTGTTCTTGATTAATTAATATTTATTCTTAGCCTTGACTATCCAACTGACCAAAATGAGGAAGATAAAAATACTTACAACACACCACATTTTTTCCACTTTAGTTTAAAACGCTTTAAAACATCACAATACATTTGCCCTATTCACGCCCAAGAGGAATTCAAAGCAACTATACAAGGCAAAAGGTGAATTGGTTAGGAGTGGAGGGTAGAAGGGGCTAGTGTGGATAGGGCCAGGAGACTGGAGTAAAGTAATACAACCTGCAAGGTGGAGAAATCCAGGAAGTGACAATGTGCCCCTGGGATTGTTCCATTACACAAGACAGGAGAGGAGAGCTAGTGCCCTTACTTAGAAGAAAAAGGGCAGCTTCCTTCCTGAAGAGCAGTCTCCAGGGCATTTGGCTAGTGAGAAAGGGAACCAACAAACAAGGATAGTCAACCTGACCAGTCACATGTTCAGCCACAGCCTGTAAGGGTCATTCAGGATGCCCCTACTATGCACAAACTACAATACCCCAAGTGGCTCTCACTAACATTTGAACGTTCAAACTAATTGTATAACAATGATAATAATGATATGTCTTTCTATCTCATGTAACATTTTGGAGCTCCCAGGGATATGAATTCTCATTCTACATAGAAGTAAACTCCACTTAAAAAAGGAGGTCCAACCTAGCCAGGCTTTTGAAAATAAATTGTTGGAATGATATCTTAAATAAACTTCATACCCCTTTAAGTGACTAGATAAGTCAACCCACTGCTTATGAATTTACAGAAGGTACGAATAAAATAGAATGAATTTAGCAGCCAACAAGAGTTCAAAAAAGGGTGATTAAATAATTGAGTAACAGACAATAAAATATTTCAGAGAAAGTAGCTACTTTCACCAGAGGAAAAATAAGACTCAATTTCTTTCCTTTTTTAAGATATCACATTTTCTTATAGAGTTAGAAAAAATAATATTAAATTCATCTGGAAGAACAAAAGGTCCAGAATATCAAAGTAATTAACGAAAAGAAATGCTAGCTAAGGTGGCCTAGCCATACCAGATATTAAACTGCATTATAAAGCAGCAATCATCAAAACCACTTGGTACTGGCAAAGAAATAGAGGGGTAGATCAGCGGAATAGGTTAGGTACATAAGATGCAATAGTCAATGATTATACAATCTACTGTTTGATAAACCCAAAGATGCCAGCTTCTGGGATAAGAACTCACTATTTGATAAAAACTGCTGGGAAAACTGGAAAGTAGTATGGCAGATATTGGGCATAGACCAACATCTGACACCGAATACCAAAATTAAGTCCAAATGGGTACACAATTTAGATACAAAGACTAATACTATAAACAAATTAGGGGAGCAAGGAATAGTTTATCTGTCAGATTTATGAAAATGGAGGAATTTATAACCAAAGAAGAGATAGAGAACATTATGAATTGCAAAATGGATAATTTTGATTATATTAAATTAAAAAGGTTTTGCACAAACAAAGCCAATACAACCAAGATTAGGAGGGAAGCAGAAAACTAGGAAAGAATTTTTGCAACTAGTGCCTCTGATAAAGGCTTCATTTCTAAAATATATAGAGAACTGAGTCAAATTTACAAGAATACAAGTCATTCCTCAACTGATAAATGGTCAAAGAATATGAACAGGCAGTTTTAAGAGGAAGAAATTAAACCTATCTATAGTCAGATGAAAAATGCTCTAAATCACTATTGATTAGAAAGATGCAAATGAAAACAACTCTGAGGTACCATATCACACCTATTGGCTAACATGACAAAACAGGAAAATGATAAATGTTGGAGAGGATGTGGGAAAATTGGAACACTAATTCATTGTTGCTGGAGCTGTGAGCTGATCCAACCATTCTGGAGAACAATTTGGAACTATGCCGAAAGGGCTACAAAAATTTGCAGACTCTCTGATCCAGCAATACTGCTTCTAGGGCTGTATCCCCAAAAGATCATAAAAATGGGAAAAAGAACCCACATGTAGACAACTATTTATAGCAGCTCTCTATATGGTAGCCAAGAACTGGAAATTGAGGGGATGACTATCAAGTGGGGAATGAACAAGTTGTGGTATACGAATGTAATGGAATACTATCATGCTATAAGGAATGACGAACAGGTAGACTTCAGAAAAACCTGGAAAGACTTATATGAACTGATGCTGAGTGAAGGGAGCAGAACCAGAACATCGTACACAGTTATAGCCATATTGTGCAATCACTGACTTTGATAGACTTAGCCCTTCTCAGCAATGCAAGGACCTAAAACAATTCCAAAGGACTCATGATGGAAAATGCCATCCACATCCAGAGAAGGAACTATAGAGTCTGAATACAGAGCAAAGCAGACTATTTTCTTTTGGTTGTTGTTGTTTTGTTTTGGGGGTTTTTTTCTTTCTCGCAGTTTCTCCCATTCATTATAATTCTTCTATACAACATGATTAATGTGAAAATATGTTTAATAGGAATGTATATGTAGAGCCTATATGAGATTGCAGGCCATTTTGGGGAGGAAAGGGGAAGGAGAAGAAAATTTAAAACTTATAGAACTGAATGTTGAAAACTAAAAATAAATAAATCAGCTAATTAAAAAAACCAAAAAAAAATATCACATTTTCAAATTAAGTTTGTTTTTTGGATCAAAGAGATAGTTAGAACTCATAGGATCATAGATTCAAGGTTAGAAAGGTCATTAGTGTCTAGAGCCACAGGGCAAAACAGAAATTGAAAGAATCCACAGATCACCTCCTCAAATATAGCCCAAAAAGAAATCTTCTAGGAATATTGTCGCCAAATTCCAGAGCTCCCAGATCAAGGAGAAAATACTGCAAGCAGCCAGAAAGAAACAATTTGAGTATTGTAGAAACACATTCAGAATAACACAAGATCTAGCAGCTTCTACATTAAGAGATCGAAGGGCTTGGAATACGATATTCCGGAGGTCAATGGAGCTAGGATTAAAACCAAGAATCACCTACCCAGCAAAACTGAGTATCATGCTCCAAGGCAAAATATGGATTTTCAATAAAATAGAGGACTTTCA
>CM053622.1:760992492-761017730 GCA_028646595.1 Phalanger gymnotis
GAGGGCTGACTGGGGAACAGGACAACCAGAATATATGCCATCTTGGAGTGGGGTGGGGGAGAGTAGAAATGGGGAGAAAATTTGTAATTCAAACACCTGTGAAAATTAATGCTGAAAACTAAATATATTAAATAATAAAAAATTTTAAAAAAAGAAAAGTCATTAGTGGTCATCTGGTTCTACTCATTTATCTCCTCCTATCCCGTGAGGTTGGGAGATGAGGAGAATGAGGCCCAGCAAGAAGTGATTTGCCTCAGGTCTCACAGCTAGTTAATGGAGGAGCTGGACCTCTAGCCCAGATCTCTGAACTGCTAGGCCAATGGTCTTCCCACCATCCCCAGGTTTGTAACTTTTTTTTCATTTCATGGAAACATGGAAATCTTTCTACGAACCCCTTCTCAGAATAATTATTCAGATGCATAAAATAAAATATACAGGATTTTGTTGTTTGGTCAGTTTCAGTTATGTCCAACCCTTCATGACCCCATTTGGGGTTTTCTTGGCAAAGATACTAGAGCTGTTTGCCATTTCCTTTTCCAGCTCATTTTACAGATGAGGAAACTGAGGTAAACAGGGTTAAGAGACTTGCCCCAGGTCACACAGCTAGTAAGTATCTGAGGCCAGATTAGAACTCAGGAAGATGAGTCTTCCTGACTCCAGACCTGGCACTCCATCTACTGTGCCACCTAGCTGCCCTAGGATTAAAAAGGAAATAATGACATTGAAATACAATGGTCAAAATTTTTTTAAAGTTCATGGACCCCAAGTAAATAACTACACAGGGCTGCTTATTAATCTTGAATCTGACTTTTAAACTTCAGAGAGGACCACTAGCTCTAGTGATTGTGGGATCTGGCAAACAAAGTTAGAGTCCTCATCTCCTATCACAACCATTCCCTTTCATCACTCTAGTTGCCTCTGCCATCATTTTCCTACTCTAGTCATATCTTTCAGAATGCACATAGGATATTCCAAGGGCAGATGCAACCTGATTCCATAAAGTAGCAATGGTCACTTTTTTGGTGCTATTTCTGCACTAATTTTTTTACAATTTCTGCCTTTGATTGACCCTTTTGGCCAGAGGAGCTCATACATCCAGAAAACCACCTTCAATTACTTCCACCTCCATTTTTCTCATTTTAAAAGTTTTCCTCATTATAATTTTTATCAGAACTCAGTGCTTACTATAGAACTGAATCACATTTCCAATTTGATAATGGAAGTACATGGGAATGTATCATTTCACTATTAAACTTCACTTTCTATGAAGTGGCTCTATCTGTGAGCAGCCCCTGTCCACTTCACAGAAACAGTCAAGACCACTGGAGACAAAGTAAAGCAACAAGATACTTAGACTATGAGCTCACAGAGTGCAAGGACAATCTTTTGCCTTTCTTTGCATCCCCAGCACCTAGTAAGTGCTTAATAAAGAAATGTTTATTGAATGACTGAGAAGGGAATAATGCAAAGCTCAGCAACGCCAGTTAACCCACACAAATAGAGCAATACTCTGTCGAATTTAATATATGTGCTGCTTTTTTAAGTACATAACAGAAATTCAGTTTCTTATACAAGCCTCTTTTCTATTCCTTTTTTGTACATTGAAATATTTGCATTGGTTGGTAATTAAGTTTATAATAAAAAAGAAAATGTTTTTAAAAGATCACATTCACTGCCACCCTACCTCACAAAAAAAAAGGAATATATGAGAAGCCAAGCGGTGTAATAGAGGAAAATTGGCTTCAGAGTAAGGAAGACCTGAGCCCAAGTTCCATTTCTGACACACAATGGCTGTGCCACCAGGCAGCTCCCTAAGGCTACATACATGTTTGGTAGAAGTCTCTTATTGGCTCTCCCTAGAAAGGGCAAGTCACAGGTTGGATTAAAAAAAAAGATTAGAAAGCTATATGAACTGATGCAGAGCGGTAGAACCAGGAAAAGAAGATGCATAATGACTATAATAATTTGAGTGGAAAGAGAAAGACCTTTAGCCCTATGTCATTACAATGACCACACTTGGCCCCAGAGAATAAATGAGATAACACAACTCTCTTCCTTATTTGGAAAGGTGGAGGACTATGGGTATGAAAAATGTCATATGCTGTCAGATATGACATAGGGACTAAATTCTCCATCATGAATAGCAGCCAGTAGTTTTGCTGCTAGTTAATTAGATTATAAACTCCTTGAGGGTAAGGACTGCCTTTTGCTTCTTTTTTATCCTCAGTATCTGATAGTGTCTGGCACATAGTATGCGCTTAATAAGGACTTGTTGATTGATTATGTTGTTTTGTTTTGCTCAATTCCTCCCATTTCTTATTCTTTATTATAAAATATGCCTAATAGAGTACAAGAGGGGAGACAAGGATATACAGTATTCAGAAACAAGGGTGGTATAAAAAAGTGGTTCATCACTTTTTTCTAAGAAAATACATATTAGACACAGGCTTTGAGGACTTAGCTATGCTGATTTAGAAAGGAAAAGAATACTACACAACACATGCAGAATGAGAGCTGGAAGGGACCTCAGAAGTCATCTTACCCAAATCCCCTCATTCAATAGATGGGCAAACTGAGACCTTGTGTGACCTTGGAGAAGGTCACACAGGTATTAAGTGCCTAAGTCACCCCTTCTGGGTGGGGTGCTGTGTGTGCCCCCCACAGAAGGTGCTAGGTTTGCGGGTCTTCCGCAGCTCCTGGGCCTCTGGGTGGGGTACTATGCATGCCCCCCCACACACAAACTCAGGTCTTCTGATTCCAAAGCCACTCTATAGCACCACTCTGATCAAGAAGGGCAACTGTATTCCCATTATATCTGTTTACTTAGTTCAAGTTAAAGATCATGGTCATAAATGTCCCTGACTTTGACAGAATACGTGAGATACTGGAAAAAGAAGGATTGATAAAGTTTAGTGACTCCTGATATAGAGAACCATGGGAAAAATTTGCCCCAAATAGTCCGATGGTTGCAAGCCTAATCAACTAAGAGAATGTTAGTGTCCATGAGAATAATAGAGAAGGAACATTAATTTGGTAAGCATCATCATAGGTTTAGAGCAAATTTGATGATTCTGAGGTCCTCAAATCCAACTGCCTCATTTTTCAGAAAAGGAAACTGAGGCCCTTGAAGGTTACATGACTTGTCAAAGGTCACAGGGGGAGTAAGTGTAGATGAATTAAAATTCAGTTATAGATTGATGAGTTTCAAATGTTTTCAAGACACAGAAGCAGAGATGTAATAGAGAAAATTGAATATGGGAGAAGCTAAGCAGTCTGGGCTGGAGATGCAAATTTGGAAGTATGTGTTGACAGGTAGCAATTGGAACTATAATGGTAGGGTAGTTTATATCATTCTAATGGGGAGGGGAGGAATGGCAGGTTGTCTATCTCTCCTGACATTAGGTAACCTCATCTATTTTTGCTCCTCCCTTCTGGTCAATTCCTCTAGCTCTAGAATTCTAGGAGTCTTTGAGTTCAATCAAACCTCAGATTTGAAAGGAAAATAATCTCTCCCTAATGATCAGATTCTAAAATTCTTACGAGTTAGGGCTGTAAGGAAACAGGCATGGAAATGCAAATATTTTAGGGAGTGATATACAATCAGACTCATAAAAGTGATTTTAGCTTTTGACCTGGTGATTTCACCACTACAATGTCAATTAACCAATCAATCAACATTTATTAAGCATTGTGCTAAGTTAACATTGTTATCATTCAGTTGTTCAGTCATGTCCAGTTCTTCATGGGGTTTTCTTGGCAGAGATACTGTAGTGGCTTGCCATATGCTTCTCCAGTGGATTAAGACAAACAGAGGTTAAGTGACTTTCCCAGGGTCACAAAGCTAGTGAGTGTCTGAGGCCAAATTTTAATTCAGGTCTTCCTGTCTCCAAGTCCAGCATTCTATCTATGAGCCACCTAGCTGCCTCAAGCTAACATTATCCTCCCCCAAAAAAAAATTCATTAAGAAGGAAAAAAGACCCATACTAACAAAAATATTCATAGCTTTTCTGTTTGTAATAGCAAAAGCAGTGAAAATGATTTATGTGTGGACAAGTGGGAATGGCTAAATAAATTACAGTATGTTAATGTAAGGGAAAATTATGATGCCAATAAAATACTACATATGGAAATACTCACATGAAGTGATTCAAAGCAAAGGTAGCAGAACTGTATACACTGACCACAATGAGGAAAGAAGGAAGAAAGGAGGGAGTGAGGAAAGGAAGGTGAAGGATGGAAGGAAGGAAGGAAGGAAGGAAGGAAGGAAGGAAGGAAGGAAGGAAGGAAGGAAGGAAGGAAGGAAGGAAGGAAGGAAGGGAGGGAGGGAGGAAGGGAGGAAAGGAAAGCGAGAAAAAGAGAGAGAGAGAGAGAGAGAGAGAGAGAGAGAGAGAGAGAGAGAGAGAGAGAGAGAAGAATGAACAAAGGAAGGAAGGAAGGGAGGGAGAGAGGGAAGAAGAAGCAAGAGTTCTCTAAACTTCAAATATAGAACAAAAGTACTTTGTTGCGTATTAATTCACTGGTTTCTGCCACATTAAATGCTAAGAGTTTTATAGGATGTAACCCCTTATCTTGTATTTTTATTTGATTGCTTGAAGGTTTTTTATGGCTGTTTATAATAAGAAACTTTTTTTAACCCTTGAGAGTTAAAACTTGAAGGACTTTTCTTCACACTGATGCTAAACTCTAAACTCCTTTGAACAGTTGTTCCTAGATGTTTACTCAATGCTTGCTTAATTGAATTTGCCATCTTTAGGTTCAAAAGAGCTGTTACTAATTATTGTGTTGTGGCAGCTTTGGCCCTTTGTTTTCCAGATGCCTTCTATAAACCTTAAGTAGAGAGAAGGGGCAAGACTTCAATGAGATAAGCAGATAGTGATTCAGAGATGCCTAAAATATGAATAACTTTGGTGAGAGGAAGGGAGATGGGGAAGTGGGATTGAGGTGACCACAGGAGTTCATATGAGTAAGCAGTACACCATGGACAGCTAACATGATCTCAGATCACATTGGTGTCCAGAACAAAGGAGGTAATGGTTTCGCTGTACTCAGCCCACATATGTTGCATTCATTTTAGGAGACCATATTTTAGGTTGGACATTGAATAGCCAGAGGGCAAAACCAGAAAGGCGAGGGGGCTGGAAAGAATTGGAGGTGTTTCCCCGAGAGAAGATAAAACTTAGGAAAGACCCTGTTACTGTCTTCAATACAATTAGACTCATATATTAATATTAATAATATTTATATATAATATTATATATTAGACTTCAATACCATTAGACTTATTCCATTTGGTATTAGATGATACAACCAGTGGATTAGGAGACAGATTTTGGTTCAACATAAACTGTCCAATAGAGAAAATCTTGTAATAGCCTCCTAATTTTTTTCCCCAGCTTTTTGTCTTTACTTCTCTCCATCCCATCCTCCATAAAGATCTGATCATGGTCATCCCCTACCCCACCTGAAATTCACTCCCCTCCCTGGAAAAAAAAAAAAATTAGTGGCTTACTCTTATCTCTAGGAGAAAATAAAAAATTCCCAGCCTGGCACGCAAAGCCTTTCACAATCTGCTTCCCACCTACTTTTCCAGTCTTGTGTCATAGTATCCCTTCTCACGCATGCTCCATTCTAGTCAAACTGGTGGCTAGTTACTCTCTCTCTACCAACCTTTGCTGATATTAATGCTCACTCTCACTTGAAATTACTTTGTTTTACTTTGTATCTAGTTTGTATTTACTCATCTGTGTACTTGTACAGAGGCAGCTAGACGGCACCATGGACAGAGCACTGGACTTGGAGTCACCTGAACTCAAATCTCTGGCCAAATCACTGTCTGCCTCAGTTTTTTCATCTGTAAAAGGAGGATAACAAAAGCAAGGTGGTCATGAGGATCAAATGAGATATGTTTAAAGTGTTTTGAAACCTTAAAGTTCTATATAAGTGCTAATTATTAACAGGGTTGCTGTTATTATTATGTTGTATGCACTAGTAGAATGTAAGCTCCGTGAGGTCACATATTGGCTGTGTCGCCATGGACAAGTCATTTAATTTCTCCAGGTCCTAGGCAACTTTCTAAGATTATATTCTACCACTTATTGCCAGTTCTTAGAAACTTCTCTGGGTCTTAATTTTCTTCACTGTAAAATAAGGGCTAGATGACCTCTGAGTTCCCTTCTGTCTCTCCATCTATGATGCTAAGTCACACATACACCAAGGCATACATAGACATCAGTGGAGGGAGTGGGGAAGCCCCCTACACAGGTCACAGCCAACAATAACAACAAAATGGCACCTACTACCCTAGCCGCTAAGAAACCTCATCTTGTCATATCCCAGCCATCCTTCCAGGTTCTCTTACAAGGTGGTCTCAGTTCCCAAAGTTTAACCCAGCGAATGTTTACATCTCAGGTAAAACTGGTTAATCAACACGTGTAACTGTATGATTGAATATTTTGCCTAAAAGACTCATCATGCGGTGCAGGTAAAGGGGAGGAGGGTGACAAAACTCTGTTCCCTGGTATAAACCACAAATACTATAAACATTCATCCATGGGGATTATCAGTGTGCCTAGAAAGAAGGAATCCAGCATCTGGGAAATGAATATGAACTACAAAAGAAAGAAATTTCATAACCCCTTCTGAGATAGCAATCTCACTACTGTACTTTCCAGGAAGGAGCTGGAGCCATTCTGGCAAGCTGAGTAAGGTCTGAAAGAGAGCACACACTTCTTTACACCAGACAGAACAAACCAGGAAGCTAGTTAGTACAACAGGGAGGGGTCACCCCCCCCCAAACCCAAACAAGGAGGCAAAGTATGTAATCTTCAAAATTTTCTAATAAGAAGAAAACACCCAACCACTCAGGCTGTAGAGGGCACAGTTATAGACATGGGTGCAATGGGGTGGGAAATGGAGGGTGGGAGATGGCCAAGGTCTCTTTGCTGTCCACTCAGATCAACAGGGGTCATGGGAAATCTGAAATAATGCTGATGCTCCCAATGGGAAGGAGCGTGAGGAGTTTGAGTGCTTCTAGAGAATTGTCTTCCAACTTATAGAACTGACGTCCTTAAACATCCATTAAGAAATTCAACAGAACTTTCAAAAAACACTCCAATATGACCTTTCTTCCCTTCTAGGCCTAAGAGCACTCCCTTGTCTCCCTGAATTACCCTGTAGGTTTGTTCTGCTTCAAGGACACTTATTTCACTTATAGAAGCCAAACTGATGTTACATAGCTCCTGTATGGCAGGGTTCTGGCTCTGCAGCAGCAGGTCAAGTCCTTTCTCTGAAAAGCTGAGGGACCCCTAGAATGCTGGATGTGCTGGGAGTTTCACCAACTCTCCCCACTCAATGCCTATTTCCTTTCTCTTCCAGTTCCCTTTAATTAGAATCCTCTCCAAGTAAGAATTTTTAATCGTTCACAAGCTACTGAAGGGAAAATGTCTTGATAAATATTGAGTTGACAAGAAATAAGGCTTATAAAATTTATTTTAACACATTATTAGACATCATCTTCTAGCTTGTAAATTTATAATACAAACATCTAGGGAACATTGCATCCTGAGCCAAAGGCACAAAACAACAAGAGAAAAATAACCCTATAAAACTCCCAACTATTATTTCTCTGTCTTTGTGGTTTCCTGAGTAAATCTAATTTGTTTCCTCCAAATTATCCTGTTTTCTAGTCAACATGGTAATCAAAACATTGCCCCCCCACCCAAACCCTCCTTCTAAGTGCCACATAATCTGCATTTAAATTGGAAAAATGCTTCAAATTACTTTCCCAGCCATTTTAGTGTGCTTCCCATGAAGTACCCTCCTTTGCTTGCCTCCAACATTTAACAGGTATCCCCAGTAAGGCAGAACCCTCCCCTCCCTGCAAAAAAAAAAAAGTACAAGTCCTACAGAAACTTGGGGAAAGTGCTGCGATTGGATTTTCCTGAAGCTACATCCCTGCCCCCAAATGGGCTGCCGCTTGGGTCCTTTTCACTGCTTAAGGAAATAAGAGAAAGGAATTATTTCACACCCAAAGTACTTGCCTATTCCAGGAATAAGTAGTTAGAAGGCTCGTCTAGTCCCAGTCTTGCCATTTAATCTTACAGTCAGAAGAATGGATGTCATGGCCCAGTTTCTAACCCAATCCCTTCATCTACAGCAAGAGATGTGTATGTGTATGTATGTGTGTGTGTGTGTGTGTGTGAACAACACGTTGACACAGCACAATGTTTGATATGCAGTAAGCTCTTAATGATTCTTTTTTTTTTCATTTAAAGATCTTTAAGGCTTACAAAATGCTTTCCCCATAATGCAGTGCAGTAGGCATTAGAGATATTGCCATTCCACACCCTCAGAGGAAACAGAACTGGCTGAAGAGAAGTGATCTATGGCTGTAAGTGCCAAGGCTAGGACTTGGAATCCAGGTCTATCAGACTTTTCCATAACTGGGTGGCATGGTGTCCTAGACTTGGAGTTGGGAAGATCTGAGTTCAAATTCAGCCTCAGACACTTATTAGCTGTGTGACCCTGGGCAAGTCATTCAACCTCTGTCTGCACCTACATGAGAAGTATGGGATTGATCCTAATTGGTTTCTCTGCCTCACTTCTCTCCCCTTTCTCAATAAGCTTTGGTGGCTCCCTATTGACTCTAGGATCAAAGGTTATTATCAACATTAACATTATTGACATTTATTAACATCTTTCTCATCTTTTTTATTTCTATTTTTATAAGTTCTATAATATACATTAAACATAGTAGCACATCATCATCATCAAGCATTTATTAAATACCTACTGTAGATTAGGCACTGTGCTAGGAGCTAGATATAATGATAAAAATGAAATAGCTCCTGCCCTCAAGGGGCTTACAATCAGGAAGACAACATCTAAATATAGAGATCCAAAATAAATACAAATTGAATTTGGTGGGGGAGGGGATAGCATCTGGGAGAATAAGGAAAGGCTTCCTGCTTGTAAAAGGTGGTGCTAACAGAGTTTTGAAATAAATAAGAAATCTTAAGAAGAGAGGAGGGAGTTCATTCTGGGCCTAAAGGTGCTGCATAGCCATCAATGGTATATTTAGACTATTTGTCATCCTTTGCTACACGACTGATCCACTTCCTTTCCCAGTTAGACATCCCTCCAACGCTATCCTTTACAACAATGTCTCCAAACTTTCTTGATCATGCAGACCTATCAGTAAAAAAATTTTTAAGCATACACACACAATACACAAGTGTTTATTTATAATTAATTCTATTTTTATTTATTTGTATTTATATATATATTTATATGCATGTGCTACTATGTTTAATGTATATTATAGACCTTATAAAACTAGAAATAAAAAAGATGAGAAAGATGTTAATAAATGTCAATAATGTTAATGTTGATAATAACCTTTGATCCTAGAGTCAACAGGGAGCCACCAAAGCTTATCAAGAAAGGGGAGAGAAGTGAGGCAGAGAAACCAATTAGGAAGCTATTGCAATAGTCCAGGTAAGAGGTGATAAGGGCCTGAACTAGGATGACAGCCATGTGAGCAGAGAGAAGAGGATACAAAAGAAGAACAACGGTGCTAAGTGCTTTACAATTATTATCTCATCTGATTGTCACAACAACCCTGGGACATAGGTACTGCTATTATCCTTATTTCGCAACTGAGGAAACTTGAGGCAAATAAAGGTTAAGTGACTTGCCCAGGGTCACACACCTAGTAAGTGTTTGAGGCCATATTCCAACTCAGGTCTTCATGACCCCAGGCCCAGAATTCGACGTCCTATGCCACAATGTGAGAAATGTGAAAACAGAACTAAGAAGATAAAGCAACTCACAGGAGATGTGGATATGGATAGAAAGACTTGAGTCTAACATGACCCTGAGGTTGAAAGAACCTGGGTCACTGGGAGAATGGTGGTATCCTTGACAGTAAGAAGGAAGTCTGAAAGATGGGTGGGTTTGGAGGGAAAGATAATGTGATGAAAGATCTTTTTTTTAATTTAATAAATTATTAAATTTATTATATTGCCTTTTAAGAGTCAGAATAAGATAAAGTTCTCATTTTCTGAAAGCTCTTCTTACAAGAAATACATGATCCAGACCACAAACCATCCATACGTGCCTGCCCATCCTGTGCAATTTGCTCAGTCCTGCCCGATATGAAGATGGAAAAGGTAGCTTTTATTCCCAAGTCACTGCCCTGAAGCAGAACCCACCCCCAGAGGAGCCTTCTGCAGCCACTGAGGGTAGTGGTTACTTCAGGTTACAGCTACAGTGAGGACCTAACACCCCAGCAGAGGGAGGGGGCAGAGTGGCAGAGGAACTGGAAATCAGCTAGACGGTGCTGCATTGGAGACAAGCCCCATGACTATCCCAGCAAGGGTAGGATGTAATCCATTACACACTTCACTTGGGTCAGACCACAGTCCCCTCGTGATGATGCCGTGGCTCCCTAAGGACTGGAGCCCTGACTCTGGAGATAATGGCTTTAAACCATTTCATCCATGTAATTCTTCTTTGCTTATAAGTTGGAATCTACTCCTGCCCACTATGCATTGCTCTCTCCTTTGCCCTTTGATTGACCTGTGGAGACTGTGGTATTCTGTGACTCTCATGACCAAAAGATTACTGATGTGAAAAAGACGAACCTTTGTTTTAGGGAGAGACTTGCGGTCATAAAAAAGAAATGGGCAACGTCCCAAAGGCAATCCAACCCACTCTCCTATTCACTTTTGGGTCCAGTGCATTTTCGGTGCATACTGACTATTCAAGATTTACATGTCCTCATAGACTGAGTCTATGGATTATCAATCCCACCCCAAATCATCATCATCTGAACAACAGGAATCCTTCATCCACTCAATTCTTCTACTATGCAAAATTTATTGACTAACCGGCTCCCTTTAAGAATCTCTGCCATGCTGGGACTTTGACGCAATCAGTAAGATGTCATCCACCCCTAGGAGCATCTGAAAGCCTTCACCATCCACAGGGAATCCCTCTTCTATGTGAACACTGAGCCAGACCTCCTGCATCACAGTGCAAACACCACTGGCAAGCAAACATCTCCTGTTTTGATACTTTGCTTGGTATTAATGCCACAAATTAAATTGGGCCTACTCTGGATTGGTGAGTGCCTGGCCCAGACCACAATTTCATAAGGTGGGCAGACCATGAATGCTTCCCTTCCAGCTCCATTTCTCAAGCTCCACTCCTCATTAAGAGAATTTCTTCAACTCCTGTCCAGCAGTCTTGCCCTCATGCTGGTACCTATCCCTCCCTGTTTCTAGTTCTCCTTAATATGCTGTCTTACCCATTGGAATATCAGCTCTTTGCAATTAGGAGCTATCTTTTGTGGCTCGTATTTGTGCCCTTCATTTTTAACATAGTGTCTTCCTACCCTGGGACTTCCTTTAGCACCTAGGACATTCCCCCTTGGACTGTGCTTGGTGAGTTCTTTCCGGGCCCTGCATTTTGCAGACAGGCCCAGGTTGGCCAAGCTTCATTCCCTTTCCAGCTGGACTCTTGTCTCTCTGCTCTTCACCCACCATGCCCCCACACAGGGTCCTTCTCTTCCCACTCCCCACCCCTCATTTTTATACTTGTTTCTATGCTTTTTTATGCGTTGTCATCCCTCATTAGAAACATAAGCTCCTTGAGAATAGGGACTCCCTTTCACTTAGCTTGTATTTATATCCCCAGTACTTAGCATAGTGCCTGGCACTTAGTAAGTACTTAATGAAAGCTTGTAGTCTGCCTACCTAGCATTTGATAAGTGCTAAATAAGTACTTTACTTAAGCCATTATTGTTTTTATTGCTGTTATGAATCAGAGAGGTGTGGTGGCATAATGGATGGAGAGCTGACATCTAAACCTGGAAGACCTGAGTTCAAGTACTGCCTCCTCCACGTATTGGTTCTCTGACTTTAAGTCAGTCATTTAACCTCTCGGTGGTCTGGGCAGCTCTCTAAGACCATAAGTTGCAGAGATGGTGCCAACCTACATTGGCAGAGGAAGCTTCCTTACCCAGGAATTCTCCATCCCAATGAAATCACAAGGCTACTCCCAATCCACTATTATGAATTAGACCATCAAGCTCCCATCTCTCTCTCCAAACTGTACCATGGATAAAAAGGCAGAAGGCGTGGTTTTAAATCTAGTTTCCTATGCTGACTCGATGTGTAACCATGAGCAAGACACTCATCATCTCTGAGAGCATCAGCTTCCTCAGCTCATAGGGTTGTTGTAAGCCTCAGATGAGATGATGTACGTGAAGCCAAAACATTATATAGATGCCACCTATTATTAGTCAATTAACACTTATTAAAGATCCACCATATGCAAAGCATGGTGAGAGGCAATGAGAGAAGTAAAAAAAAAAAAACTTTCTAATGCAATTTAGAAGTATGCCCCCAAATGACAGGAAACTGGACATCCCCTTTGACAGCAATACAATTCTTAGGCCTATGGCCCAAAGAAATAAAAAAAAAGAGAGAGAAGGACCCATAGGTACAAAGTATTTATAGCAGCCATTTTGTGGTGGCAAAGAGTTGGAAACTCCAGGGGAATCTATCAACTGAGTAATAGCTGAACAAATTATGGTACACAAACAGAACTGAATACTATTTTGCAATAAGAAATTACAAAGGAGATGATTTGAGAGAAACCTGAAAAGACTTGCTATGAATTGATATAGAGTGAAGTGAGCAGAACCAGGAGAACAATTTGTACAATGTCAACAATATTGTAAAAAAAAAAAAAACCAATCTACCTTGAAAGATTGAGAACTCTGATCGATGCAATGACCAATCGTACGTCCAAAGGACTCGTGGTGATACATACTGTCTACCTCCTGACAGAGAACCGACGTACTCAAAAGTGAAAACTGAGATCCGCATTCCAATATAGGAATTTGTTCTGCTTGGCTGTACATATTTGTTACAGGGGCTTTGTTTTTCTTTCTTTTTCAATTGGGAAGAAGGGGATAGGAGGCAGTTTTTGGTAAATGGAAAAAATAAAAATTAGTTTAAAAAGATTAAAAAAATTAAGATATCCTGCTATAAAAATAAAATAAATCTTTCCCTTGCCTTCAAGGAGATTAGACTCTAACAGGAAAGATACAAAGAACAACAACACTACAAAATAAACCATATGGAGAGGAATAACATAGCAATGTGACCTTGGGAAAATCATTTAAACTCTCTGGGCCTAAGATTTCTCAACTGTAAAGTGGGGTAGGAACGGGGTACAGAGAGGATCTCTAAGGTACTTCCTAGCTCTAAATGTTATGGTACCAAACTATATCAAATTGCTTACCATCTCAGGGAGGAGGGAGGGAGGGAGGAAAGGCTAGAATCTGGAACTCAAAACTTTTTTAAAAATGTTTGAAAATTGTTTTAACATATAATTGGGGGGGGGGAATGTGTGTGTGTGTACATGTACATATGTACCCTGAAAGCATAAAAAAAAAGTCATTTATGCTAATAAATAAATAAATATTATGATACTAAATTGAGGCCCAGGAAGAGGTAACTCGTTCAGGGGCATATTGTTCATGGCAAAGACAAGACGAAAACCTAAGTTTCTTGATTTAGCCTAACCTGAAGTTCTTTCCACTTCTGCATAGTACCTACATAGTCTAATGTTCAGTGTATGGCAGGTAAATAATGGGGCACTAAGTGGCGCAGTGTACCAAGTGCCAGTCCTAGAGTAAGGAAGACCTGAGCTCAAATCCAGCCTCAGACACTTCCTAGCTGTGTGACTCTGGGCAAGTCACTTAACCTCTGTTTGCCTCAGTTTCCTCACCTGCAGAATGGAAATAATGATAGTACCTACCACCCAAGGGTGGTGTGAGGATCAAATAAGATAATATTTGTAAAGCACTTAGCATAGTGCCTGGCACAAAGTAAGCATTATATAAATGTTACTTTTTCTTGTTTTTCTTGTTATTGTTTCTTTAAAAAAAAGTTTCAATTTGGCTCTCCGTAGCTTCCATATCTGTCCATAAAGAAATCCCAAAGTGGAATGGGCCAGGCCTGGAAATGGTGAGCTCCCCCATCACTGAAAAGTCTTCCCAGTGAAAAGCCAGATGTTCATTTGTTTGGAATGATGATTGTACAGGGAATTCCTGCTCAGGTGCTAGTTGAAGGAGAATCCCTTGGAGGGTTCTTCCAAATCTGAAATCCTGTTAGTCTAAAAAAATCTCTTTTCAGGCGTCAATTCAGGTTAAAATATTTAGGTGGTACAGTCATAGTAGGAGCTTAGATCAACAGCTGAGAGACCTTAAAGTTCATCTCATCCTACCTTCCTTGTTTTAAAGACAAACTGAGGCCTGGAGAGGCTGATTTGGCGAAGTGGCAGAGCTAGACTGAACTCTAGTCCTTCCCACCAAACCCAGAACTACCACCACAACGACAAGGAGAAAATATATGATGGTTCCAATGTGACCTTGGAGATCAAAAGCACGATCACATCTATCAAACAAAATAACTTTTTTTTCAATTAAAAAAAAAAGCTTAACGGCCTTTAGCCATAATTATCCAAGTAAAGTGGGCTGCAAATCTGTTACAGAATTGTTTCTGCAATAATACTTCTAGTAAATTGCTGCTCAGAGTACTGGTATGGCAGACTGGGCTATGTAAGAGAAGGATTATTATAGAAACACTTAAAATGAATTAGAGATTATTAAAGATTTAGCATTATGACCCAGCCTGATTGCAAGAGATCTTGAGTTGGATTGCTTAATGGACAGATAAAAGTGCTAATTAAGCCCCCTTTTAGAGGACATCCCTAGGCAGGTCTATAAACCACAGGTTTCATGAGGTCTACAGAGTAAATGAGGATCCAGTAATGCCAGTCCAGTTACAAAACTACTGAATTCAAGAGCAGCAAAGGTCCCTTCCAGAAGAGGAATATACCTCGCCACCTGGTTGGATGTCCTAACTCTTCCTTGGGTTCCTCAAGTTTCCTTATTTTCCTCTTCAGTCTCTTTATTTTTCCTATTTGTAATTCCTTTGCCTGAGATAATACAAGGAACCCATCAAAAATTCCATTATCAAGCCTCAAAAAAAAATAGTACAATAAAAGGAGGAAGGAGAGAAAAGAAAGGAAAAGACTTGTCTTTACTATTAAAGCCTTTTCAAGCAATCAGAGGACTGAACAGCCCCTCTTCCTAGTCAATGAGTTCATAAATATTTACTAAGCTCCTAACTACTATGTGCCAGGCACTGCGTTAAGTAGTAACCAGAGGTACAAAAAAAGGCCAAAGACAGTCCCTGCTCTCAACAATCTCATAGTCTAAATGGGAGAGACAGCATTTAAACTATGTACAAACAAACTGATATACAAATGGCGATAATTAACTAAGGGAATGCGCTAGAGTGAAGAGGGAAGAAGAAAGGCTACCAGGAGAAGATGGAATTTTAGCTGGGACTTGAAGGTAAGCCGGGAAGACAAGGCGCTAATAGGAGGAGAGAGAACATTCCAGGGATGGGGGACCATCAGTGAAAATGACCTGGAATAACTTCATTGGCCAAAGAGATCTGCCACTTCAGAGACAGCTTAGCTTTTCCAAGATTCCTTCAAGACCTAGGAATCTAAGCCATGCACCTCAGTATCTATTTATTGTGTTTCTCTGCCTCGGTAACTAATCAAGGATTGCAAAGCACCTTAAAAATATAAAAAGCCCTGTAAATGCTATGCGATAAATTCTTTTGCTTGTTCTAAATGTCAGTGTTAAATTAAGAAGGGGGAGGGGGGAGTGGAAGACAGATCTCTACCTGACTTCCGACACTATTATAATTCAGTGGTGATCTTAAGACCACGAATCCTGACATACACCTGCAGCTGGGTCCCTAGAAAGGAAACCTAGAACGGGAAAATCAATGAAGGGAAAGAGAACCACGCTGAGGTCGCAAGGAGCCAGGCCCCCTGCTACCTGCATCCTTTCAGTGACAACAAATCAAAGCTATAAAGTAAAACTTTCCACTCAGTCTCGGGCTGGGCTACGTTTTTGCCTCTGAGGCCCACTCCCTAGTCGAGGAACCTGGGAAGCTCTTGGACAGGTGCAGTGATTTGGGGGGAAGCACTCTCCCCAATTCCGGCGATTATATAACCACAGACATTCCAGCGCCGGGGAGGAGCCGAACGACAAGGGCCTCCCAGGGCCAGGATGCAGCCCCCTCCTCCCTGCCCCCACAGGTAGAGGACAAATCCTCTCGCCCCAGGAGGGGGAGTGGACCCAGGGCGCATAGTGAGGGGAGCAGAGTCCCCAAGACACAAGCTCTCAAGTGACCTTACTTAGAGACCATCCTCCCAGTCTGGGGAGAATGTTGGGGAGTGGGAGAACCAGGAGCCCTCCGGGGTAGTAAGGAGGAGAAGGGTGTTGGAAGGAGGATAGCAGTGGGAGGAGGGAGGTTGCTGGGGAGGGGGAGGGGAGGGGGAGAGGTTGCTAGCATAGCTAAGCAAAGAGACAGAGGGAGTAAAATAGGGGGAGGAAATAGAATGCGGGGGGCAATGACGGAGGGAGGGAGGACAGAACCCAAAGGGGAGGGAGGAATAGAGCCCCAAGCCTGAGATGGCAATGGAGGGCTGGGGCATACTGTGAGGAGGGGAACAGGAGTAGGAAAGGGAAAAGAAGGCTCCCAAGGGGCTTGGGGGGTCGCAATTGAGGACAGAGTCCAAGGTGGGGGGGAAGCAACAATAAGGGGAAGACGAACACCAAAGAGAGTTGGGGGCAGCAATAAGGAGTTGGGGTCAGAAATGAAGACTAAAGGAGGTAGCCGCAATGGGGGCTGGGGGCTGGTGGCATACGGGGGTACACAGCTTAAGGCAGTAGGAGAAGACCGCCATCAATGAGGGCGGAGGGCAGAAACAGGGGTTTGGGACAGTTAGGGTTCAAATACCAAAAGGGGGAGAGGGGAAGGTGGCCACCAATGGGGGAGGGGCAGTTATAGTGTCTTAGGGATGGATGGGGGGCAGATGGCAAAATGGGGAGGGGTAGCAATGGGGGGTAAGAAAGGCAGGGACAGCAGCTGGGGTATCGTGCCGGGTCAGGGTCCCGGGGGTGACCAGGTCCGGCAGCGCAGCAGGGCAGGCTGGCAGGACAGGCGGGCACGGGACCGGCCCCCTTGGGACTGGTCCGGGGAGACAGCTGGCAGCCCGCGCCCCAGGGGCAGGGACGCTGCGGCCCCCGGCCGGCCTTACCTGGGCGCGGAAACAGCAGGCTGTCTGCATGCCCGAGGCTGGGGACGGGCAGCGGGCGGGAGGCCGAACGGACTGGCGGGCTGGCAGCCACCGGGGCCACTGGCACCGCCAGCATGTGAGTGAGCAAGCGAGGAGGAGCCGCGGCGACGGCAGCAGCGGTGGCAGCCAGCGCGAGACTGACACCTCCCCCGCCCCTGACCCCGCCCCCAGGCCCGCCGGCCCCGCCCCCGTTCCGCCCCTCCTCCTACTCTCCCCCTGGGGCCGTGCCCGGGAGCCAGCCAGGACGACGCGAGACGCAGAGCTGGCCCCGCCCACGCGCCGCCAGGCTCCTCCTCCGCCCCCTCACCGGGGTCAAATTGGGTCCACGGTCTGGAGGCGGGGCTTCAGGAGCTGCCTCTTTCTCCCCATTGGCCCTAAGAGAGATCTGCCCCGCCCACTCTCACACCTCCCTTTCTTAGCTATTAGGCTGGCGCCTGCGCAGGAACTGAGGCGGGTTTTAGGGCAGTCCAATGGCTAGGAGCGATGGTCAGCTGTCCTGACTGTCATTCTGGCCGTAGCTGCTGCCGCTGTCGCCTCCCCATCGCCCTGGCCTTCGGCCCTCCGGGCAACAGGGCCTGTTTGCCAGTTACAGGCCCGCATCCCGTCGTGGAGACGTCCCGGGGGACCCTGGTCTACCAAGCCAGGTCTAGTCAGCCCAGGGCATGCAGGAAATGACCCTATCCGGGGTCTCTCTACAGACTCAGGGCAAACACCAATATTCTTTTTAAAATTAAACTCAGCCTTGAAAGAACCCCAAGCTTAAAACAAAACAAAACAAAGTGTGCCTGGTCCAGACCTTTCAAGCATATATCAGAACTAGGAGAAAGCAAGTCAGAGAAAGGCAGCTGAAGTCATGAAGGGGAAGGTGCTTCAGGGGGAGCCACTGATGAGGTGGCTGGAAAGACAATTAAAGTCAGAAAGATCAGGGTGTGATTCCTGCCTCATATGATTCCTACCTCTCTGTGCCCCAGGCCAAGAGAACTTCACCACTCTTGAGACTGTTTCCTCCTCCGGAAAATGAAAACAATCAATCAAATATTCCATGCACTAGGCTAGGTGGCTAATGGGAGATGACAACAAATACATTTACTTCACAGGTTCGTTGAAAGAATGAATGAAAAAGGACTTGAGAAGTATTTGCTACATGCCAGGCATCGCACTGAATTCTGGGTATACAAATACAAAAACTAAGAAGACAACTGCTGCCTTCAAGGAGTTTGCATTCTAATAAAAGAAGACGATGGTAAAGGAATATGGTGGCCAGTGAGGGATATTTTGGAAAGGGAAACCACAGGAATGGTCAGTGAAATTGTAGGACAATTGATTGACAGTTTCTTCCCAGGAATGATAAAGTTAACTTGATTACTGTTCTTAAAGCTTGAGGTAAAATGAGGAGGGCCGGGCACCAGAAACGTCTAGATGGATCTAGGTCAGGCTAGACATGTTGAACTTGCATCAATTAATAGCCCAGGGCCCCAGGTATGGAAGGAGATGAATACTGAAGTACATGAGCATGGAATGAATATGGTCTAGGAAAAGAGGAAAGGGTCAAGGGAGACGAGAGAATGGCAGCACTAACCAATCAGAGAAACTGGGTTCAAATCCTACCTGTGATGACAATTATCTTTGAGACCTTAGATAAGTTTCTCCACCTCTCTGGATCTCAGTTCCCTCATCCTTTGTACTAGATGACCTTAGAGTCCTACTTCTAGCTTTATGATCCTATGTAAAGTGCTCTGTAATCCTTGAAGTACTATATAAATGGAAGGTATTATTCTTATGAAATGACTTCATTTTGGAAAGAAAATGACTAAAGGGAGAGACATGATTTCTTTTTCTGAAGTCATTATCAGTAGCAAGGTATATTGGAAAAGGGGCGGGATTTGGAATCAGAAAATATTAGCTCAGCAACTTCCTCTATTATTGTGTGACCACTGTCTAGTTAATTTCCCTGTCTGGGACTCAGTTTCTTTCTCTATAAAGTGAAGGCAGGGTGAATTAGCTTGGTCCCTAAAGTCCCTTCTGGTTCTAAATATATGTTGTTAGGGTGACCATGAACTAGTCATAAAGTCCCTATATTAAAACTAGAGTGTAACTAAAACTTGAAAGCCAGGTTTGGGAGAAATAAGTGGAAAATTTGCCACATTTGAAGTAAGGAGGCCTGAGTGCAGGTGCTAGTGCTGTTCTTTACTATCTTGGTGACCTTGGGCATTCCAGTGAAGCTCTCTGGGCCTTAGTGTTCTTATCCATTGCATTATATGACTTATGAGGTCTCTTACAGGTCTAAATCTATCGTCTTGTGAAAAGGGGGCAACTTGAGAGAAAAAATGCTGGCCTAGAAATCAGGAGTCCCAGTTCTAACACTAAACTAGTTGTGTGACCATTGGTAAGTCATGTCACATCTATGGGCTTCAGTTTCCTCATCTGTAAAGGCACTGCACTAGGCCTCTAAAGGCCCCTTTCATCTCTGGCAATCTGATTACGTAAACCTAGATTAGAGCAGTCCAGAATTAGTCTCAACTTACTGGAAGTCTTGTAGCCCAACCACCTTATTTTGCAGATGAGGACATGTACCAGAGAAGATAAATGACTTGCCTAACATTGAATAGGTACCACCTGGCAAGACTAGGGCCTCAACCCAGGTTGTCTTTAGCCTGTGAATCCAGCCCTCTTTTCCATTGTACCGTGCTATTTCTCTTTTTGTAGTTTTTTCCCTCTGGTGACCTTTCCTAAATGTAATTAGGCACAAACTTAAATCTCTCATCCTCAGCATTATGCATAAATAGCCATACATATGTGCAGTTTATATATACATACATAATCATAGCTAGAGACAGAACAGAGAAGGATTAACAAATTTATAAATCAGAGCTCTATTTACACTTCCGTTATGAAAGGTAATTACTTATTAACAAGTCCACATGGTTAACTGTCATAATGGGAAAATAATGACCCACCTAGGTTCAGGCCTCCAGGGAAATTCACACATGTGGAAATTCAAACATATAATTTAGTGGCAGACATTAATAACTAACAAATGTAGAAGTAGAATCATAGAACTTTAGAACTGGAAGAGATCTTAGAAGTCAACTAGTCCAGTTCCTTCATTTTTCAGAAGTAGGGAACAAGCCAAGAGGAGAGACTTTGAGACTTACTTACCAAAGCTCCAGTCTGTAGGTGGTAGGGTTGAACCTAGGTCTTCTGACACCAAATCCAGTGATCTTTCCAAGAATTCATGATCTGTTCCCTTATTTAAAGAAGATGAACAAGTAAATTATAATTGATACTAGAAATGTCAATAATACACCTAGTAGACCCTTAATACATAGTTAAAAGAATGAATGAACCAATGGCTTTTATCTAGTTTTAGGATCTTCCTGGGCCTTTACTACTCTACTACTGCCAACCGCACCTATTCACCTCCACCTTTAAGTCCAGCAAACTGAAGGCTGAGTTAAAGTTCTTGCACCAGATAGAAGCAGGGAAGATGGCCACCAAGGAGTCCCAGAGCACCAACCTCACTCTCCTCTGAGCCATCATGCTTCTTCTCCTACCTGTCTCACTACTCCTGCTCAGTTTCCTTTGATATATCTATTGCCATGCCAGGCCCACTAACTATAGATGTACCCCAAAACTTTGTCCTGGGCCCTCTTCTTTTTTCCCTCTATATTATTTTTCCTGGTGATCTCATCAGTTCCCATTTTTATATCCTCTAGATAGTAGAGTGGATAGAGCTCTGGACCTGGAATCAGGAAGACCTGAATTCAAATCCAGCCTCAGACATTTACTAGTTGTGTGACCTTGGTCAAGTCACTGTCTGCCTCAGTTTTATCATCTATAAAATGGGGATAATAATAGCACCTACCTCCCAGGGTTGTTGTGAGGTTAAAATGAAATATTTGCAAAACCCTTTGCAAACTTTAAAGTGCTCTGTAATGGCTAGCCATTATTATCTACTTATTCAGACCTAACCTGTAGTTTTACATTTCCAAAAGGCTTTGCATGTCTTGTCTCAAGCCTGGCATTCAAGGCCTTCCATGTGCTGGCACCACCCTATCTTTCCAGCTTTATCTCATACTACTCCCCTCCACACACTCCAACCAAAACTGGACCAATGCCTGTCCTCCAATATATGCTGGGCCCTTCTTCCCCTAAGTGCCTTTGCTTACACTATTCCTGGCAGGATAAGATACCAGACACTGAGGTCCTCTCTCAACTAAACTGCCAAGCATTCAAACTGTACTGTAGAGATGGCGACTACAATGGGCTGGCCACGTTGTTTGAATGCCAAACATATGCTTGCCATAAACACTATTTTATGGAGAACTCACACAGGGCAAGCATTCACATGATGGTCAGAAGAAGCAGTTCAAGAATACTCTCAAGGTCTCTCTTAAGAACTTTGGAACTGATGGTGTGACATGGAGACACTGGCACAGAACTGCTCAGCATGGTGTGCCTTCATCAGAGAAGGTGCTGTGCTCTAGGAGCAAAGCAGAATTGAAGTAGCTCAAAAGAAACACTGAGATGTGCAGATTTAGAGAATACACCCCAAATGTTCACATGGACTATTTGTGCCTGAACTGTGGCAGAGCATTTTAAGCTGGTATTGGCCTGATTAGTCACAGTTGGACACACTGTAACTTGACTCTAATATAGTGATGTTGTTTTGGTCCTGTTTGAGAATAAAGGACAACCAATCATGTTTTACATGATCAAACATGTATAACCTGTATCAGGTTGCTTGCTGTCTTCGGGGGGAAAAGGATGGAGGGAGGGAGAAGAATTTGGAACTCAAAATCTTTCCAAAAAATGAACATTGAAATTGTCTTTACATGTAATTGGAGAAAATAAAATACTATTAGATTAAAAAAAAAAGAAAGGATTTGAACCCAGGTCCTCCAACCCCAAATCTAGGACTCTTTCTCCATGCCACACTGCCTCCCTCAGGAGACTGACCACTTCATCTTTGTGTCCCTCTCCTCAGTGCCATCCACATTGTCAGTATTAAATAAATGAATTAAATCTGTGATCTGCTTCTACCATAATGTGATTTGATTTAACCTCATCAAAACTGGTAAACGAACTAAAAAAGGTATGTCTAAAGAGAGACATTTCCACCAAAAAAAAGGTGACTTAGTACTCTCAGTGAAACTGAAGCCCCAATAGCCAACCCAATAACCCAACTGATCAACCAGGAAGTAGTGGTGCTGACTATATTGTTATCAGCCCCTCCACTTGAGAAACAGCACAGAGCCATGGAATGTGCACTTGACCTGGAGCCTGGAAACTTGAGTTTGAATGCTGCCCCTGTACCTGATAGCTATTTGACTGTGGATAAGACATTTATTCTTAGGAGCTTTAGTTTCCTCATGGGTTTTATATTCCCCAACTCTCTCACAAACTGGCTATGAATTATTGTCATTGTGGAGTCATTTCAGTTGTGTCCAACTCTTCATGAGTTGTGGGGGTTTTCTTGGCAAAGATAGTGGAGTGGTTTGCCATTTCCTTCTCCAGATCATTTTACAGATGAGGAAACTGAGGCAAACAAGGTTGAGTGACTTGCCCGGGGCTACACAGCTAATAAATGTCTCAGGCCAGATTTGAACTCATGAAGATGAGTCTTCCTAATTCGAAGCCAGGTGCTCTATCCACTGTACGACCTAGCTGTTATTTGCATAGTGCCAATGAAGCAAGTACCACGCAGGACCCCATTTTCATATGGACTAGTGAGACCCTAACAAAATTTTTGCAATTGTTTGTAAGAAGGGACCAAAACATGTGATGAGGGCTGACTGCAATCCCATTACCCATACCGGAAAAACAACTCAGAACACAAATCCAACTTACCGCGGGAAAATGGTATCATCAGATAGAATATAAGATCTTTGAAAGCAGGGATTGGTTCTTTTTCCTTTGCACAGTGCCTGGCTTATAAGAGACATTTAATAAACGCTTTCTGGTTGATTGGCTAAAATGGCAATAATAATGACTAAAGGCCCTACTTCTCAAGACTATAGTTAACCTCAAATGAGATAATTATGTAAAACACTTTAAAGTTTTAAATGCTATGTAAATGTCTATTATTGTCATTTATTACTAACAATCACTTGTCCTTTTTTCCTCCTAGATTATTTTCTGAGGACAGGAATTATACTACATTTCTACCCAGTAAACACCTCTGACACTTACTGAGGACTCACTAAACATTTATGGGAGAGAGTATTCTTCTTATTCTCCTGTCTTGAGCCTTTTCAGAAGAGCTGCTCAGTGGTCAGGGCTCTAAATGAAACAGGTTTAAGTCTTGGCTGTGTTCCTTCCTACCTGTACATATTCCTGTCTGTGTCTCAGATTCCTCCTCTGTAAAATGAGGAGGGCTGAATTAGAGAACCTCAGAGGTCTCTTACAGCTCTAAATCTACCATCCTATGAACTTCCTGCTTTGCCCATCTTCACCTGAGTTAATGAGTTAAATGAGGGCAAGAGACATTGTCAGGCAGAGTTTCCCAAGAGGAGGGATGGAATGGGAGCAGAAGCAGGTGTGAGGTTGGGGTAGAGAATATTTCAAGAGTAGAAGTGAGGTTGAAACCAGGAGTGAAAGTGCATGTGGGGACTAGGGCTGAGACAGGTAAGGAAGCATACATAGGTAAAGGGTCTTTGAGGGCTGAACTGCCACATGATCTATCCTGCTGCACGTACTGGACACTCTCTTCAAAGATGTATGTTTGGCCCATCCTATCCCAGTAAGATTCCCCTATTGACAAACAGAAACAGCTTGCTTCTATGTATTCTCTATAGTTTATGCTTCCAATGAGATTAAGCCCTTTTGATGGCTATTCCTAATGTCTATTTACTGCCTTTTAATAAAGTAACAAGTAGGAAGTGGATATTTTTATCCCCTTTTTGCCACTGACCAAACGGAAACTCAAATGAGGTGCCAAAAACTTCTTGGAGATCTGAAGGGCTGTGGACAGACACTTGGCTTATTTGGTGTATGCCACTTTAAGAACATCAGATTCCAAAATAATGCATTTTATTGTTGTTCTATCACTGTAGCAAGCACAGCCGAACACTTGACTATCACCAAGTTCAGCAGAAGCAATATTTTACATTAGCACCATTCCTGGAGAAGAAATGCATCTCTTCCACAAAGGGCTCCATCTGTTTCTGTATTATCCAGCTTAAACAAATTCAGTTGTTGGTCTTTTATGGATTAATAACCTACAACCTTGCAGACAAACACATGCAAAAATATAGCAGCCTGCTCTCTCTCCCCTGGGCCATGCTATCTGTGTAGTGTAGCTTGTACAATGCAGATGAGAAAAGGAGACCAAATCAGCATTCTTTACTAATACTGATTCGCCATGAATCATTCCTAACCACTGGTAGCTCGAAAGGGGAAAGGAGATTTCTCTCTCTACCTCTCCTTATCACTCTTCCTCTCTTTCTTCTTCTTCTTCCTCCCTCCTTCTTTCTTTCTCCATCTGTCTGACTCTCTGTCTCTCTCATTTCAGTCTGTTACTCCTTTAAAAAATTATTGACACTTTTTGCTTTTTACAACATCAATTTCCCAGCACCCAAACTTCCTTCTACCTGACTCGTGTTGGATCCTTCTGACAAAGTCAGTCAATAGTCAATAACTATGTGATAAGTGCCTACTCTGTGCCAGGCACTGTGTTAGGAGCCGGTGATACCCAAAAGAGTAAATATGTTCCTGTTCTCATGGAGTTCACATTCTGATGGGGGAGGCAACATGTGAATGGGTCTGGTTTTTGAGATGACAGTGTTTGTAGGCAGCAGAGCTAGTAAGTAGGGGGAGGAGAGAGACAGACAGAGAGACAGAGAGAGAGAGACACAGACAGACAGAGACAGAGAGACAGACAGAGACAGAGAGACAGACAGAGACAGAGAGACAGACAGAGACAGAGAGACAGACAGAGACAGAGAGACAGACAGAGACAGAGAGACAGACAGAGACAGAGAGACAGACAGAGACAGAGA
>CM053622.1:761018230-761078480 GCA_028646595.1 Phalanger gymnotis
AAATCATATTCACCGCTCGAACTCCTGGGTCCACACAGGGGTCGGCTCTGCTTCGGATTTTTTCCAGCTATAGTTTTCTCGCCTCTCCTCGCAGCCAAGCCTCTGGCGTTCTTAAGTCCCGCCTCAACGACTAGAGACCAGAGTCCAGAGACCCATTGGTTCCCGAATTGGCCCCTTTTAAGTCCTTAATCTACGCCCATACAGGTTTCACACCTGATAGCGCTTTGGGCCTGGGGCTTAGCATTGAACAGGTGAAAGTACTTTCACCATAAACAAAAGCCAAACTCCTCAATGGCACCCGTTAAACTAAGCCCATTTTGCCTTACTGGCACAATTACCAAACAATTGCATTCATTCCACATGCCAAGAAGGTTATGCTTAAGATTCTACAAACTAGGCTTCAGCAATACGGGAACTGAGAATTACCAAGAAGTACAGGCTAGTTTTCAAAGAGGCGGAGAAACTAGAAACCAAATTGCCAACATTTGCTGGATTGTGGAGAAAGCAAAGGAGCCCTGCTTCATTGACTAGATTATAGCCTTTGACTGTGTGATTCACAACAAAATGTGTTAAGTTCTCAAAGAGCTGGAAATACCAGATCATCTTATTTACCTCCTGAGAAACCTATGTGGGCCAAGAAGCAACAGTTAGAACCAAACATGGAATAACCGATTGGTTTAAGATTGGGAAAGGAGTACAAAAAGGCTGTATATTATCACTTTATCTATTTAAATTGTATGCAGAGTACATTATGTGAAATGCCAGACTGGATGACTCAAAAGCTGGAATTAAGGTTGCTGGGAGAAATATCAACAGCCTCAGACGTACATACAATACCACTCTGATGGAGGCAGTTAGGCAGCCCAGTGGATAAAGCACTAGGCCTGGAGTCAGGAAGACCTGAGTTCAAATCCAGTCTCAGACACTTGCTGGCTGTGTGACTCTGGGTAAGTCACTTAACCGCTTGCCTTAAGCTTCTGGAGAAGGAAATGGCAAACAACTCCAGCATCTTTGCCGAGAAAACCCCACAGACATTATGGTCTGTGAGGTTATAAAGAATTGGACATGACTGAACACCACCACCACTCTGATGGTAGAAAATGGAGAAGAATTGAACTCTGATGAGGGTGAAAGAGGAGAGTGTAAAAGTCAGCTTGCAGCTTAACATTAAAAAAAAAAAGAACTAGGATCATAGCAACTGATCCCATCACTTCCTGGCAGATAGAGGAGGAGGAAAGGAAGGTAGTGCCAGATTTTATACTCTTGGGTTCAAAGATCAATGCAGACAGAAAACATAGCCATGAAATTAAACCATGCGTGCTCCTTGGAAGGAGAACTATGGCAAATTTGGACACCATACTAAAAAGCAAAGCCATGCCAACAAAAGTCCATATCATCAAAACTAGGTTTTTCCAGTAGTGATGTATGGCTGTGAGAGTTGGACTATAAGGAAAGCTGAGTGCCGCAGAATCCATGCTTTCACATTATGGTGCTGGAGAAGACTTCTAAGAGTCCCTTGGACGAGGAAATCAAATCAGTCAATACTTAAAGAAATTAATTCAGAATATTCGTGGGGAGTTCAAATAATGAAGCTGAAGCTTAAATACTTGGTTACATCATGAGAAGCCCAGATTCATTGGAAAAAGACCCTGATGTAGGGAAAGATTGAAAGTAAAAGGAGAAGGGGATGGCAGAGAATGAGATAAATGATCATGAGCTTGGACAGACCAGGAAAAATAGTGGAGGACAGAAGGGCCTGGTGTGCTATGGTCCATAGGGTCACAAAGAGTCAAACACAACTGAACAACTGGATCTTAGCAAAGATAGTGGGGAACTAGATGGTTTCTGAAGGCCATAACTTATCCAAAGGGCTGATAGAGCAGAGGTTCTTAGTAAACAGCTAGATCTTGTCTCCTATCTGCAGCCAAAATGGTTCACCGGACATTTATATGAGATCTTGGCTACCTCTAAGGTGGCCCATAGTTATACCTCGGTCTAGGTAAGCAGAAGTGATGAAATTTACATTTAGCTCCAATGCTGTGCTAATCATAATGACTAGGGAGTCCCATGTTTGTTCTGGCCATTTCTACATACCCTAGTGGGCTAGAAATGTTGAAGTGTCTGCCCTCTATGGTTACCAGAGAGTTTGAAATCACCTATTCCTTATTTCCAACTAATTGAAGATAAGGGTACTAGGGACAGCTAGGTCGAACAGTGGATAGTATTGGACTCTGAGTCAGGAAAATATCTGTTGAAAATACCAGTTGAAATCTGGCCTCTGACACTATGTGACCCTGGACAAGTCACTTAACTTCTCTGTACCTCAGTTTCCTCATCTATAAAATGGAGTTAGTAATAGCATCTATCTTCCAGGGTTGTTGTGAGGAGCAAATGAAATAATATTCACGAAGAACTTAGCATAGTCCCTGGCATATAGAAGGCACTTAATAAATGCTTGATAAACAGGACACAGATTTGTGGTTCTCTCTCAAAGCTTAGTTCTGAACTCCCACCCACTGGTTAACACTTCCTTCTTTTGACTGTATTTCAGTGGATGCTTCTCATGGGAGTTGATTTTCCAAGCACATGCTAGAATGCTGTCTATTGTATTTTTACTCATCATAGAAGCAATGTCATTGAAGAGCACTTAATAACAAGGGAACAATGCACAATGACAAATAATAAATATCTACTAAGTCACTGAAAGCCTGCTGCTTTTTTAGGGCCTAGCAATCCCCCTAAACATAGGATCATCTAAAGCAAAGACATCTAGGCAACATAAAGTTTGAGGAAGCAAAGAGTGTTAGCAACACAGTTCCCATGGAATGTTCAACTTACTTTCCTTAGGCTTGGTCATCAGTTGCCAAAACTCTGGAGTCGAGGTTTCAGCTCACTCATAGAATGGGATCTGGACCTTGGGATACAGTCAAAACTAGAACTCCAAAAGGCTAATGCTTCCCTGTCTCAGCTATCTCATTATTAGTGGGAATCTCCGTCCTCATCTGACCATGGGTAATCCATTATGGAGCAGAATGAGTGAAATCAGCAGTCAGACTCAGCCTGGCACCACACCACCATCACAGTTCTCACTAGCATCCATTCTAAGTTCAACCACCACACTCTACTGCCTTCATGTCACATCTCACTTCCTTATTTCTTGTTGCCATTCCTGGCCCCATTTCCCACTACTCTGTGCACAAGGTAGGGCATAGTTATAAGATAGGATTAAGAAGAGTGCTACAATATTTAGCAAAGTAGGGTGTGATCTTAGTGGAGAAGTGAATAGAGGTTTTAGAGAACTCAACTGTGAGGCATCCCCCACAAATATCCAAATGGATCTAGGATCTCAACTATTCTAGAGTTCCCTCCCATCACAACTCATCCATGCCTGCCCCTCCTGTAGGACTCTGATCAATGTCCTTCCAAAAGTTCACCACACAGGATCTACCCAATATAATGGAGTATCCAACACGGTGGAGTAGAAGCCTTTCTTGGTTTCTCCCAATATCTCTGGGTACCACTGGAGCACTTAGGCTGTTGACCTGTCATCCTTCCCTCTCATTATATAACTAGGTCATCTTCCATCCACGTCAGTCTCTATGAAAAGTGATCTCAAACAATGCAGTTTCTACACATCTATTCCAACCAAATTAGTGTCCACATGTGGCATCTCTACTATATGAGTCTGCATGTTAGTTACTGTTGGTCTGGGCCCCAAAAGCTGTTCCTCAGGGCCTCATTGTTTGACTGAACTCAAAACTCCTAGACCTCCCTATGTCTGGCTCTCTTGACCTCTGCAACTCACAATTCCAATCTCCATCTCCAGTCTCCACCTAAAACAGGAAAAAAAAAACTTAGGACTTGCCCAGAGTCACATGGCTAGTAAGGATATGAGGCAGGATTCAAACTCAGGACTTTTTGACTCCAAGTCTAGAACTCTATCAACTATCACAGAGAAAAATGATATGAACTGGGATCCTAGTTGTCATATACCTGGTGCCTGCCACTGGGCACCTGTCCTCATTCTAGGGGAGTGAGCTCAGCTGGGGAAATTCAGTTCTAGGTTGGGTCTGACTCCCTAATGTCATCATTGGTTACTCTTCCAGTTCTGGTGCAAGCAGAGAATATGTTGTGATTTCACAATGTGTTGTGGTAGAACCATCTTAAAGAATTCAGTCAGACCACCTCTAATCCAAGTACAGGCATTTATTGAGATTGATTGCCTCTCATGAAGCAGGCTAAATTCTAAGAGGAACCATCAACTTCAGAGAAAGTAAGATGGATTTTTATAGGGTAAAGATGCAATTACATAACAGAAATTATGATTATTAAAAAGGCAGGAGGGATTTGTTAAGGGACTAGGTAATAGGGGAGGGGTCCCAGCTACAATGGAACTGCCCATGCAATTACCCACAATGCATACAGAAAAACCCATTGGGTGGGGGGGTATGTATGTATAATAATGATATTATAATAAGCTTCTCTATGTCATAAATTCACCTAAAAGACAACCTTTGCTATTATTGTGCAGGTGCCTACTTATGGAAAGTCTCTTCTATTGTTTTGGGGTCCACAACCTGCTCAGGTATCCAGGTGTTTCTGCTTTCTATATTGTAGTCCTATGTGAGACTAGTTGGATGTGGTGGTTGTGGTTGAGTGTATGGACACACCTGCTGTTTCTGTAGGAAATATGAGGAATGGGTCTGGGGGCAGTGACTGGAATCCCATCACATGGACATGCTGGCTATTTTGTGAGAAAAATGAGTTCATAGACACCTGTTGTTCTAGTGAGCAGCGAGGCATACATGAAGAAGTTAGGATTTGGGCAGGGGTGGGGCAGTGTGGTTAGTAGCTAAGGTGGGGGCAGTGGGCCTGCTGTTCAGTGGGGCCTATAAGTAAGTTAGAATATTGGGGCTGGGGGCAGCTTTATTAGGATTCCATCAAATGGGCTTTGGTCCCATCAGAAAACACAACTGAGAGAAATTAGTTTACTATTATATTAATAATCAATTATTAAATTAGGATCCAGATTTTTCTCCTCAATTTCCTTATTAAGGCCCAGATCCTGTAAAGTCAGTCTCTGAAGGACATGACTGATTGAAGAGATTACCCATAGCTCTCAAGGAATGAGCTCTTGAAACTTGGAAGGACCCCACCCAGTTAGGAGACCTAACTCCTGTTTAGAGTATAAATAGAATCCAGTCTGAGTTAGCTCTTACCCTGGGGAGCCCCTGGCCTTCTACCCCTCCATGAGAGTTTAGGGTGACCCAGCTTATGAAAGAGAAAACCAACCACAGTGATGTAGATAGAAATGGATTCCCCTGTCCAGATCGCTGGAGGCAGCCAAGCCTCATGATCAAGCCACCATTCTCAGCAGGCGGAGCTGAGGACCTTTAGCACACCTCCTCATTAAATGTCCACCAATATGGGTTGATTTTCAGTTGTCAGGGAAGTTCACTTTAAAGCTTTCAGGCTATCCATGGCTTGTCTTTGGCTAGTAAATTGATGAATTTACTCATTGCCAGCTAGCCTAATTAATAAATTGATTATTGATTATCCAGGAACTCTGTCTCTCAGGTTTTTCATTTGTTTCACAACCCCAGACAAAAACAAACACCTTACCACCACAGGCAGACATAAAGTGTAGGCTGTATATACAGCACAGGCTGGAGTGACCATTGCTGAACAATACCACTGGCCCTTCACTTTGGAGCCAATGGCATTGCTATCCCCAGAGTGTGATATTCATTTGGTCCACTTTCTATGTACAACCACGCTCAGCACAGTGATGACCCAGAATGAAAAGGTCCAGGTTCCATGATTGTGAATACAACAGCTCTCCCGTGCCTCCAAGCCTTAGTCAGTCCCTCCCTTCTCTCTTACTACATGCTCAGTTCACCACCATCAGGTCAGCAGGATTCAAGAGATATTGGCACCACCACCCCCTCCTATAACAGCCCCCTGTTATCACTCTCAGGAAGGCTGGCCAATGGAGTTATGGAGCAAGACGACAGAGTGTTGTCAATAGTCCTAACCAGGACACCAGCCCCTTTCCTCTCTGAGACTTTCTGTTGTCAGTGTATGGAAGCTGGCTGGGTCAGTATCTCTAAACCAGCCCTCCCATGCAGAACTATTATGAGGAAGAAGAAGAGGAGACCTTCAGGTCAAATCACAGTCCATATTCTGGGCACACCTCTGTCCTAGGTCTTGTGTAGTGAGATGTATTCTAAGTCATTTGAGGTTTTGGCCATAATGTGTATCAAAGGGCTTGGACAGTGATCATGTGCATCACAAGGCCAGTAATAGCTTCAATAGAGTTCAACAACCTCTTCTGAGTCTTTCCCTGGTCTCTCCAGCAGGCCTGCCCGAAGTTGCAAGACCCTGACAGTTGTAGGTTCCAGGATCCTGAAATCTCTCAGTACTTGCCTCCTTTACACTCTCTAGACAAAGAGCTCAAGCAATACCCCTTCCCCCAGGTGCAGCTGTTTCCCTCAGGCCCAGAGCCATGGCAGCAGAGAGAGAGTCTCCTGTGTACAATGCAAGGTATTTGCTTACATCTTCTGCCTTTATAGCATCTCATTCTCCCTGCTGTGAATTCAATTCAACAAACATGTATTAAACACATACTAGGTACTGGGTACTCTTTACAACACTAGCATTATAAGACAAACAATAGAATAGCTCCTGCCCTCAAGGACCTTACATTCTACTGGAGGAAGCAACATGTGAAAGTTAGCTAGCATTTATATATCAACTTAAGCTTTGCAAAGTGCTTCACATAAATGGCCTTGCTTGATCATCCACCCATAAGGTGGGTGGAGTTAATCTCCCCATTTTACAGAGGAGGAAACTGAGGCTGAGAGAAGGGAATCACCCTGGGTCACATAGCTCATAAGTATCTGAGGCAGGATTCAAACTCAAGTCTTCCTGACTCCAATATTCTATCCACTCTGCAAAGGAAGGGCTTCACATGGGAAGTGGTGTTTGAACTGAATCTTGAAGGAAGCTAAGTATTGTAAGAGGCATAGATGAGGAAAGAAGACATCCCCAGACCTTCTTTGTCAGTTGCCCAGAGGTGAGGTAGGAGTTTTGTTTGTCTTTCGTTCTTGAAGACGACCATGATATCAGGAAGATGGTGGCATGACTGGCAACTAAGTTGGATTTAAGTAAGGATTGGATTTAGGTCACCAGCTTCACTATCTCCTCTGGAGCCATCTGGGTCCAGTGGCCAGATATAGAAAAGGACAACTGGAGATGGAGAAGAATAAAGACTGACATCAGAAGACACCCAGGAAGCATAATAGGAGTGTTCCAATGGTACAGAAGGGCCCAGCAAAGGAAATAAAGTAAGACATTTTTTTCAAGGAATTGACCACTGGCAGAATTACATCTTGGCTCTGTAGGGTCCAGCAAACTGTGCAAAGCTGTCCATTGAAATGAAGGACTGGAGTCACTATGGGTTAGGAAGAATCTAAAAGACTCTCCTGCTTTCCAAATGGTATTAGCAATGGATACAAGATCAGAAACAACAGCTGGAACCCTGAACAAGTGGGTCAGAGTCCTCCCCCACTCCTAGCCAAGGAAAGAGCAGTTAAGCTAAGCTGTCCTTGCACTAATTTTAGTGCTGGCCTGCTATGGTCAGATCAGCCTCACTCCAGCAGGAGTCACAGTTGTTATGAGCCTGTGAAGATGAGGAAGTGGATGTCCGGTAAGGCCAGGGATGCACCCGAGCCAGCTCCCAAGAGCCAATAATTAAATTCTCAATGTGAGCATTTACACCTCAGAAATCAGCAAATATTACACATCAGGGTTTAACTTATTTTCTATTGATTGTATGGTCTCAAGAAAGTGACATAGAAATAGAAATGTTCACTTAAAAATGTGTCATGCACACTTTTTTTGAGACATATACCAATACACCTCTGAGAAAATCTCTAATAAGTTTGCAGTGTTAGAAGTTATGGGGAATCTGGGACTGAGAGAGAAAGGAGGTACAGTTATACACCTGAGGTTGCAAGGGAGAAAACATGGTGCTTACTATTTCCTGGGACAATTTAAGGATATCAGAAAGCAGGAACCTTGTTGCTATTGGGCTGCTCAAGGGGAGATTGAGAGCTCAGTCTACAAGCAGTGATCATGGGAATATAGGAAGACAGTATTTGTGGTGAGAAGTTGGAATGAGGCTTGAGTCAGGAGAGAATAAGTTGGGAGCTTTGGGGAATGATTTCAGTGAGAGAATTAAGTGATCGTCAAGGAGAAGGTAACTCCTCCAGGGCAGAAGTGTTGAGCCCAACTGGACCTTAAGAATCGATTTCAAAGAGACTGTATAGGGGTAGGACAATCCAGTGCCCTTCAATCCAGTGACACGTGGAAAAGATATGGGCTGGAACAAAATGCTGTAAGATCAGGAATTGTCCTGGACTTATCAAGAGTGTGCCTGAATCGTGGAGCTCTGACATCTTCCTGGTTCTGTTTTGGGAAGGAATTGGGTGGACCCAGAATAACCTAAGACATTGGTCACAAATGACGGGAGCATGACAGTGGTCTAGGTTCAACTCCTCCATCTCCCTTGCATTATGGATAGCCCTGCTTTAGGAAGACTCGTGAAGCTCATGTAGCATGTTGGTGTTCTACCCTCCCCAGGGGTCTTGTGGGAGAAGAGGGATGGGAAATGGTGTCTGGGATGTTGTAGAGACAGGGCAAAATACACCTAAGAGGAAATCTGAATGGTCATGAAACATCACTGCATTGTGATCTGGCTTGTATCTACACAACTGAGCTTAATCCCCCATCCCTTGAGAAGACTGCCCAGTAGTCACAGTGTCTCCATGGCAACCAGGATTGCAGCCCAATCTGCATGTATGCATGTGGTGGACAATGTCATAGAATCATAGGATGTAGGGCCAGATGAGCCTTAGAGGAAACTATATATATATATATATATATGCATGTATATACATATATAGTGTGCATGAATACTTAAAGAGACAGTGTACCATAAAAGATTTAGAGCTGGCCTTGGAAAACCCAGATTCAAGTCCATCTCTTATACACACTAAGAGTGTCGCTTAACCTCCAGTCCCTAGGTTTATACCTACATTTGCATATGTATATGTGTACACACACACACACACACAGCCAGAGAGACAAAGAGATAGGCAGAGGAAGAGACACACACAGAAACAGACAAAGACAGAGAGAGACAGAGAGACAGAGAGGGAGAGAGAGAGAGAGAGACAGAGCAAGACAGAGAGACAGAGAGAGGGGCTGACAAGGAGAGAGAAACAGAGAGACAGAGACAGAGGGACAGAGAGAGACAGAAGAGAGACAAAGAGATAGAGACAGAGAGAGATTTGTGTGCAATAATGGAAGAAACCAGACCCATGACCACTAATGAGGATTGGCAACTTGCTTGTACCATATAGTCCTAGAAAGTTCCCTGGGGGCATTGAAAGTTTGTATCTTACTCATGGTCACACAGATAATATACATGTCAGGGGACCTCAAACCCAGTTCTTCTTGAATCCACTGTTGGCCCTCTATATCCTCTGCAAAGTTGCTTATATTTTTAATTGTCTGGATCCACAGATACCTATAGTCCTAAAAGAATAATTACAGCGTCATAAATACCTCCTTCCCCACCTCTACCCCCATAGCACTTTTAGAGAGCAGCACATCTGACCTTCACCTATAAGTATATTCAGGATCATTTGTAGATGTGGACAGAGAATAGCTTCAATGCTTGGCAGATATCTGGCTTGGTATACGTTGTGGTCATTGTTGCTGTTTTGTCCTTCATTCTTGAAGAGGATCATGATGTCAGGAAGGTGATGCCATGACTTGCAAGTGAATCGGATTTACGTGAGGGAGGGCTGTGCAAAGTCACCAGCCTGACTTTCTTCTCCAGTGCCATCTGGGTCTACTGGCCACATATAGATCAGAACAACTGGAGATGGCCCCCAGGAGTCCTGTATGGTTATCAGAGAAGCACATCTCCAGCCTTCGTCTAGAGAAAGCCTTTCCTAATCTCTCTTAATTCCATCTGCTGATCACATCCAGTTTATCCTGTATGGAGCTTGTTGGCACACAGTTGTCTGAATGTTCTCACCCTAGGTAAGACTGTAAGCAACTCAAGGTCAGGGACAGTCATTTGCCTTTCTTTGTATCTCCAGCATTTAGCGCAGTGCCTGGCATACAGAAGGCACTTAGTAAATGTTTACTGACTGAATAACTTCTCTACTTATGGGAAAGGGGAGAACACAGCCCAGTTCCCCCTCCTCACTTCCTGACTTTGGTGAGAAGCAGGAGGGGAGGAAGCCGGTTGACTGGGCTCAGGGAACAGCCCACTGGAACTTCCACAGAACATTGTGGTCACTTGTTATAAAAATTTATTATTATTCAACTTTGTAAGAATAAGAGTCATTCTTTCAATGGATTAATGGTCAAGGATTAGAATAGACAATTTTCAAAGGAAGAAATCCAAGCTTTCAATAATCACTTAAAAATACTCCAAATGGCTAATAATTGTTGTTGAGTCATGTCTGACTCTTTATGACGCATTTTGGGATTCTCTTGGCAAAGACACTGGAGTGGTTTGCCATTTCCTTCTCTAGTTCATTTTACAGATGAGGAAACTGAGGCAAATAGGGTGAAGTGACTTGTCCAGGGTCGCACAATTATTTCCTGAGGCAGAATTTGGACTCAGATCTTCCTGAATTTAGGGCCTAGCCACCCCACTAATTAGATAATTACAAATTAATTTTGAGCTTATAGCTAGGTGGCACAGTGGATAGAGTACCCACACTGAACAACCAGCAAATACTTATTAAGTGCCTCCTAGGTGCCAGGCACTCTTCTAAGTGCTAGGAACGTGGGTACAAAGAATGAAAGTCCTTGAAACTGAGGCCCAGAAATGTGAATGACTTGCCCAAGGTCACACAGTTGGTAAGGAGAAGTCTGTCCTCCATTGCCCTGCAACAGCATCTTTTTTTCCCTGCCTCCATGAATAGAAGGCAAGGGCATCCCAGGGCAAGGATGATTGCCAGTCATTTCCCCTATTGTGACCTTACAACACAGCATCCCCAGCCTACCCACCCACAATCAGCAGGTCTGTAGAAGAGGTCTTTTAAATAAGATGCATTTAAAGCCTGGTCTCCTGGGCCTAGCCCACAGTCCCTATGAGCCTTGGGGGCCAAACAACTTAGCTCTAATTGCTTTTTGTTTAACTAGGCCACTTAAACCAGGGAACCTTTGTCTAGCAGGCCTGTATTTATAGGCTTGGCTTTGTCACACTATCCTACTGTTCTTTAAACTTTGGGTTTGGTATTTGTTTGTTTGTCTTATTCAGGAAGAAAGAAATCATCTGTCTCTGTCTTCATGGAAACAACTGGCAATACGTAGAATGAAAGGATGGTGTTCAGATTTGACGTGTTGAAAACAGAAATTCGCCTTCTCTCTGGGCTAGCATTTAACTATGGAAGGTCAAAATGTGTGTTTGCCAGGGAGGGCTGGCCTGTAATGGCATCACTTTGGCATAGTAGAACAGAGAATGGGAAGGGGCAGGGGGCCTGGGGTAGAGATCCAGCTCTGACCTTTACTAACTGTATGACCCCGGGCAGGTCCCTGAATCTCTCTGAGCTTGATGGTTCCTCGTCTGTAAAATAAATGAATCAATGGATCATAATAACACATTTAATATAGATCTTTAAAATTTGCAAAGTACTTTATAGAATTTGAAGATGTGTGACCCTGGACAAGCCACTTAATCCTGTTTGCCTCAGATTCCTCACCTGTCAAATGACCTGGAGAAGGAAAGGCAAACTACTCCAGTGTCTCTGCCAAGAAAACCCCACATGGGGTCACATAGGGTCAGACATAACTAATGAACCGGAAAAAACCCAATATGATTAATTTAACTTTAAATGAAAAGAACAGTTAAATGTAGATTTTTACAACTATCAATGCTTTTGAAAACGAACTTCAATATGAAAATAACTATAAAAACTTAGCCATTGCTAGCTGTGTCCTTTGTCTCTTTCCTCTTCTGTTCGGCTGTCTTCCTGTATGTCCCTCCTTTCCCAGAATCCTATATGCTATGTACTCTGCTCAAGATCTGGTTTTGTCATTTTGTCATCTTCCACGAGCGTTTTCACATTTCCTTACATGACGAGGCTGGGGAGGAAGGACGACTGGCCAATCAGCACCAGGTACCAGGAGCATATGGAATAGGCACTCCCTACTGACAAGTCCCATGCCAAAGGGGCTTTGGGAAGCATGAGAACATGGGTCCCTCTGGCCTCCCCTTCAGGGCATGGGCAGGTATTCTGTGACTGTTTGAAATCTGCTTACTGTGTGATGGCCAAACCCAATGACTATAGAGTCAGCACTGGGAATTCATACAAATTATGGGGGTACATTCTTTCCTTCCCCCTGGCCGCAAGGTGTAAGGATGAGTCTCAGCTCTGGAAGGCCATGGAGGATGACTTTACTTTGGCTTCCAATGGGGGGGGGGCATGCTTGTGTCTGAGATGAGGCTGTTTGCTGTTTGTGCCTTTTTTTCCTTTAGTACAGAGTGTCGCAAGACTCTAAGCAGTTGGAGGAACCATCAAAGGTGCAGATGTTTATGGCAGACACTGGTGTAGCTGCCACAGCCAGGTTCAGTGAGCCAGCATGGCCCTGAAGAGTATCCTGTGGGCAGGACTTATCTAGGCAGCCAAGATGCTATTCCCTTTAGGCAGGAAAGCAACTCCATCTATTGGGGATGCCAATTTTGGAAGAAAAATTTATGAAGCCAATGCTTTGTGACAATCACTTTAAGTATGAGCCTAGCCTCCTAGGGACCAAGACAGTAGATGGCAGAGTGTGCCATAGTTTTGAAGGGTTGGGTGGGGGGGAGTTGTTTTGGGTCTTTCTATATTTTTCTATTTCTATATTTTTCAGTATAAGTATGTATACATATATATGTATATTCAGAGAGAGAGAGAGTATATAACCTTTTCTAAAAGCTAATTAATACTAATTGGTTTGATGTTTTTACATATTAAACACTGGTCATTGATATCAGCAAGGACATACCAGGAAGTCATCTCAATTCTTCACGGTTACTCCTACAACCCTGAGGGGTCGGGATGATGTGGCCACTCTAAGGAGACCCAACTTGTCAGTCTGAGTGGGACTTTGGAGAAGGACCCCAGGGTGCCATGTGGGCAACATGTAAATTCCTCCTATTTTTTGTGTATATCATTTGTGATCATATTACAGTATTCCTTTACATGATCTGGCAGCTGGGTGTGGTAGCCAGAGGACTGTCTTTGGAGTCAGGAAGACCTAGATTTGAGTTCTACTTCTCACACACGGCAAATATGCTCCAGGAAATGCTCTAGGACCATAACTTAAAGATATTTTATCTATCTGTATTGATATATAGGGAATTTATAATAGCTAATAATAATAGCTAGCGTTTATCACGTTAGCAGCTAGGTGGCACCGTAGGTAGAGCAGTAGGCCTGGAGTCAGGTAGACCCGAATTCAAATGTAAACTCAGATACTCAATAGCTGTGTGACCCTGGGCAAATCCCTTTACTCTGTTTGCCTCAGTTTCCTCATCTGTAAAATGAGCTAGAGAAAGAAATGGCAAACTACTCCAGTATCTTTACCAAGAAAATCCATAAATGGGTTCCCAAAGAGTGGCTCACAGCTGAAATGACGAAACAACATAGAATTTTAAGGTTTGCCAAGTACTTTACAAATATTATTGAATCTCATCCATATGAAATCTCCCTAGGATATTTTACAAATGAGGAAACTGAGGCAGACGGCAGTTAAATGATTTGCGGAGAGTCACACAGCTAGTAAATACCTAAGGCTAGATTTGATCTCAAGTCTTCCTGACTCCAGGTCCAGTGTTCTGTGCAGTATGGTGCCACCTAGCTGAATGTTCCCATTAGAAGTTTTCTACATGGATAGATCACAGGTCCAGATTCCCCTTACCTCTCCAAAAAAAAAAAAAAAAACCTTTTGCATAGTTGTACCAAGGTTCGTCCACTGTTTTAGGTTCTTTCCATTTTTTAGGGTTTTTTTTTAAACAAACAATGCTCTTATAAACATCTTTGTATAGATAGCTCTTTTGTTCTTGATGACACCCTGTAGGAGCATTCCCAGAAGTTTAATTATTTGGGTCGGATAATATCATTTATTTTGTAACATATACAATGTAGCATTATTTTATAGCATTTAGAATGTAAGTCTCCCAGATTGCAAAACCACAACTATGTGTGTTTCCCCACGCCTCCCACCAGCACTTTTTGTTTCAGTTTTGATTTGTGTCCATTTACGATCAGTACCCAAACATTCTAATTTTGCATTTCTTCAGTGACGATAGAAGTTGAAATTTTGTCCAAATGGTTACTTGAAATTGTACATCCTCTCTGTAAATTGTCTGTTTATGTGATCTGACGCTTATTAACTGGGCATTGCTTTCGAACATTTGTACCGATTCTTTGAGAATTCTAAATGCCAATTTTTATTTCACATACTTGGCCCAAATATTTTCTCAGTCTTATTTTTTATCTTGACTACATTATTTTGCTCTAATTTTTTTCTCATTTTTTTGTAATTAAATCCATCTAATTTGCCCCCAATAATCTCTTCCATGTGTTTCTCTCACCTCCATGATGGAGATAACTATATTGTTGCATTTTGTTTTATGCGTGCTTTATGTTTCGCTCTTTGATCTAGCTAGCCTTTATGTCATATACACATATATGGGGTAAGATATATTCATTTTTCATTGTACCGATAGCCAGTTTTCCTAATAACATTTATGAAATGTTTTTCTCCTTCTCTCCCTGCACCTCCAATTTAAAAAATTGTTCATAGGTTTTCACATTTATTTGGTTCGGTTTCCGGGAAGGCAATTCTATTCCAATGGTCTGTTTTTATCTAGTACCAAATAGTTTGGCTGAGAAACTGCTTTGTAATATATGTTCTCAGTTCATATAGGATGAGTCTTCTTTAAGCATGTTCCTCACCACTACCAAAAGAGTTCCCTTGATATTCTTGTCCATTTATATGTCTATGTAAATGTTATCTTGTTTTATCCAGTTCCTTATATAAACTCATTAGTCTTGTGTTGAACTTCTAAATTAATACAGGAGAATTGGCATTTATACTATTTATCCATTGTAGGTCCTTTCGACTATTCAGACCTACTTTTATTTCTGACAACATGCTTTTAGTGTTATCTTTATAAAGGTCATGTGTGTATCACGGTAATTTAATTTGTAAATATTAGTAAGGGTTCCTTTTAGTATAAATGTTTTTAATTAGTTTTTTTTGCTGGTAACATATGAAAATATAAATTATTTTTGTGGCTTTATCTTCTTTTCTGGATGTTGCGGGCTGAGGATGGAGATCTGACTTTCTAGTCACCTAAACCTGAGTTCAAATCTCCCCACAAATACAGACTAGCTCATTACTCTGGGTAAGTCACTTAAACCTCCCAATGCTCTAGGCAGCTCTCTAAGACTATAAGTTTCCCCCTCGCCCTTTGTTCAGCTCAAATTTTTCTTTTTATTTTTTTTCTCTTCCAAGTAACAAGTCCTTCTACCAGCTCTTTCCCCCGCCCATGAGCAAATTATTATTTTTTTAATCCTCAACACATATCTACATAACGTGACGAACATATCCTACATATACATTAGCCATGTCTAAAAATGTACATAAGAGCATTTCTTATTTTTGGAGGCAATCAAGGTTAAATGCCCAGGATCACACATCCAGTAAGTGTCTGAGGCTGGATTTGAACTCAGGTCCTCATGACTTCGGGGCTGACATACTCTATTCACTACACCATCTAGCTGCCCCTAAGCCCAAGCTTCAGAGAAGGTGCTGACCTGCATTCATAGAAGGAGTTTAGTTTCCTTCATCAGTGAAATCCTAGGTTTAGTCACTGTCCTTACAAACTTGCCATGCTCACTTAGTATCTCAGCTAAGAATCCTACCATCTGCAAAGAAGAAAATTTTGACCTCTTCATTTTCGGCGTGAATCCTCCTCATTTCCTTTTCTTGTCTCATGACTGCATACATCTTAAATACATGTCAAATAGCCAAGGATATGAATGAGTTCTTCTGGTCTATCTACACTTGTTCTTAGTAGAAATACTTCTGATATATTATTACTTCATATAATTCTGGCTCTTGAGCAGATCGGATATAACTCTCCAGTTCAGAATGCTCAATTTAATTCATTTTCCCTCAAAAAGAACATTATGACCTATTCTTTATAACTTTGAAACTGACATGGTTTCATTTGTGAAAGAAACATACTAGAAATTTTGGAGAAATGGTTTAATTTTTCAGATTAAATTTTTAACCCTATGAGAAAACTCAATTATTTTATTGACCTAGGATCTCTGATAGGGTCAGGTAGGTGGTGCAGATCCGGAGTCAGGTAGACTCATCTTCCTGAGTTCAAATCTGGCCTCAGATATTTATTAGCTATGTCACCCTGGGCAAGTCACTTAATCCTGTTTGCCTCAGTTTCCTTATCTGTAAAATGAGCTGAAGAAGGAAATGGCAAACCACTCTGGTGTCTTTGCCAAGAAAATCCCAAATGGAGACATGAAGAATCAGGCACAACTGAAAAAAGGTGCCCCATAAAGCTCTACACCCGAATGTTATCATGGCCGGGAGATGGGCTTGGGTACTTGAATGGTAGACCGGAGGAATGCAAGCACAAACAGGTCCAACAAAGTTAGTGTAAGAGCTGGTGGTGGCAAACATATTTTTAGGGTTAAGGTAGAATCTTATATAGATTCTCCATATATGCAACCTAGGCCATCTATGAGTTAGTGTCATCACATTCTCTTTCAGTAAATTGACCCACTCATGTAGGTAGGTGCCAAGCATAGCTGTAACACAAGAAAAGCCTTTGGGGAAAACAGTGATACCCCATTTGAGGAGGAGGCCCATGTCATGCACCCTCCTCCCTGATGAGAGGAGGCCTGCACCCTGTGCCCCTTGTCCTGACCGCTCTGTCCCTGAGCAGAGCCCCCTGCCAAGATTCCTGAACATCCACATGATCTCATCAGCCCCCATACATACATCACCACCTCTATGCTGACCATTCCCAGATCTGTCTGTGCAGCCACACAGTCCTTCCTGACTTCCAGTCTCACCTATCCCACTACTGGACATCTTGAACTGGCCAACCCGCAGACACCTGAAGATTGATACATCTATACAAATATGCAAAGCATTTTTAAATTGAATTCACTATCTTTCCCCACATCCATGTCACCACGTGGGTACTTCTGGGATGCTTCTTTTCAGCTTCCCTTCATGTGTCATCTTCCTCGTTAGAATGTAAGCTCCTTGAGGACAGGCATTGTCTTTCTTTGGTCTTATATTTGTAACTCCAGAGCCTAGCACAATGCTGGCCTATAAGAGGTGATTAATTAATGCTTGTTGCCTTGGTTTGACTATTTACAAACCCTCAGGCTGAGGGCCTTTAAAGCCTTCTGCCATCTGGCTCCCACCTACCTTTCAGACTTGTTTCATTTATTTCTCCTTTTCATGTACTCTCTGCTCCAGTTGAGCTGACCTGCTGACTGCCCTTCTTCTGCAACATTTCCTGTCCCACCTCCATGCCTTTGCATAAGTGGTCCTCAGGATATCCAGTGGACTCCCTCCTAGCCTCCACCTTGCATGATCTCGGCTTCCTTAAAAACACGGCTCAGCACCCAGCTCTTACGTGACATCCTTCCTGATCCACTTATTGTCACTTTCTCCCTCTTAAAATTACTTTGCATTACTTGGTGTAGACTTTATATTTATATACTTGTATACATGGGGCACCTAGGGGGTACAGTGGATAAAGCGCCAGGCCTGGGGTCAAGAAGACTTGAGTTCAAACCCAGCCTCAGACACTATCTGTGTGACCTTGGACAAGTCACTCAACCCTGTTTGCCTCAGTTTCCTTATCTGGAAAATGAGCTGGAGATGGAAATGGCAAACCACTCCAGTATCTTTGCCAAGAAAACCCCAAATGGGGTCATGAAGAGAACAATAACTTGTGTATGTGCTGCAACCCTCCAGAATAATGTAAATTCCTTTAGAGCAAGTACCGTTTCCTTGTCCATATCTCTCACCTACTAGCAAAGTACTTTGTACATAGTAGGTGCTTAATAAATTAAAATCTAATTTTTTATTAAAAAATATTATTTTGGAACTATTCTTAAGATCACCTTGTACTGAATGCTGTAAAATTAGAATTACCAATCTTGCCACCAAAGAAGAGACATGAAAAGGACCCAAGGCAGTGGACTATGGGTGTGGAACAAGAGATAGAATGTTAGACTTTTTTGTTATGTTGGTTAGGTTTGTTGAACTGCATTTTTCCTCATTGTCTATTCTTGGTTATAGGGAATATTCTCCAGGAAGGGGAATGGGGAGAGATGCCTTGAGAAACATAGATGACATAAAAAAGTATCACTAAAAATTATTTTTTAAAAGACCACCTTGCACCCAAACTCCTGCTTTTCACATTAATGTAACCAAAACCTATTAGAAGACGGTGACGCATTAACATTTGAATGTAAAAATGATTGAATTCCGTCTGCTCTCATATTTTCACTGGCAGAATCTCAGGAAAATGAGATCGCAATCTTTTTTCTGCCATGCATGTATCAAGTATAGGACGGAGGGGGGCAGGTTTGGAGATAATAAAATGATTGAAAAACTAATAAAATGGGATGGGCCAAGTGATATCATTTCAAATTTATTATGTACCTTTTACCTTCATAAATAAAATGGGAGATAAATAGCTAAAGCACATGAGAAGAATAGAGTCTAAGAGCTCACTGAAGTTGCGAGGTGTCAGGGCACCTTGAGAATCTCACCTAGATTCCCCAGCCTTCTGAGGCCTTAGAGAAACGAATGTCCTCTATCTGTGCATACAGCATAAATACACTTGATGAAAATGCAGCCTATATATGCTCTGAGGGTTCTTATCCCAATTCCCATCGCCACTGACAAGTTGAAACCCCAGAGCTTGGCTACATCTCCCCCTTGGGATTCTGGGATTCTTAAGGGTCAGAGGTGATTTTCTAACAGCATCAGCTCAAGCCCCCACCCCCAAGATTATGAGTTAAGAATCTATTCAGTTAGTCAGCCTCAAGTAGCCTTGAGAAAGGGGTGTTTACTAAGACAGTGCAGGAAACAGTACAAACCATAGCCATTACGGCATAAATACATACTACGTTCAGGGAAAAGCAAGTTCTGCTTAAAACACACATGACAAAGGGGTAACTCACAACTCTGGGTTGTTGGAAGTCCTTTTCTCTCATTGATGGGGTGCTGAAGAGGTTCCCCTTGGGCATAATTTCTTCCCTGGGCTCATTATTGAGCTGTGAGTCCAATCCGTCCTTAGCTCCTGAAGCAGACACTATAACCAGCTGAATTCAGGACCCTGTTAGGAGGGTGATATTGCTGTTGTCCTGTCATTTTTCAGTGGTGCCCAACTCTTCATGACCCCCTTTGGGGTTTTCTTGGCAGATACTAGAGCGGTTTGCCATTTCCTTCTCCAGCTCATTTTATGGATGCAAATTGAGGCAAACGGGGTGAAGTGACTTGCCCAAGGTCACATAGCTTGTAAATGTCTGAGGCCAGATTTGAATTCAGGAAGATGAGTCTTCCTCACTCCATCCACTCTATCCACTCCACCATCTACCTACCCTGGCAAGGTAATAAGGGGATGGAAAGTCCAAAATCTCTTTGAATCTTACAAGGCCCTTCTCCTCTGACCGAAGTTGGGAGAAGGGAATGGAAGATATGGTCAAGGTCAAACCAAAAGCTTCTCTTCCCCACCTTCCAAGTGGTTTCTTCTCAAAGGGCTCCTCTAGAAATCTATGCTTGCTCCAATTTTTGAAAATTAATCCCCTCCTATCATGCTTGTTACTTTATAGTTGATCCTTAGGATTTGTCCAAGTTCCCTCAGGCTATCTGAACACAGTTCTCATGTAGTTTCATTCTAGTTCAAGACAACTTTTTCAATTAGTCTAAGGTCTATAGGTGATAGGTTGATTAAGAACTCTTGTTCTACCAAGTATCAAAGCTAAAATGAATTGGTTTTAACCTCAGCCATACTTAAATAGTTCAAAGACCTCTGATTGTGTTGGCATTCCTTGCACCAATGTTGATCTCAACCCCTAGGAGAAGCATTTGTGGCCTTTTGGGGCTAGATGATATCTAAGGTCAAAATCTATAATCATCTATGTTTTGGAAGATGGCCTTCAAGAACTGCTGTGGCCAAAAAGTCCAGCACCCTGAAGTCAGCACATTGCCAAGCCTGAACTTATCTAGATTGGTCCTCTGATGACAGACATCAGCAATGCCGTTTTTGAGGTTTTTTTCAGCTTCATGAGATTCCATTTACTCTTCGCTGGCAGTCACTCACTTCTAGGCTTTAATGAAGCATTTTTTAAAAGGCTTTAAAGAAGGGGGTCTCCTACTTTTGTGGGGATCTAAGGGTTGTGAGATGTCTTAAAAGGTGAGGAGGGCTTTGGGGTGGCTCCCAAGCAATGGATCTGTCCTTCTGTTTTGGAAGCATGAACACTGGCACTGCCAAGATGTGGACAGAAGTTGGAACCATGACTAGAAGTTGCAAAGTAACAAATTTAGGATTATGGTTCCCCAGTTGGAAGGGACCTTAAAGGCCACCTAGTCCAACTTTGTCACTTTAACAGAGCCTAGGATGATAGATCAAGAGAGCATCTCCCAGGCTATCTGTTCCAATGCTTTCATTTTTACAGATGAGGAAACTGAGGAACAAGGATATTAAAGTGACCCACCCAAGGTCACCCAGGCAGTAAGCTTCAGAAATGGGATTGGAACCCAGGTCATTTGAATCCAGAACCAGGGCTTTTTCTACTGCACCACATTGCTTCCTTTGACTTGAGATAAGGAAAAACTTGCCAATGATCAGAGCTGTCCCAAACTGGAATCATGGGATGAGATGCTTCAGAAAGTAGGGAGTTCCTCTTCAGTGGAAGTCTTCAAGCAAAAGCTGGTTAATGACTTGTTGAGTATGTTGTAGAAGGGAACCCTTAACAGATCTGAGTTGGACCCAATGGCCTCTTAGATCGCTTCTCATTCTGAGATTCTATGATTTTAAATGCCTTCAGCCCTGAACCGAGAATTCCATCCTCTTCTGAGTGATAATGAAGTCAAGTGGTCAAGTCAACAAACATTTCTTAAGAACTTACTATGTGCCAAGCACTGTGCTAAGCTCTGGAAATACAAATACAAGCAAAAGGAAAGACAGTCCCTGCCCTCAAGGAGGTTACATTCTAATGGGAGAAGAAGCTGTAACTAGGTTGGGGACAGGGAGATAGGTATCCTGCATGGGGCAAGATAGAAAGATGGATGACCGTAGATCGCAGCCTGGCGAGAAATGAAGATGTGACTAGCCTGGGCACCCTCTCTAAATGGAAATACTGGAAGAAGCCAAACAACCAGAGGGAGAGGTTAGGGGGGGTTGAGGGTACTCCTGAAGAGTGAGCTCCAGGGCTGAAATGATCTTCCAAGATGAAGAGTTTTCTGGGGCACGATAACACAGTCCAGGGGACCATTTGGTAAGATGCCTCAGTTGCAATTGGAGATCCAGAGCAAGGAGCAGATGAGAGAGAATTCACACATCCCCCCCACTCCTACTCCTACCCCATCCCAAACAACTCAATACCAAAAGAAGCCACCCACCAGACTTGCACGCTGCCTCTTTAGCTGCACAAATCTTTCAAAAGTCATTAAAATTCACTATGCTTCAGTCTCTCCATCTGTAAAGGAAGACAATATTTATTCCACATGCCCTACATAGGTGTTATGAAGCTTAAGTAATTAATGTTTGCCACGTACTTTGTATTCTGCTGATAAAAGCGACACGAGATCTAAAGCTTCTTGAACATTTTTGAATCATGAAAAAAGATTTACCTGTGACACAGAGACACCAGTAAAAGAAAATGGACCCTGAATTTGGAGGCAGAGGACTTGGGTTCAAATCTCAGTTCTGCCATCAACTTCTATGTTTCTTGAGCCGTGTGATTTCACCTTCTGCTTTGGACCTCAGTTTCCATCCCAGTAAAATGAGTTTTGAGGAGATGACTGCTAAAGTAATTCTAAGTAGTTGCTCCTATGAATACACAGATTTTTTTTTCTTTTGCCTAAATACACAGTGAATACTTATACAGAGATGCGCCAGAGCTATCATGGGAGAGCTGATTGTTAAATTTTCAGTGTGAACATTTACACCTTCGAAATCAGCAAATGAGGGGCAGCTAGGTGGCATAGCGGATAGAGCAATGGCCCTGGAGTCAAGGGTCCCCATCTGGTGTACTCCTCCTAATACCTATCACCTAACTAGTATTAATTCACGTTTACCAAAAAGAACAACAAAACAGAACACAGTATTTGCCAAGAAGGCATGGCAAGAACAGAAATTACAAAAATATTCCCCCAATAGGAGTGCACTCTCATTGTGCATACTCAAGATCCCCGGGGAAGAGTGGACTTAAAAGAGCAAAGATCGCTATCTTAAAGACACCCATCGAGGGCACTCCTGTAGCTGAGAGATGCCTTGTGACTCTTGGCCCAGGGAATCCTTTTTTTCTCCAACAGGGAATTCCTATGATGTTTGCTTCAGGGCATAGCATCAAGGCAGACACAAGATGTTCATGGATACATGGTGTTGGGGGCGGGGGGCAGGAGGAGAGATAGATTGCTGATGCCCCTTCCCCATCTGGCAGCTCTTCCTCCCTTGGAATCCGCCAAGGAAGAACTAGACACAGGGATGGGAAACCTTCAGCCTCCAGGCCGCACGAGGCCTTCTAGATCCTCGGATGTGGCCTTTCGACTGAGTCCAAATTTCACGGAATGAATCTTTTTATTAAGGGGATTTGTCCTGTGCAGTTTGGATTGAGTTGAAGGGCTGCACTTGGGAACCTAGAGGGCCACTTGTGGTCTCGAGGCCGCAGGTTCCCCACCCCTATAAGAACATCTGCTGAAACTTTTCCTGTATATACAGATTCAGGCGGGCTAAGCCTTTCCCATCTCATCAGACCTCAGCCAACCTTTTTGCTACTCTACAGTACCAGCCCCTTAGTGGCTCAGCCCTGGAAGGAGGCTCATTAAGCCTCTGTGTATTGGCCTGAAGCCAGGCAGGGAATATCACACATGCTTCACATAACCCTCCGGGATGGGCAAATCCATGCATGCTCTAGGGACTCAGCCCTCATTGACCAGTTCCTGCATTACAGCGGGAACATTCACAATAGTGAGATGGCTGATCAAATGGAACGTTGAAATCTTGCCAAAGGGTTCTTAAAAGACATAGTTTTGTCTGTTGGCTTTCCCTTGTCCTCATGATTATTTTATTCCCTTTAAAGAAATCTAATGGTTTAATCAGCATAACTTCTCCTAGAAACCATGTTGCTCCCCTCCCTCCTCCCCCAGTTGGATGTTCATGTGTTCGTGTTCAATGACTCCAACTTAATTTAATTGGATGGATTGAAGAGGGGGGGAGGGAGCAGTCAATCTCAGTTCTCCCAGTAGGATACCTTTGCAGAGCACTCTTAGTTGCTATTATCAAGGCCTTGAAAAAATGCTAATAACAAAGCAACTCAGATAAATGTGAAGACAAAGAGACTGTGGTATGGCATGGCTCCTGGGCCTTCTGTGGTTCCTAAGAATTGTGAAGCTCTCCAAGACAGTTGTGATATTTAGGGCTTTACCCATCGTCTTACAGGGTCCTTTCCTCTTCTTTGTTTGAAGGCGGCTGTGTGGCACGATGGATAGAGTGCCGAGCCTGGAGTCAGGAAGATCTGAGTTCAAATCCAGCCTCAGACATTTACTAGCTGTGTGACCTAGGCAAGTGGTTTAACCTCTGTTTGCCTCAGTTTCCTTAACTGTAAAATGAACTGGACAAGGAAATGGCAAACCACTCCAGTATCTCTGCCAAGAAAACCCCAAATGGGATCACGAAGAATCAGACACAATTGAATAACAAAATTATTGGTTTCCTTTCTTCTTTTGTTAATGATGACACTAAACTCTTCTGAACAATAAAATGTAGGAAAGACCACATAAGTGGACCTTAAAGTGAGAGATGAGATTCCTTTTGGTAAGGGGCAGAGCCATGTGTCTAGAATTTAAAAAAATACCCCAAACCACAATCATAGAAAAATGAACTCTGAGAAAAAAGAATTCAGAAGTCAGCCCTGAAGGCTTAAGCATAAGGTGCTGCTATGGCTCCAAAGGTGCCCACCATCCAAATGATGATATATGATACAATGGAAGGAGACTCAACCTAGAGTCATGGGACCTGAGTTCAAATCTCTACTCTGCCACTTACTATCTGTATGACATGAGGCAAGTCAAAAATTCCCCGGGGTTCCATTTCTTAACCTTGATCTTGCCATGACCCACGAGTGCTTTTCTGTGCTTATGAACCCTAAAATTCTTTCATCTGATCATCAGCTTTTATCTTTCCATCCTTCCCTATGTTTTTTGAACCCTAGTCGGGTTCTTTGTCCTTACCAGGTCTTCCAATGCCTCTAACCCTAAGTGCTTTCCCAGGCCACCAGCCCTGCCCTGACTACACTCTCCTCCATTTCCAAACTCAGCCTCTAAGTGAGCCAGTTCAACTCTAAACTATCTTCTCCCCCTCCCAAAATGCCCCTCTCCCTCTTTTCTACTTGTCTGTTATTGTCGAAGACACCACTATCATCCCAGTCACTCTAGGCCACTCAGTTGAGTGTTGTGATGGTGGCTTTGACCCAGCTTTTGTTTCAGAATATGATTGAGGCCTCTAGCCCTTCAGGCCTTTTTCCGTCTTCCTTGTTACTAACCCCTGTTTGTGTACACACAGCTATGCCCACAAATCAGGAACTTCCCGGCTGCAGTCTCCTCCCACACACCCTAATATAGCCATCCTCCTTTTCCCAATTGAAAGACCATCCAGCAGCTACAAGGGACCCACTCATCCATAGCTGCTGTCAGAGCTGGAATGTGAGAGTAGGTGGGGCATGGATTCCATGGTTTTTCCCTTGAATTCCCACCAGACTCTCAGTTGCATGCCTTCTGGCCCAGGGATGCATCTATGCCTAGCTTGTCAATGAAATCAAGTGGCTCAGCTCTGTCTGCATGGGAAACCATGCATTTGGCACAACTAAGGGGGAAGCAGTCTGGTTTAATGGTTAGAAGGCCATCCTTGGAGCCAAGAACCCTGCCTCTGATATATACTACTTGTATGAGCATGGACAAGCCACTTTAACTGGCCAGTGCCCCAGTCAGCACTCAAAGACTGTTGGTTACAGAGCAGATGCAGACCTGCTTTGGTGAAGAAAATGTCCTATAATAATTGAAATCACAGGTCTTGATGAACAAACAAGGAAACAAATAAATAAATGGTGTATAGGATTTGCTAGGGCTCAATCATCAGACCTGGAGAGCTGAATGTTCAAACATTGGCAGAGTTAGTCAGCCCGAGATGAAGCATCCCTCCCTGCTAGATTCCCCCTTCACTTCCCTTACATGCCCACATGCAACTGTCAACCATACAGTTAATTCAGAACTTCAGGAATCAGTGTGAACAGTAAGGTCAAATCCATGTCTAATATGGTCCAGGCCAAGACATTTGCTGTTCTCAGGGACAAATCTAAAGAATATGGACCAGTCCTGAACCATTCCCAGTCCCAAAGAGCATCAAGTTGGGAATTGATTTCAACCTGGAGAGAAGCCTCTAGCAGAGGAAAAAGCTTTCTCCTCAGCTTTCTTCCATTCAAATTTTTTTGGTTGGTTTTTTTTATCAGTAACTTGGATCAAGGGAGAGGTGTCAGGCTTATCAAATCTGCAGGTAACACAGATTGAGAAGGACAGCTAATATACTGGATGACAGAACTAGGATCCAAAGATTGAGATCTAAAAAGATTTTGACAAGCAAGAATGATAAGCCTAATGAAAGAAGATGAAATAGAATAGGAATAAACAGAAAGCATGATGGCAACATGGAGCAACTCTGTGCTTAGAGTCAAGATAGGAAGACCAGGACTCAAATCCCGTTTCTAATACTTATTTACTACCCTGGATGTATTTTTTTAACCTCTGTGTATGTCAGGTTACTCCCTGAGACTTGTGTAAACTAAGTCGTTGGTGGTTGATCTGAGTTGGTGGAGGGAGTTCCCATACCAGGAGAACCAACCTGGTTGTTAATCCATTGGAAAGAAGGTAAAGGCACACATTTGGGTTAAAGAGCTAAACTCCACAAGTGGGAAATGAGGCAGGTGTGGCTAGACAGCAGTTCACATGAAAAATACCTGGTATTTTTAGTGAAATGTAAGTTTGAGCCCAAAATGTCAATGCAATCTTGTGTTGTCTATGATAGAAGGGGAGTGTCCTGGTGTCTCCTAAGAAGAGGAGCAGAGCTAGTGATATTCTGGTCATTGTCTTTCCTTGGCTGATATTTTGGGTGTTCAGTTTGGGCTAAAGGAGCATACTTACTGTTGATCCCCCTACACTATATTCCTTTGCACATGCTGCCCTCCATTCCTAGAATACGCCATATCCTCACTGTCACCTCTCAGAAGCCTTAATTTCCTTCAAGGCTGATTTCAAGTGCTGCTTCCTATATGAAGCCTTTCCTGGTCTCCCTAAAATAACCCCCCTCAAAAAACACCAAATTTTTGTAGTTTCTTTGTATATGTAGCAGACCCTCTGGGGCTACTTCTCAACTTCCACTTAAATTGTCAGGCCAGGGTCCCAGAGGATAGCTGGCTACTTCTCCCCAGAGTCACAGTTAAGAAGTATCTGAGGCTGGATTTGGACTCAGGTCTTCCAGACGCCAGGGCAGCTGGGTGGCGCAGTGGTTAGAGTGCTGGGCCTGGAGTCAGCAAGACTCATCTCCCTGAGTTCAAATCTGGCCTCAGACAGTTACTTAGCTGTGTCACCCTGGGCAAGTTACTTAAACCTCTTTGCCTCGTTTATTCATCTTTCAAATGAGCTGGAGAAGGAAATGGCAAACTATTCCAGTATCTTTGCCAAGAAAACCCCAAATGGGGCTACGAACAATCAGACACAACTGAAACAATCAAATAACTTCCTGACTCCAAATTCAGTTCTCTATCCACTATGCTACATAGCTGCCTCACTAAGATGTAAGAGCCCCCATCCAGTATGCATCTCATTTTCAGTCAGAATTAGCCTTTAGAAAGAACATTTACTAAGCAAGTAGAATAATATTATGGAAACATTTCCCCAAACTGTGGGCACACTCTTTCCTTGTATAAATAAGTTCCCTGGGGATAGTGAGCTCAAACTTAGAGGGCTCATGTGGCCGAAAGGTAAATTCACAAATTCTAAGTAACTGACAATCTTTTTTTTTCCATTTGTGGAGTCCACATGAAACTCTCTCTTCCTAAACTCAGAGCTAAGGGCTCCGAGGTTTGGTGTCCTGGTAGAGTCCCGAATCTATCTTTTCTGAGTGTGTCTGTTTTGTCCTTGATGGGTCTTTCGGCTCCCAAAGCAGATGCTTCCATCAGCCTCTACTGTTCCAGAAATATCACTGCCAGCTCTGGTTGCCAAAAGGACCTCTGATGGATCTCTGAAACTCACACAGTTGCTTAGAGTTGGGGGGGATGGGAAAGGAGGAAAAGAAACTTTCTCCCTATTCCCAAGCACTTGGCTGGGACTCCTCCCCCACCAGGCTGGCCTTCACAAAAGTTGTCTGATTCAGCCAATTCAATCCTTCACTAAACGCTATATGCTAGGCACTGTTGTACAAGGATGGGAAGGAAAGTAGTCTCTGCTCTCAAGAAGCTTCCATTCTACCAAGAACAGAAGGCACTTCAGTGGCCCCCTATGTTACAGCGCTGAGATTCCAGTCTCTGACAGTGACAAATAATCTTAATGCTGTCGTATTGAACAGTCTAAGGAATGCAAGAATGGCCCTGACAATCTTTTGCCCAAAACTTCTTTCCTCTGGGCTCGTGACTTCTTGCCCCACCCCCAAATCTCTGGCCTTTGCCCAACTCAGCCTCCAACTGTACTAGGGGGAAAGAGAATGATAGGTCAGCTTAATGGATTTCTTTCTTGTTTATTTTATCATTTACTTAAACATGAACAAACATGAACATCTCAACCCAAAAAGAAGCTAAAAAGAGAATTATTATATGAAATCATGAGCTTCTGTCACATAGAGTTTTTTAAAGTGTATATTAAATTTAACATGACAGTAACAAAACTACCCTGATTGTCTGCATCCTTTGTGTTTTTGTTTTTATTCTCTCTTCTTCTTTTCATTGTTTTTTTGGTATTACTACTACTAATTACTACTACACTCCACCAATCCCCTCTCCATCCTGTCCAATTAAAAAAAACTCTCCATTATAACAAATAACTATAGCCATGCACAGCCAACTAACACATTGGCCACATCTGAAAAGGTAGATTTTATTCTGGACCTCTAATCCACCACTTCTTTCAAGAGGCAGGGAGTTTGCTTTATCATCAGGTTTCTGGAGTTCTAATCGGTCACGGCATTAATCAGAGGTTCTGACATCTTCCAAAACTGTTTTCCTTTCATTATGGTGGTCAGTAGTTCTCCTGATTCTGACCATTCAACTCTGCCATCAATTCTTGGAAATTTTCTCAAGTTTCTCCGAATCCTTCATATTTGGTCTTTCCTGTGGCACGGTAATATACCATTATAGGCATATACCACCATCTGGTTTTGTGGTGTTTTTCAAGTTTCTTTTTTTTAATTTTTAATTTCAGTTTCAAATTTTCTCCCTCCTTCCACTCCTTCCCCCACCCACTGAGAAAGCAAGAAGTATGATCACCATTATGAATACATATGAAGTCATGTAAAACATATTTCCATTTTGGTCATGTGGGAAAAAACAAGAAAAATTAAAAAGTGAAAAAAAAAACCATGCTTCAATCTGCACTCAGAGCTCATGAGTTCTCCCTCTGGAAGCAGACAGCATTTTTTGCCATGAGTCCTTTGGAATTATCTTGGACCATTGTTTTGATCAGAGTAGCTAAGTCTTTGACAGTTGATATTCATTACAATATTACTGTTACACAACATTGTGTTGTGTACAATGTTCTCCTGGCTCTGCTCACTTCACTCTCCATCAGTTCATCCAAGTTTTCTCAGAATTTTTCTAAAACCACCCCCTTTGTCATTTCTTACAGCAGAATAGGATTCTATTACATTCACAGACCACAACTTGTTCAGCCATTCCCCAATTGAGGGGCATTCCCTCAATTTTCAATTCTTTGCCACCACAAAAAGAGCTGCTAAAAATTTTTTGTACGTATGGATCTTTTTCCCTTTTCTTTGGTCTCTTTGTAATATACACCTAGTAGCATATGTGCCACTATTTGTGCTCCTGGTGGTAGAATTATGAAGTCAAAGGTTTCATGCAATTTAGTGACTTTAGGGATATAATTCCAAATTGTTTCCCAGAATGGTTAGACAAATTCATAGCTCCAGCAATGCACCCATGTGCCTCTCCTCTAATAGCTCCCCCACTAATACTTGCCATTTTCCTTTTCTATCATCTTTGCCAATTTGCGGAGTGTGTAGTGAAACTTCAGGGTTAATTTAATTTTCATTTCTCCAAATATTAGTGATTTGGAGTATTTTTTTATATTGTTGGTTGTAGCTTGCATTTCTTCTCTTAAGAACTACTTATGCACAGCCTTTGGTCACTTATCTATTGGGGAAAACCTCTTATTCTTATCTTTTTTCAAGTTTTAAACCTTAAAACAATGGTAGTTAAAACTGCATATTTGAACACCAATATTCCATATGTGTGTGTGTGTGTGTGTACACATATATGTAAAATCCATTCCCTATATAACTGCACTAAGACTTTTGGGACAACACATGTATCTTGGATATCAGATCATCGGAGAAAGCTGCTGAAAAGGATCCCCACCCCCACCCCCCACACACACCTAATTAACTTTCCTTTTAATTCTAATTCCACCCACTCCCCCAAGCCATGGCAGTAATATTTCTTCTCTAATTTGGTTTTTTGGGGTTTTTTTTTTTGGAGAGGGGAAGGCAGGGCAATTAGGGTTAAGTGACTTGCCCAAGACCACACAGCTAGTAAGTGTGTCAAATATCTGAGGCTAGATTTGAACTTAGGTCCTCCTGACTCCAGGGCTGGTGTTCTATTCACTGTGCCACCTAGCTGCCCCTCTTCTCTAATTTGTTTACATTTACATTGTATATCCATTTGGAGTTTATTGTGGTATAGGGTGCAAGATATTGCTTTAAATCTAATTTCTGCTAAACTTCTTTCTAGGTTTCTGAATGGTTTTTGTCAAATAGAGAATTTTTACCCCAGTACTTGGTGTTCTTGAGGTTTATAGACCACTGTGCTACTCTGTACTGTTGCCTCTGGATCTTGTTTTCCTCATCTGTTATCAGGCTCGTTTCTTCAGGGAGATGACACACTCACAGTGAACGCCAACATACCCTCACATACTCACAAGTGGAGAGGAAATAATTACAGTAAATTCTGCTTACAATTTAGTTTCAGGATTTGGAAAGGATAATCCTGAAATAAAGAGATGGGAGGATTTCTTTCACAGACTCCTGAATGGTTCCTTAGCTCCTATTTGGAATCGAATGGTTTAAGTCTGATTGGCTTTCTGAAGGAGCTAGACATAAAGCTATTCCCCCAGACAGAGTCATCAAGTGTCCCAGTGATCCCCGACTACAAGCTTGAACATATAAATGGCAGTTTGGGCTTGGCCATGAATCCTGAAAATGCTAGTGTAGGGAATCTGCATCCTCTCCTAAATTAATGAGAATGTGCCCTGTTCAGTGAGTCAGCCCCTTCCCCACCCAAAACTGACCAGGAAGGGTTTGCCATGCTCATAGTGGCCTATTGCCCTGGAGATGGTAGAGGACACCACCACTGGGCATATTTAGATCTAGGGACAGAACACTGGCCACACAAAGAGGCAGTGCAACGTAGCCTATGCACTCAATTCCATTCAAAAAACATGATCAGGTGCTGTATTCAAATCCTGGTGCTAAGTAACCAAGGTATAAGGACACAGACAGTCCCTGCCCTTAAGGAGCTTACTTTTTAATGGGGGGGGGGATGATTACATATATACAGATAAGGAAATGCAAAATATACACAAATAAACACAACTCAATTTGAGGGGATGAAGAGTCATCAACTTAATTTGAGGGAATGAAGAGTAAACGCTGAGAAAATCAGAAAGGTCTTTTGTAAGAAGCAGCACTTGAGCCAAGCCTTGAAGAGAGCTGGAGGTACCAAAGGGTGGAGAAGAAGAGGGAGAGTATCCCAGTCATGGTGGACAGCCTGTGTAAAGGCATGGAGGTAGGAAATGGAAAGTCTGAACAGGGAACTGGTTGTTGTCCTTTGCTCTTGAAGAGGACCAAATTGACATCACTATTTTGGGGTCAGGGTACAGTGTGTCAGACTGTGGCTGATAAGACCAATATGAGTCCAGAAAGCTCTACCACAGGTCAGGCACAAATAGTGCATATGCACATTTGGAGTGGAGGTATCTATACATTTGTGCATCTCACGCATCTCATGCATGGGGGGAGGGGGGAGAGTAATACTTTAACTGACTGGCAATACTGGCATTCAAAGTCAAATCAACAAGCATTTATCAAGCTCTTGCTATTTGTCAGGCACTGGGGATACAAAGGCTTAGAGATACAAAGAAAGGCAAAAACATGGTCTTTGTTGTCATGATTGAAATTAAGGTAAACTGAGGCACAACATTCTAAGCACATTCCATTTAGTGGTAAGGCTAGCAGTTACCAACAAAAAAAAAAAAAGGTCTTTCAGCTCCCCGGTAAGCCAGAAGACCTTGAATCAAGGCAAACAGATCATTTTTACAGACAAAAGGAACAGCATCCAAAAACTGTTAGGCAGCATCATAGACAGGCATCATAGATGTGGGAGACAATATGATTGGCTGGAAATTTGAAATGCAGGGCTAGCCACCACCCCTCCTTCTATCTTGTTGTCCACCTATAAGGTTAGTTAGTGGTACATGGATATCAAACCAGACTATCTTGAATGACCTAGGGCAGCTAGGTGACACAGCAGACAAGTCAGGAAGACCCATCTTTCTTAGTACAAATCTGGCCTCAGACACTTACTATCCGTGTGACCCTGGGCAAGTCACTTAACTCTGTTTCAGTTTCCTTATCTGCAAAATGAGCTGGAGAAGGACATGGCAAACCACTCCAGTATCTCTGCCAAGAAAACCCCAAATGGGGTCAGGAAGAGTCGGACACGACTGAAACAACAACATACCAACAACAACAAGAAAATCTTGAAGGATAGCCAGTGGGGTAGAGATAACAGACCAGACTCCCTGCATCCGCCTTCATCCTTCAAGGATAACGGATTTTCTCACCACAAGAACAGAACAGTGATTAGCAGGAAAACAGCATTTACACTTGACTCAGAGACAATGAAATGTGACAGGGTAATTACACAAAATGTCTGTAGTGATAGAAAATGAAATCGATTACAGGATAAAATCAATCTGATTTTTCCAATTTTCATTGCCCTCAAGGAGCTCCCATTCTGAGGGAGGAGACAACACCCCAGACAACACAAAGGGTCACTTGGTGGTAAATCTCAGAGGCAAGGCACTAGCAATGGTGGGGTGGGGGTTGGGAAGAGCCTCTTACAGGAGGTGGGAGTCTAGCCCTTCACAATTTAACTTTAGCTTAACAGCAGAATTTGTGTTTTATCCTAAAATAGTAATATTAGTAAGCCATTGATGTCAATTTGATAGCTATGGGTACTATATTAAAGATGGAAGAGACTAGATGCAAGGAGACCAAATCATAGGCTATCGCAATAATCCAGGGAAGAGATGAAGAGAAGCTGGATGAGTGTAATGGCTATGCAAGTAGAGAGAAGGCAATGAATGATCAAAGGATATATAGAGGTATATGAAAAAATGCTCCGAGTTACTAACAGTGAATTAAAGCAACTCTGAGTTTTTCCTTCCACCCATCAATTGGCAAAGTTAACTAAAAAGAAGAAAATGACAAATGTTGGAGGAGCTATGGCAAAATAGGTACATCAAGGTACTATTGGTGGAGCTATGAATTGGTCCAGCCATTCTGGAAAGCAATTCAAAACCATGTCTTAAAAGTTACTAAACTGTGTATACCCTTTTGACCAGCGATACCATTACTAGGTTTATATCCCCAAAGAAATCGAAGGAAGAAGAAAAGATCCTCTCTATGTATATAAAAATATTAATAACAGCTCACATGTGGCAAAGGAGTGGAAACTGAGAGGGTACTCATTAGCTGGGGTTATTACGGTGTGTGAATGTGATGGAATGTGATAGAATACTGTTGTGTTATAAGAAATAATGAGCAGGTTGGTTTCAGAAAAACCTGGAAAGATTTGTATGAACTGATGCTCAGTAAAGTGAGAACATTGTACGCAGTAACAGCACAGTGTTCGATGACCAAGTTTGATAGGCTTAGCTTTTCTCAGCAATACAGTGGACACATTCCCATATTTTGGCCAATGTGGGAATCTGTTTCATTTGACTTATTTGTTACAAGGTCTTTTTTTAGGGAAGATTAAAGAGAGGAAAAAATAAATATTTGACCATTAACAATTTAGATTTAAAAAATAAAAAGGAAGAAGGTAATGAATATAAGAGACGTCATGGAGGTAGAATCAAGGAAACTTGGGAACTGATTGGATTTGGGTGAAGAGGGAGAGTAAAGGATGGACCCCAGGTTGTTATCCTGGGCAATGGGGAGAATAGTGATGCTCTCAGTGGAAATGGGAAAGTTAAGGCGAGAGGTGAATTTGGGAAGAATAATGAATACAGTTTTCGAATTCATTGAATTCAGAGTTTGAAATATCTGTGGAGCATGATGGAGGAAATGTCCAATGAGCAGGTCCGTGGAGTTCAAATCAGAGATGAGTGATGGATATATGGATTCAGGACTCATCTGCATGTGAATTAATTTCTTAATTTGAAGCATTTTAAGTACTTGTTATGTGCAAAGCAGTGAGGGATACAAATAGAAAAGTAAGCCGGCCCCTGCTCCAAGGGGCTCACGTTCTAATAGAGGCAAACATCACATATGGGAGTTTTCAGCTGTGAGTCAGAAGGAAAGGTCTCATGGTCCTTAGGGTACAGTTGAAAAGCACATGGTGACGCCTCTTCTTTAACGTCATTTCCTCTAATAAAATCATGCCAGTTTTCAATGTCGAACCATTTGACAGTACCAAGGACTTTGGAGGTGAGAAATTTCTTTTTTGTCTTCGGTAGCTATGGTCAAAGCATTGCCAGAAATTGGCCAGGCTGCCTCTCCATGGGGATTGTCTTGGAGGCACTGTTATTCCCAAGCTCTTGTGTTCAAGGTTCTGGGCTATCTCCATCAGATTCTGAGGAGGGGTGGTGGTGGTTTGATCTGCCTGGCACACGCTGCCTTCCATTTCTCGCTCCAAATCGCTTGTTTTGGCAAGGCTGGCTTGCTCGTCTAAAGATGATACTGAAAACCATGGGAGTTGATGAGACCACCAAGAGAGAGAAGAGGGAAGGGCCCAGTCCTGAGCCCTAGGGATCACCCATCCTGGGGGGTGGGACATGGATGATGAGCCAACAAAGACAACTAAGAAGTAGTAGGCAGGTAGAACAGAATCAAGGGAAAGCAGTGTGACAAAAACTTAAGAGAGGGGAGACTATTTGGAAGAAAATGTGGTGAACAGTATCAAACACTGTAGCGGGGACTGAGGATAGGCCATTTAACATATCACTAAGGAAATCAGTAGAGACCTTGGAGAAAGCAGTTTCAGAGGAGTGGTGGTTTCAGTAGCCAGGTCCCTTCTAAGATTTCTGGGATTTTAAAATCATGTTTTTTTTCTTTTAGGCAGTCAGGTAAAGTGACTTGGCAAGGGTCACCCAGTTAATGAGTTTCTGAGGCTGGACTTGAACTCAAGTCCACCTGACTCAAGGGCTGGTGCTCTATTCACTGTGCCACTCAGCTGCTGCACTTTGAGATCTTCTTAGCCTAGTCACCCAGGAACGTGAGTGTCAAAAGATGAGGTCAGAATCATTGTCAGCCAGCTCTGGATTCTGTCTTTCATGAAGATACCAGGAGTCAATTTGGGGTTGAGGGATGGAAGAGAGGAAGCATTGCCTGGTGGTTGGAGGACTGGTCTTAGAGTCAAAAAGTCCTGAATTCATGTCCTGCCTCTGACATATATTAGCTGTGTGACCAAAGGCAGATCACGTAACCTCTCAATACCCTGGGTAGCTTTCTAAGACTCTAAATTACGGACACTTATTTTGCATCCCATGAGGAATCCCGTGATATGGTGGAAGCTCCCTGCAAGAATGAAATCAAGGTCTGGACTTATAATAAAATGGTCTTGGAAACACAGAATCATGCAATACTGGAAGTAGATGGGGCCTTAGAGACCATGAGCCGATTTTACAGAAGGGGAAAATGAGTCCTGAGGAGAGAGAAACAAGTGACTTGCTCAAAGTCCACTGCCAAGCTATTGCTCATCATTCCTAAACACCTGCAGCTTCCTTTAACTCCCCTACTTTGAAGTTGTGTAGCTAAAACACTTAGAAGCCCAAGTCCCAGATCTTCAAATTTCTTCTGTACAGCTTCACCCAAATATCACATTGGCCCAAAGTCTTCACGTCCAAATCTGAACTTATCACCTTTCAAAACACGTCCCTCCCTCTAACTTCTCTATTCCTGTTTGGGGTACCACCATTTTCACCTCCTAGGCCCCAGATTTTGACTCCTCCCTCACCTCCTACATTCAATTAGTAAGTACTGTCAATTCTATCTCCAAAATATCTCTCGCAGAGGAGATGTGGCTCCTTTTTTTCTTTACAGAGGCTGGAGACTATGGATCTGAAACACCACATATACTGTCAAACTTGGCTGATGTCTTGTTTAGTTTTTATGAACTCTTGTATTTTTTTCTTATTTGTTCTTTGTTACACAGGATGGCTTTCTGGGGAGAAGAGCAGAGAGGGACATATTTGGAAATAGGAGTGATTAAAAAAGCTCCAAAGGATAGTAATAAAAAGCATTGGCCAAAGTTGTCCTTGAAGAGGAGAGGGGGGACTTGGGGAATGACACACTGTATATACTGTCACACTTGGCTGATTAGTTTTGCAAACTACTTTTTTTTCTTTATGTTTTATTCTCTGATACAAAGGATGGCTAGTTGGGGCGGGGGGGGGGGGTAAGGGATATATTTAGAAATCAATTTGATGAGAAAACAGATTCAACCCATTTAAAATTTTCTCACCTATTATGCTTACCTTTCCAGTCTGCTTTTCCATTCATGTGCTGTACACTCTAGTCCAACCAGAACTGAGATCGGCATTCAATCTCCCAGCTCCCTGTTCATGCACAGGTTGTCCCGCATGCATCTGCTTCTGAATCTCTCTTAAGCGTTCTTCAGTCTTCAATTTAACTCATCCATTCCAGTACTGTATTCCTCAATAGAATATATACTCTTTGAGGGCAGGATTGGTTTCACTTTTGTCTTTGTGCCACCAGGGCTTCACACACAGTAGATGCCTGATGAATGTTTATTGAATTGAGTTGAATTGACTTCAGCACAGGTTTTGGATTTGCTGCAAACTGCGGGAGTGGCCACAGCTGGGCAAACACCAGTAGCCCTGACTTCCATGGGTCCTTTTCATAAGATTGGATGGGAAAACCTCTCCTTCCCCTCTCTCTGCTTCTGGGGATTTTTCTTCCCACTTGAGAGAGGGAGGAATTCCCCTGTTTGTCTAGATGCTGTTGAGCCCACTTGGGCCTGGGATGCCCCCCTGAGCTCCTCCTCCTGCCCCAGTCCTAGAAGGAGCAGGGTCTTCAGCCGGGCTGGGAAGTGAAATGCCCTCTGGTTACCTCCTCCTGGAGAAAACTGAGGGAGTAAAGAACTCAGAGGGTCAGCCCAGGCCTATGTGATGCAAATGAACATGACCTCAGTCTGCTCCTGTCTGGCCCCTGCAGGCCTGGCTCTTCCAGGCCTCACCTGGGAGAATAGAAACTACAAAGCAGACTAAGAACAGACTGAGGCTAGTTAGAGACCAGGGCTTCCCCTGGGGAGGGCAAGAAGCTGCAGGCAAGGAAGAGACCAGGAGAGAGGGCCTGAAGCCTAGAGACAGCCCACAGCTGAGCAGCATTTACAACCGAAGAGTACTAACTGTGAGACTTCTTGAAACTGGAACCTGAAGGTTATTTGTACCCTAGCAGCGTGTGTGTGTGTGTGTGTGTGTGTGTGTGTGAGAGAGAGAGAGAGAGAGACAGACAGACAGACAGACAGACAGAGTCAGAGATGGAGGGGGAGGGAGGAAGAGAGACAGAGAAAGAGAGAGACTCCATTGATCACCCTACCCCATTTAAACTTAATTATCTTTGTTATGTAAGAACACTTCTTTACTGATTCAATCAATCATACCTTGGTGTGAAGGCCTATCTATCCGTCTCCTTGAATCTATCAAAGGCATTATTAGATAAGGGACTTGGTCATACCCTGAGGAGTTTAGATGAAATGAAAAGCTATCTGAAAGATTCTAAGGGTCTGGCAGCAAAGAGGAAAAAATTGAGACCTCCAGATCTGAGCTGGAAAGAACTGGCAGCCCAGGGGCAACCAGTGGAAAGAGAAAGAAAGTAGGCCTGAGCTGTGGCAGAGAAAGGAGAAAGATCAAGGAAACCATCAGCCTTACAGGCATTTCAGAGCAAAAGACCCAGGCTGACGCTACCAGTTGTATCCATCTACTTAAAGAGACTGAAAAAAGTTCCAAGAAAATGTCTCTCTCCTCCACCCCCACCTCCTGGTGCCTATCTATCAATAGACACAACAATAAAATTGCTGTTTTACCTAAATGCTTCCAGTAACCTGAATTTTGTCTCAACCACAAAGAGGATGGGGGTTAGATATAATTAGGGAGAAATATTAATGAAGGCAAAGATCCAAATGTTAACATTTTTCCTACTTTGGGGGGAGGAGGGGGCAGAGCCACTATGATTATCTTCTAAACTTTTGTCTAAAAAAAACTTCCCAAAGCAGTAGAGGGGGAAACTACTAGGATCTGAGAGGCCGTTATATTGCCTCTAGGCTTCAAATGAGCTAATTATTTTCACAGGAAGCTATGTGTACATGCTTTGGAAACAGGAGGGCAGGAAGAAATCTCTTTCCATTCTGCCATGGGCTAGGAAATAAAATAGAGAGATCCAAGTCTGGAGCAGCTGCTGGGAGCAGTAGAAAGAGGAGGAGGGTGACTAATTAAGCCCTTGGGATTGATGGTGGGGGTAGGGGTGGGGGTGGTGATGTCACCCCTGGGTCACTTCCGAATCTTCTTCAGATCTGTCCCATCCTCCTGTTCTTAGAGGGAGTGCTCCTGGAGGGAAGCCTTAAATAATAAAGGGAGAGGACTACTTACCTGTTGTTTTTGTGTCATTTCAGTGGTGTCCAACTCTCCACAGCCCCATTTGGGGTTTTCTTGGCAAAGATACTGGAGCGGTTCGCCATTTCCTTCTCCGGCTCACTTTACAGATGAGGAAACTGAGGCAAACACTGCTTATCTGCCTCCTTTCTAAGCTGCTATCTCTCACCAAGAGTTCCCTTCACAAGCTGGCCCCTTCTCCCTCAGCAGTCTTCTCACACTTTTCCCCACTCCCATCACACTGGCTTCTATGCTATCCCTCACAAGAGACCTTCAGTCTCCCAGTTCAGTGCCTTTCCACTGACTGACTGTCTCCCATACCTGCGTGTTCTCCCTCCTCATCTCCACCACTGGCTTCCCCTGAGTCCCTTCAAGGCTCGGATCAAATCCTACCTCCTGCAAGAAGCCTTCCCCTGTCTCTCCCTGTTTTCTATTACTCGCGCCTTCCCTTTGAGATTACCTTTCATTTCCACTGTATGTGTCTTGTCTATACATAGTTGCTTGCATATTGTCCCCTCAGTTAAACTGCAAGCCCCTTGAGGGTGGGGACTGTTTTTGCCTTTCTTTGCATCCCCAGCTCATAGCACAGTGCCTGGCGCATATTAGATACTTAATAAGTGCTTGTTGACTGACTGGCTGTTCTCCTCCTCCTCCCCTTGATTCACTTCTAAAGACACCTCTACCACTCTCTCCTCCAGCTCCTCCTCTTTGCCTCCCTATGATGTCAGCTATCTAATGGCGTCAGTACTGGAAGGGCCGATGCATGAAAGAAGAACGAATCTCATTGCATCTGCATGGCCTCAGGAGGCAGGACTAGGGGCATTGAACAGAAGAACCACATCTATAGCATTGCATTCTGGGCATCATATTTGAGGAAGGACCTCGATTAACTGGAGAGTATCTAGAGGAGGCAACCAGGGTAGACAAAGGATCAAAGGCCTAGACCTGGAAGGAACCATCAGAGGCCATCAAGCTAACCCCTCCATTTTACGGATGAGAAAACTAAGGCCCAGAGAAGTTAAGCAATTTGCCCAAGGTTGTACCAACAGTTAAATGACATAAGTGAGATTTGAACCAAGGTCCTCTAATTCCAAATCCACTATTCTTTGGGGGCCCAGTCTTCAAATTATCTTATTCTTGCTTCTCCATTAGAATATAAACTCTTCCAGGGCAAAGGCTGTTTTGTTTTCATAACCCCATCATTTAGCACAGTGCCTGGCACACAGCAGGTGCTTAATAAATGTCTGTTTGCCATGTATTGAGTACTTGATCATTCACAGAGTGCTATAATTGGTTCTAGGAGAGATGCACCAATGAGATCGGACAGGCACCCCACTCTGGTACCACCCCTCTTAGGATAACGACATTAATAATCCTCTAATGTCAGGAAACTCTGAGTCCATGGAAGGTACTAGGGCAGGTAGTGGGGTGGGGCTTGTGTCTGAGGATAGGAGATCTTGTGGTACTCTTCATTTCATTACACCATTTCCACCCATTTCATCTGCCCATGGGCTTGTGGATGGTGAGGAAGTTAATTGGCAGGTCTAGTCCTGCCTGCACTCTTCCCTATTGGTCACCAGGGGGCAGACATGGTTCACTAAATCACTCTCTTCCCTTATTGGCCTCTCTAGAACTGTCTTCTAAAACACCAATTTCTGTTTTTGTTTTTGCTTTTCAATTTGAGGGCCAATGAGAAATCTTTTGGATTCTAGTTTCCATAAGTGTAAGCCATGGGGCATGGACTCTTCTCAATGAATAGAGTCAAATCAGCCACTTTCCACGTGCTCTTAATCAATAATAAAGCATTTATATAACTTAAAGAACTAAAGTTTTCACTGCATCATAGCAGCTGCCCAGTTGACCCAATCAGCTTCATAAGTACTAGTCCTGCAATCCAAAAATGTAAGCTAGAGTCTCCATGACTTTTACTGGCTCCATGTCTCCAAGACCTCTAGGGAGGCTTTACCTTGCCCATCTCCATCTCGAATATCCTCCTTCTTCTTGCCTGTTGCATTGTTACCCTGAAAGCCTTCTGTTCTGGGGCCCTCCTCTTCTCTGTGGTGACTCTCTCCCTAAGAAAGTCAAGAAGGGCCCCAGCCATGTTTCTCCGCACATACACCCGGACCCTCTCCAAAATCTTCCTCCTTCTCCTGGCCAGCCACATGGCCTTTCACCCTCCTTTCCAGCATCCCTTTCTGTGTTGTCTTCCCTTATTAAAAATGTAAGCTCTTGGATAACAGGAACTCTCTTGCTTGCTTCTATTGGCATCCAGAGGTCTTGGCCCAGGGTAAGCACTTAATAAATGCTCTATCTAGCTGTCTGTCTATCTTCTTTCTCTCTCTACATATATATGCATGGATACCTCTCTTTAAATATATCATCTATCTACCTCTCTATCTTTCTATCTCTCACTGTCTTTCCCTCTGACTATATCATCTCTCTAGCTCTCAATCATCTGTCTGTCTGTCTGCTAATCTATCATCTCTATCTGTCTACCTGTTATCTCTATCATTTCTCTCTGTTTATCTGGATATCTGCTTGTCTATCTATCTTTCACAGGGTTTTATGTGCCTCCCAAAAACTTCCCCAAATCATAGAATCTTTTCATCTCAGAACTGGAAGGAATCTTAAAGTACCTCTAGTACCTGAGAAGAATCTCCTTGACTACTGGTGTCAAACTCAAATAGAAATAGGGATCCCTGTAGGCCACTTTTGGACTGTTTTTAAATGTAGTATTATCTATGTTTTATTTTATATTCATTTATTTTGTTACATATTTCCCAATTACAATTTAATCTGGTTTGGGCCAAGTCAGGAGTGTTGTGGGGCTGCATGCTGCCCACAGGTTTGTCACCCCTGCCCTATGCATTATCAATCATTGGTCAGTCAGCTTCCAACTAAAGACATCCAGTGATGGGGACCATACTACCCTCCAGTACAGCCCTATTCCAGTTTGCGATAGCTCTGATAGTTTAGAAGATTTTTCCCTTACAGAATTGAAATCTTGGCAACTTCAATTCATCCCTCCTACTCATCTGCCCTGTGGAAGCAAACGGGGGAGTTGAATCTCTATTCTCCAAAAGAACAATTTGAATACTGGATCCCCATTCCTAGACTCCTCTTCTCCAGGCTAAACCTTCCCAATTTCTCCACACTTTCCCATCCTAGTCACCCTTTTGTCAATGTGCTTCCTAAAATGTAGACCCAGAAGTACACCCAGTTCTCCAGATTAAATCTACCCATGATAAAGGACAGAGGAACCGTCATCGCCTTTGTTCTGAACATTGTGGCTATATCGAGGCCACCTGAGATCGAATTAGCTTTGGGGGCTGCCTATAATACTGTCGTCAAGTTCCCTGGTATCCCCAGCTGCAGGAAACCCCCCTTTAGGAATGTGAGCCAGAGGCAAACTCAGTTGTGTCCAGAATTCAGACAAGCTGTATAGACATCCCTAGATCAAGGATTGGTTATTCAGCTTCCAATTGAATTCCAGTTCATCATTGGTTACTCTCCTACTGATGCTGAGTCTGTAACTTTGATGCCATGAGTTTGAACTGGATCAATGAATAAGCATTATTTAAGCACCTACTATGTGCTGAGGACTAGTTAGTGTTGATGACATGAAGATGAAAAATGAAACTGCTTTTGTTCTCAAAGAGCTCCTATTCTATCACATGTTGGCTAGAAGGTAGGAGTGGGATTAAATTATGAATACCAGTGCTCCTGGGAGACATTTAGGGGTGGTTCAGTTGCTTAATTAAGTATCCTTGATTTACTTTGTTATCCTGTTTTAATGAAATAATTTTTAGTGATGATTTTATGTGCCAAATCTGGAAGAGGTTACACTGGATGGGGACTTGAGCTAGAGATTTGAATCCCTGTTAAATCAAAATGATGCTCTGAATCTAGGAAGTAGCAAGGGGTCCTGGAGTCATGGCAGGGGAAGGGCTCTGTAGGTGGGCTTGTGCTACAAAAATAATTATGAAATATTCCCCTACATCCATCAAATTAGTAAACATAATTTAAAGCAAGACTCAAAGTGGTTGTGTCTTTGGGGAAACAGGAAAATTGAGGAGGTAGGAATCGGCGATATTGGTTTTAGAAAGAAACCTGAAAATATATGAGATGTAAAGTCCCCTTTCTGACCCAGTGACCCTGTTACTAGGACTGTATCATAAGGATGTCATTAACAATGTCAGGGCCCCCACCCCAAGACCACTTTTCTCTTTGCTCTTCTCTTTTCTTATTATTAGGAGACAACTTGTTTTCCAGAGCTAAGGCCCAGCATACAAGCTGTGCCCTGAGCTTAGCATAACAACAATCCTTTTCGCTCATTCTCTGGATGAACTGACTGCCTTTGAGCTTGGACAAGCAGCGGCAGGAACCAAAATGCAGTCATGAAGCCCTGCTATGAATAGACTTTTTGTTACTAGGCAAACTTGTCTCATTGTTGCTGTTATACCTTGTAAACCTCACGTTCTTTGTCTAGCTACAACTATATGTTTCAAGGCTTAGCCTCGCTTCCTTGGGTCTCCTTGGTCCTAGAGCAGACCTTTACATGTGTATAGAGTTTCACTCCTCCAATGGAATAAAGAACGTTTTTTTTGCCTGTGACCCCTGCGAGCTCTTAGGCTATTTTATTTTATTTTTCAGAGTTAACAGTTGATGTATAACTTCTGGGACTTCTTTGGTATTTTCAGAGTTAACAGTTGGTTATAACCTCTATGGCTCTTTGGTCATGCTTTTAGGGTTGACAACAAGGAATAAAAAGAATCTTCTACACACAAATATTCACAGCTATTCTATTTATAATAGCAAAATGCTAGAAATAACCCATATGCCCAATGGTTCAATAACCTGTAATATATCCATGTAATGGAACATTACTATGTCATGAGAAATGACAACTATGAAGAATACTAAGAAATATGGAAAAACTTGAATGAAGTGAGGCAGAGCAAAGAAAGCAGAATCAACTACAGCAAAATTAAACGAATAATATGTACAGTTACAAAGTCTGGTGAAGTAAATAGAAGAGAGAACAAAGGTGACACAGGAAGAAACAAGATATTGTTATTAGAATCGATTCATAGCAGTTAAAATGCATACTTCTAATTTAATTTTTCTTCAATTAAAAAGCATTTATTTTCATTCCCTCTCACCTGCTGCCCCCAATTAAAAAGAAAAACCTAACCTTCCAGCAAATAAGCAAACGAACTCTTCAGCCATATCCAAACATGTATGTCTTACTCTGTAGCATGAGTCCATCGCCGCTCTGTCAGGAGGCAGATGGCATGCTTCATTTCTAGGCCTCCCTCTGGAATCGTGGTTAGGCACAGTGTTGCTCAGAGTTCCTGAGTCTTACGAAGTTGTCTGTCTTTTTAGAGACGTTGTTATTATTCCATAAATTATCCTGCCGGTTCTGCTTACCTCACTTTGTATCAGTCCATACAAATCTTCCCAGGTTTCTCTGGAGTCATCCCTTTCATCATTCCTTATGACACAATAGTATTGCATTATATTCATATCTCATAAATTTGTTCAGCCATTCCCCAATTGATGAGCATCCCTTTAACTCCCAGTTCTTTCCGCCACAAAAGAGCCATGAATATTTTTGTGCCTTTAGTCCTTTTCCTCTTTCTTTGATCTTATGAGCCTACTAGGGATATCATTAGGTCAGAAGGTATGTCCGTTTCAGTAACTTTTTTAAAAAAAATAATATTTTGGAGTTTATAGAAACAAGTGCAAAGATATGGGGTGGAGTGAGTGCCAGGCATGGAGAATGGCCTGTGCAAATTCACTGAGGCAAGATGTGTCAGAGGGATATCAGGGAACAACTAAGAAGTCAGTATGACTACAACCTAATAATAATAGTAGTAGTGATAACAGCTACAATAATAATAACGGGAGACATTTCTGTAGCATTTAAAAGCTTACAAAAGCAAACACTGTATCACGACAACCATGAAGTAATTTATTAATGATTAATATGAATTATTATTAATTAATTTTATTTAATATTAATCATCAATATGAACTGTTATTTATTAATTTTATTTAATATTAATTATTAATTAATTTTATTTAATATTAATTAAATAATCATTAATTATTAATGTCCCCACTTAACAGGTGAAGAAATTGAGAGGTGAAGCGACTAGTGGCCGCATTAGTAAGAACGAGTCAGGACTCAAATCCAGGTCTCTCCTGGTTCCAAGTCTAGCACACAATCCATAACAATAAGCTACATGAAGAAAGAACAAGCCTGTGAAATCAGACTGGTTCAGAGTATTGTACCCTAGGGAACCCTGGGCCATCCATTGCCAACCGTCTTTACTTGGGTCTTGCCACTGGACTCTGATGACTCTGCGGGGGGGGGGGGGGGGGGGGGGGGGGGGGGGGGGAGAGTTCGGCTGATGACCACACAGCTCGGCCTCCTCACTCAAATCCAATTCATTCGCAGGTCAAGACATTGCCCTCCTGATGTCCTTGGTCCTTTTGGAGAGGGAAGGATTAACAACAACATTCCTGGGGAGCCACTGAAGGTTTGCAAAGACGATGACACGGTCATACCTGGTACCTTAAGAAGATGACTTTGACAGCTACGCGGAGGGTGAACGAAAGAGGAGTGAAGAGAGTCCTGGGGATGTTTAGCAGGTGTTGACTCAGCAGAACATAAGCTCCTTGAAATCAGCGACTATTTCTCTTTTGTGCCTTAAGTAGACACGTAGGTAAATGAGTAGGTAAGTTTAATACCTGCTTGGTGGACGAAATTGAACCCAACCGGGCCATTCTCTCTCAGACTGCTCCATTGACCACTCTGTTCTGCCTCTGCACATGATCCAAGGAGATCATAATTATAAGGCACTTAGCACAGTACCTAGCACACAGTAGGTGCTATATAAATGCTAGCTATCATTATGAATGTTATCATTTTTCCCTGTGAATTCTCCATAGCAGAGCATGGTGCTGTAGAAAATATCCCCACTTCAAACCCCAGCCCTAAATGCATTGCTCCCTACCTGCGTGGCCTTGGACAAATGACTGCTCACTGTGTGTCAACTTCCTCATTTGTAAAATGAAGGGACCATCAACCAGACAATGGATGTTTTCTTCTGGCCATAAATCTGTGGTGATGACGATAAAGTGATAGGTGTGATAAAGTGAAAGGTGATAAAGTCAACCTTCAGAACTCGGCACCAACACCTGGAAGGAGCCCAGTCCCCTATTGTGGTCACCAGAAGCTCCTTGAAGGGCTGGATCCCAGGGCAAGATAAGGAGCAGAACCCCTGGTACCAGTCAGACTATTCGAATTGAGAGCAGCCTGGCACCCTGAGCCTGGCCGATCACATTGGCATTTTTTCCTGTTACTTTGACTTCAGGATACAGTATGCCTTCAAACACTAAAACCTGCCCCAGGGGGCCTGACCCACATTCTGTACCTAGAGAATTTCATGGCAATCCAGCTGCAGATGGAAATAATTGAACCTATTTGGAAATGTCAGCTTTATAGCTCAGAGGAAACATCTTAAAACTCTTACTCCCATAAATGAGTGGGGGTCTTCCTGAGCAAGATTAGGGCACTGCTCCCCTTCAGGATTCTAGGGGTATCCCCAAGGGCCAGCGGAGAGTGAGTTTTTCTAATCACCTATGGTTCCCATTCTGCTGTGTTCTCCCCAATGTTAACTGCCAATGATAAGTGTCCTAGGATCACTGAACCAATTAACATCCATTAGCTTTTACAAAGGGGTGTTTACCAAGAAGATAGATCAAAACTGTAAGTACAAAGCATTTCTCCCAAAATGTAGGGGCACATCCTCTGACAGCCTTAAGCTGTGGGTTGTGACCCTGGAGTACCGACCCACAATTTAAGAAGCACTGAAGGGGTCTCCAGTGGAAAAAGTTTAAGAAGCCCTGCAGTCCTATACCATCTCATTTTCTAGAAGAAGTAGGCTCAACTTTAAAAAAATTGAGAAAAAGTATCCACCCCAGCAAGTTCATTTTGGAATGTGGCGTGGCCAGGGGATGAGTTTGTACAATTCCCTCAGTTCATTTTTATGGTTGCTCACCAAACTCAGTAGTCTACATAATATGGTGAAAATTCCAATTCCTAGACCTCTGGTGGCTTGTTCTCCCAATCTTCCAAAGTTCATTAGGTTGCCACCTATTCTGATGTTCCTTTACCTAAGAGAACTAATGAACAGGGACAAAAGCAGGAACGGGGCCACACATACCCTTCTGGACCCAAAAGAGGCTCAGGATTCTCAGTCAATCGTAGCCTGGAGGAAAGTGGGACAAATCACCCAGTCAGCAAGTATTCCTTAAGCACGCCACTCTCCTGCTGAATAAATTCCCCTATCTTTCTGCTGCCTCTCAGGTCAAACTTTTATCTGGCATTTAAAATCTGTCACAACTTGTCTCCAACTAACCTTTCCAGTCTGATTACACATCACTCCTGTTCACACACTCAAAGGTCCAGCCAAACTGCCTTTTTGCAGTTCCTCACACCCAACACTCCATCTCCTGCCTCCATGACTTTGCAAAGGTCATTCCCCAGGTCTGGAATTCACTCCCTCTTCACTTCCAACTTTTAGAATTCTTTTTTCCCCAAAAACTCAGTTCATGCATCTCTTTAAACATTAGACTTTCCTTGATACTCCCCAACTACTAGTGTCTTTCCACCCCAAAATTATTTTGCATTTTTTGTATTTTGTATAAACTACACATATGTACATGTTGTCTTCTCTGATAGAATGTAACCTCCTTGAAGAGAAGGACTGTTTCTTGTCTTTGTATCACTGGTACTTGACACACAGCAAGCTTTTAATAAATGCCTCTTGATTGAGTTATTGGCCTTGGAACTCAAAACCATCTGTCATTACCAATGGAGATAGACCTAGGAGGCAGCAGTGGCTTAAGTAGTACCATTGACAGCAGCGTTGTTGGAGAAACAGAAGCCATTTTCACCCCAAGAGGTGTTAGGTGGCTCCTCTGGGGCCATCCAGAAAGACCATTCCTGTGTCCTTCACCTCACCAACAGCTCCAAGGAAGATACGTAGTGGGAGCTGAGGGGTGAGTAAGAAACAATTTCTTAACCCTTAGAGCTGACCAACCAAATGTGCAATGTGCTGCCTCTGGTTGGAGACAGTAAGTTCTCCCTCCCTGGAGGTTTTCAAGAAGAGGAAAGATGACCACCTGACAGAATTGTGGAAGGAGAGATCCCTGGTCAGGTATGAGGTATGCAAGATGGCTTGTGTAGTCCAGTCCAACTCTGAGATTCCATGATATAAGGGAGTTCAGGAAGGCAACAGCGATATACAGTCAGTTGCTCTAAAGAGAGAGTGCCTTCAGCCAGCACATACCACCTCGGAGAAGCACCACTAGCCTTTAGAAACTATTCTTATCCCAAGATCCTGGAGCACAGATTCCCTAGATTTCCCCAGCATCCCCATTCCCTAATCTTCTTCCTCCCCTAGGCTTCCCACTCCCCAAATTTCCCTAATCCAGCAGTGTTGACATTCCTCAAACCTCCCCAGAGTCCTCTGGGCCTCCCAAAATGGCCTTCTCTCTCCACACTCCCCAGGCTCCCAATGCCCTCCGTTCTTCAAGCACTTCCAGCTTTCCCATTGTCTTCTCCAAAAATTGTATATATAATTACTACTATGGGGTGAGTGTAGTGTTGTCTCAGGGTACCAATACATGCAGGTGGGAATCTTTTCTGGAGACAGGGTGTACCTTATCTTCCCATCCTCTAGCAATTTATACAATTAAATTATGTAGAATTAAGAAAATTTCTTAATCTGGGGTCTGTGAACTTTTTTTTAAGTTTCAGTAGAATTGATTTCCTTCATAATCCTATGTATTTTTATCCATTTAAAAACATTATTCCTATAAAGAGAACATAGGCTTCATCTAAGGGATCCAAGATACAAAAAGTGAGGGAGCCCTGTTACAGATCAGCTGCTTCCAAATGCTACTTCTATATACCCTGGGCTGGGAGAGAAGAACCTGCATCCTTAAGGTCACATGTGGCCCTCTAGGTCCTCAAGAGTGGCCCTTTGATGGAATCCAAACTTCACAGAACAAATCCCTTAGGTTCCCCACCCCTATGGCCTGGGCCATGGCACCTCTCTCCTAGGCCCTTGTGGCGGGGGGGTGGGGGGGGACACAAAGCCCACATTTTCTGGGAAACAGTTGGGCCTGGGGCAGAACTGAAGGCCTGGCTGCCACAGCTTGCCTTCTCCACCAAATGAATTTGCTTTCACTGCAGTTCTGGCTGGTTCTGGCTCTGCTCTGCATGTCCTGCCCTTACCCCCTACCCAAGGGCCTAACTCCTCCAGACATTATTAAAATGACAATGAATGGATGGATGCCAACAGGATCCCTGGACCCCTACTGCCTAGAGGGGCTGGCCTGGACCCCCTGCCAGATATCCCTGAAGTAGTGCCCTGAGTAGGGTTCAACTGTGGTCCCAAGAAAGAACCACAATCAACCAGCTGGGAGGGAGAGGAAGAGGGCAGGAGGGGTAGAGCCATTAGGAAGAGAGGAGAGCAAAGGCTTGGTGCTGATTGAATTCTAAGACTGTCTGTGTATTGACAAACAGTCAGTCTGCTATATGGGTCATCTTATCTTAATGGCTGATTTGGAGGGGGTCCCAGTTAATTGAATAATGTTGGTTATAGCCTACACAGCAAAGTTCAGAGAAAGTGAAAAAGAATTCAGTCCCAGCCTCTCAGGCTGACAGCTTGGTCTTGGTCTTGAGGGAAAGAGCCCTGAATTTGGAGTCAGGAGGCCCCAGTTCAAGTCCCCAGCCCTGCTGCATGACTTGCTATGCAGCCTTGGAGAAACCCTTTCCCTTCCCTGAACCTGCTTCCTTCCCTGTGAAACCAGAGGATGGGACCTGGAGGTCTCCAAGAGTCCTCCCAGCTCAGACAGTCCATGCAGATTCTATCTGCTTGATTGAAAACACGTGGCTGTTTGTGGGGGGGCCACCCTCCTCTGATCCCTCAATCAACAAGCTTTGCTGGATGCCTGTGGGGTGCTAGATGCTGGGGATGGAAGACACAAGTGAAGCAGGTCTTACCCAATGGGAGCTTATTTACATTCACCTAGGGGAAACAAGATGTTCATGGATAAGCAGCCAGTGAAAGAAAGAGAAAACAATTGGGTGGGGAGAATTAAGTGAACCAAGCCAGGGATGGAATGTGGGGGGTGGGGCAGGAGGAGCAGGAAGAGGAAGGAGGCTAGAAGAAGAGCATAGAAAGTAAAGCTTGAGCAAGGCTTTGAAGGTAAAGAGGAGTTGTGAGGGGCCAAAGTAAGGAGGGAACACACTCCTTGTTGGTGCATTTGACATGACTATGGAGTACAGACCCTGCAAAGGTCCTAACCAGCTGGAATAGCCTCAAGCGGGCATTTAGCGGAGTGAGAGGGAATAAGAACAAGCATTTATAAAGCTCCTACTGTATACCAACCAGGCACTGTGCTGAGCACTTTACAAAATAGTACTTTCTTTGATCTTCACACCTGGGAGGTAGGGGCTATTATCATTATTCCCATTTTGCAAGTGAGGCAATTGAGGCAAATAGAGATCAAGTAATTTACATGCATTTGTAATCTATCCTTCTGACTAATGATACTGGGGCACTAATGGCTGTTAACATTGGGGAAAACACACTGGAATGGGGGCTCAAAGGTCATACAGCTGGAAAGTATTCGAGGCCAAATTTAAACTCAGATCTTCCTGACTCCAGGCCCAGGGCTCTATCCACTCTACTTTAAGAGAGAAGGTATCTGCTGTCCAATGACCAGCCCAGCTAACAGCAGAGAGTCCCTCATCACCAAGATGTCCACAGTAAGATGACTTTTTCAGCCCAAGAAACCCTAGAGCACCATCCCCAAGTCGATATCTTTACCATTAACAAACGTTTTTGTGCAGGCCCTCCCTGTGATAGGAATAGAGAGGGGACTATTGGTACTGGTGACAGGAGCTCCCCAAACAGATCCTTGATGGATTGAGGAAATGTTTGCTTTGGGGGTAATATGGGCCTCAGCTTTCTCATCTGTTAAATAAGGAGGCCTCCACTCATCCCTAAGGTCCCTCTTTCAGGTCTGATATTTTGTGAATGAGTCTATTATTTTAGTGGCTAAACATTTGGATGATAATGATACTAGAATGCACCTACCTACCCATGCCCTGCCCTCTTCTCTTTCTGTCCTCTTCCTACCTGTCAAGGATCAGTCCAAATTCCACCTCTTCTGGGGAAGCCTTCCCTGACTACCCTGGCCCTTGTCCCAGCTATCGTTGACTTACTTCCCTTCAACTCATATAGTAATTTATTACCCTTCCCATTCATTCGATGTGTTTCTATTGTGTCCCCTCCCAGATAGTGAGCACTTGCGGAAAGGGACCAGCTCTTAATCATTAAGTGGGAGCTCTTCACATCTAGCCCAATCTAGACCCTAGCACGCTGCATCGCCGCCCTCGCGAACATCTTTATGCTGTATCACCACATATGCCCTACTCCCATACCACCACCATTTCCTATCTTTAGTTCTGAAGAAAGTAACCAAGTCAATTCTATCATCCCCAGAAAGACTTGCCAGAAAGAATTGCCCAAAGGCTCCATTCACTATCCTTGTAATTCCCTAGATCAAAACACTCTTCCCTGGACACTACTCTCCAATATTTCTTGTGTTCCTTTATTAGACTGTAAGTTCCTTGAAGGCAAGGATAATTATGCTTTTTGTACTTATATCCCTAGTGCTTAGCACAGTTTCTAATTATTTAATAAATATTTAAATGAATTTTCATTCACCTGCTGGTTGCTTGTACAGTGTCTTTTGCCTAAGAGGTGCTCACTTAAAAGCTGATTCATGAATTAATTAAATGTTTATTTTTTTAATGTGGACTTTGAAACATGCAGGTACTTAAAATAACAAAGATCCTTGTCTTAACTTTTAATTTCACTAATGAATAAGGTTCCTAGAGGTGAGGCTAGCTACTTCTCCCCTTCAGAGTTCTTAGGGTACCCCTGTGGGATTGGAGTATCTTTCTATGCCTTTGGCTTGAGCCCCCATTCCAATGTGTTTTCCCCAAGGTTAAATGCCAGTGATTCATGCCGCAGTATCATTTAACCCATTAATATCAGTTAACCTTCAAGGGGATATTGGCTGAGAAGATATAGCAAAAATAGGGCTGGCATCAAGCAAAGTACACAGTGGTCAGAATACTGGAGGGAATAGGGCTCCCACTTGTACTCCCACTCTCCTGGTACATCTGGAAAGGTTTAAAACCTCAGAATGGGGAGGTAGTGAACAGGCTTCCCTTTACTGGAGGTCTTCAAGCAAAGATTGAATTGAGCACTGGTATTTGTGTCTCCAGTACTTAGCACAGTGCTTGGTATTTAGTAAGTGCTTAATAGATGCTTGTTGAAGGAACACTAATACACTGTAGAGATATGAATTTGTCTTGTCATTCTGGAAAACAATTTGGAACTCTGACTCCCCCTCCACCCCCAAAAAAACTAAACTGTGCATGCCCTTTGACCTATAAATGCATTTCTATGTCACCACTAGGCCCATATCCCACAGAGATCAAAGAAAGAAGAAAAGAACCCATATGCACAAAAATTTTCATAGAAATGCTCTTTTCATAGTAGCCCAAAATTGGAAACTAAGAGGTTGTCCTATAATTAGGGAATGGTTAAACAAATTATGGTATGAGAATCTAATGAAATATTAGTGCCATAAGAAACCATGAAATGGACAGGTTTAGGAGAAGCTGAGAAGTATTCTATGACCTGATGCAGATCAAAGTGAGCAGAAGCAGAACAATTCATACAATTGCCACAATATTATAGAGAAAAACAACTTTGAAAGACTTTAGAACTCTGGTCAGTGTAACGATAGACTTTAAGATCAGAAGACCGAGGATGAAACAGACCAGTCACTTCTTACCAGAGAGGTGATGAACTCGGAAAGCAAAGAAAGACATAAATCCAGGGGCATGGACAATTTCAGAATTTGTTTTTCCTGGATCATGCAAGTTTATGATGAGAATCTTGTTTTTCAGAACATTTCTTTTGATGGTGATTTTCAATAGAGGTGGGATAGATTATAAGAGCATGTATAAATAAATAAATTTAGGTCTTTATAAAAGCTACAACAATATACAAAAATGACCGAGGGGGTGACCTCTCTTGGTCATCAGGCTGAAAAAATGGGGGAAAAATGCTTATATGATTGCTTGTTGTAGTGGGAGTTCTTTGTCAGCTGCAGCTTGGACTAGGTGACTGTTGTGGTCTCTTCATGTCTGAAATGCTATGATTCTGCACAGACCTGCCCTGTGTATGTGTGCATGCACACACCACACACACACAGACACACCCTGCCATTTTTCAAGGAAGAAACTGAGGCCAAAGAGAAGTAGAGGCTTGCCTAAGAACTTAAAGGTAGCAAGACTGGACTGAAAACAATCCGGGCTTTCTTACACTATACATAACTACCAGGAAAACAGCCCGTTTGCTAGTGGAGGCACAGCCACCGTCTAAGAAGTTATATTCCCAGGTTCTGGAGTCAGTGGTAACTATATCCAAGAAGGCAAAGTTAGTGTGGCCTGAGGGAAGGACAGGTGGGAAGCCCCAAACTGGAGAGAGGGGAATTGGTAAGGTCTAGCCTGGGTGCGTGCACTGACACTGAAGCCCAGTCACACAGCAGTGACACCATCAAAAGCATTATCCTATGTAAAATTAGAGGTGTGTACAGAGAGATTAGGTTTTAAAAGAGTTAGGGCTGGGAGCATTCCATCATGGGTAAATAACAGAGTTACTTCCCCCAATAAAAGTCAGATATATGATGGACTGAGAAGATATGATAGGGCCCAGCTCCAGCTGGGGACAAGTTTAGTTTGACAGATAGTGGGGCAGTTCCCAGGAGAGATACAGAAAGAGATTAGGAGAAGACAGGTTTGCATGATGAACTGGGGCCATGCTGGGGCTCCCTGTTGGGGAAGTCACATTGCAGCCCAGGTGAAGGAAGGACACGTGGCTGGGGAGACACATGACTGGAGAGATGCTGTCATCTCCCAGTACATAGACCCAGGGGACTGAAGTCTACACTGGGCTGATCTTGCTGAAACTGGCAAGAATCAAAATGAGAAAGCAAGGGCGAGGCTGGGGGAGTAGGGAGTTTCTGTCCACCCCCCACTGCCCCAGGCCTTAATCTCCAATGGGAGATCTCTTTTGGGGGCATAGTCATGAATGGACTGGAGGACGGGGACCTTGGGCTCTAACTCTGCCCCCAGTTCAGTATGCCCTTTGGAAAACCAGTTTATCTTCTCCGGCCACAGTTTCCCTATCTATAAGATGAGGAGGTTGTCAGGAGAGCAGTTTATACAACAGCAACAACATTATAAAGAAAGAAAACTACTTGGAAAGCTTTTAGATGAGGAAAAGTAGAAATAAGTCTGTGTCACCCTCCCCTCACCCACCCCACTGCCCAAGAAAAAGAGAGAGTAGAGGGGATCGCAAACAAGTAGGATAGCTTTGAAAGCTACATGTTGAACTCAATGTGCACTTGAAAAGAAAAGCAAGTTCTGCATAATAGATGAGCGGTTTCATATACAATCCTCTCCTATTTAAATTGTATGCAGAAATGCCTATTTTATTTGGTGTTTATTAAGTCAAGAATGGTTTGGTTTGGTTTTTTTTAAAAACAAAGCCATTGTATTTCTACTAGTAGGTACAGATGATTTTGTAATATGGATGGAAATATACTTTATTGGGGGGGAAGTTTACATAAGTAAGGGGACACTTTGGAAACAGTTTTGCTTAACCATGTTTCTGAACAAAACAATTCCACTTTAAGCACAAATATCCTCCTCTTCAATACATATTTGGAGATAGGAAGATAGCACTTGGTTAAAAAAAATAACCTCCCGTTAAGGCCTGGTCACGTAAGTGCAAATAATGCAGAATAAAGTCAATAAGCTCTGATAGTAGCTATAGCAAATCTTTGGTGTCTCTGTGTTTTGAGAGCTATGGAACACATACAGACTCCTGGACGAGGCCATCTCCAGTCGTCCTGATCTATATCTGGCCACTGGACCCAGATGGCTCTGGAGGAGAAAGTGAGGCTGGTGACCTTGCACAGCCCTGCCTCACTGTAATCTGATTAACTTTCATGTCATGGCATCATCTTCCTGATGTCACGGTCCTCTTCAAAAATGAAGGACAAACAACAACACCCTTGTGGAAGAGCTGCTGCTAACTCAAGTTCTTGGTAGGCAGGACTGAAGAAAAATGTCAAACAAGTTTTACAAACCATTTAGAGTGACTCGCCATAGCTCCTTTTAAGTACATTAGGAAACAGGTAACAACAGAAAGACACTGCTTGGAAGTCATTCTCGCTTGGTTCAAATCTTTTTAGTTTTTATCTGTGATTTATGCACTTGTCTGGTTCAAAACCTTTACAATACAAACAATACAATACAAACTAGTAACCTGCTACAAAGCATTAAGGCACAATATGCCTATTATTTCTTAGGCATCTGCATTTTTCAAGTTTTAATATTTATTCTTCAACATCCAGATTGTGTCAGCAGTTTTTGAATATAAAAATATTTAAATGTGGTTTAACTGTATTCTAAAAATACAGATGCCTATAACAACCATGTTACTGGGGGAAGGGAGTTTTCAGAAAAAGAAGAAATCAAACAAATTCACTTGGAGGGAATGTGGGTCAAATCTTTGGATTAAAAAATAAAAAATAAACTGGTACAGCTAGGTGGCACAGTGAGTAGAGCACTGGCCCTGGAGTCAGGAGGATGAGTTCAAATCTGACCTCAGACACTTGACACACTTACTAGCTGTGTGACCTTGAGCAAATCACTTAACCCCAATTGCCGTGCCTTCCCCCTTCAAAAAAATAAAAATAAAAAATAACACAAAAATCCCAAATATTACCCAGAGAAGCTGGTCATCATGGAATCTCCAGAAACCCCTCCGCTTTCCATCAAAGGGTCCTTAAAAACCCATTCCAAACATTTAAAAATTTATAGTGACCAGAATGCCATTAGGTGGCAATCAGCAGTCAGAAGAGGAAGGATATCTGTAGATCTATCTTGAAGTAGAGCATCTTCAGCTATTGGTTGACTAGGAAAAACCACTGGTGTACCAGAAGTGCTATTAAGGGTAAGGGTGGGAGAGTATTGAAAATATTACCAGCCTATTTGTGAGAGGGCTTTCATTTCTAGGAAATTTCCTAAACAGTACATAAATTCCAGGACCTATCTCTTTCTTTTTTCAATGTTAAAAATAACTGAATTAAAAAAAAATCCTACAAGTAGATAGTCACAAAAGGAAGTTATATGGCAAGGACCCTACACACACACATACACATACACATACACACACACACACACACACACACACACCACATCAAGACAATGCTATTGGTTCAATAGTATTCCACGAGGCTAGAAAACTTATTAACCTTGAAAACCCTAGAAAAATACCACACTTGTTTATAAACCACCTATTTTTAAGACTTTGAACCTAACCTCTTCTCTCCTCTCCTCTCTTCTCCTCCCTCCTCCCTCCTCCTCTTCCTCCTCCTCCTTGTTTTTCTCCCCCTCCTCCTCCTCCTCCTTCTCCTTCATCATCATCATCATCATCTTCTTCTTCTTCTTCATCATCATCATCATCATCATCTTCTTGTTATAATTAGAGGATTTCCACATCCAGCCTTAAGCATTTTGCACTTCTTTGCCAATCTGGTAGCTGACTATCTTGTTCCAGTCGATTATGGTTCAGGTGACTGGAAGCTGCTGGCACAAGGCCTTGAATGTGGTGTCCAACACTGTCTGATAGTTCTCACTAATCTGATACTCATTTTTGACATGTTTTATGATTTTAATAAATTCCTTGGCCATTGTACACCATCAGTAACAGTTATTGAATCCTGTACATCTTTGTGACTAACCATCTAAACATTGCCATCTTCATAGCAATGGACCTAAATCTTTAACTCTCCAACCATCTGAGCCATAGGTGGTGTTACGGTAAACTTCCACTCTGATATCTAACAATGATTCCAGAAGTTTTTAGGCTAAACTTGGTGGCTCTCAATACAGGTAATAACAATCTTCTGCCCATCTATAATTTTACCATAAACAGTACAGAAGTTGTTGAAATATTTATCTTTCACATAGGCCCTCAACGCACTGTCACAGGATTTTCTCCACAATTTCAGAGCTCCATCCATGTCCTCAGGTTGGGGGTCACTCGCTTCTTTCTGCAAGCGATCAAACTTAAAGGAAACTTTATTTCTTGGCTCTAAAAATCTGCCACTACCCAGGTCACCATGTTCTGTAATGAAGACCGGATCAGCATATCCTTCTGTGTTCACTGGAGTGAGCTGATCCACATTATACTGGGCAAATGCATGAGCTTCCCTTCCTTGAGAAGTTTGTCATTGTTAAGTAGTAATCAGGCATCATTAAACACTTCATTAAATTCTTGATGTGCTTGGCAGTTATCCATACCTTGCGTCATCCAATGCCAAATCCTTGAGGTCAGCCATCTTGGGCCGCTCTAAAAATGTTTGTTTGTTTTTTGTTTTTAATGAATAAAATGGAGGGGTTGAATTCAACGATTCTGACGGTGTTTTCCAGGTCTGATATTCTATGAAAGAGTCTTTAACTCAAGTATGTAGCCTGTTTCCAAAGGGAGCTGACAGTCCAGAGGAGATCTTAGGTTGGGGCAGTAATGTTTCAGAAAAAAAGTTAAAACTATGAGCAAAAGATGAAAATCTGTGGAGAAGCAAATTTGGGCTCAATATAAGGAAATATGCTGTACTAATCAGAGCACTCAAAAAAAAGAAACAGGCTTCTGCAGGAGCCCGTCACCCCAACACTTCTACAGATGTTGGATGCTCAATTCCAAGGATTTTGTAGCGAGGATTCCTCTTTCTGTATTGGCTGGGTGAAATGATTGCTGAATTGCCTTCCAATTAATTCAGAGATTCTGGGATCGTAGCAATCCAGACATCTGTTAGAGCTCACACTCTCTCTGCCAAGAGCCTAGCAGCCGGTGAAGTCTTGATTTACCTTTGACATTAATTTCATTCTTCAAAAGCTTAAGTGAGAAAGCCAACTTCTATTCCAGGTGACCAGGTTCTCTGGGTCTGGAGTCAGAAGACCTGTTATTCGAAGCTCACCTCTGACACCACCTGTGTGACCTTGGGCACAAGTCACCTAATATTCTTGGGCCTCAGTTTCCTCAATTGTAAAATTGGTGGGAGGGAGGAAGAGGTTGGTCTAGATGAGTCTCTTCTAGCTTTAGACTGATGATCGATCTGAGATCTTGTGACATATATATGCACATGTATGTTACATGTATGTAAATGCACATGGGCACATGTGTGTACATATACACATTTATACATTGCACTTGTTATCGATCTATCCATCCATCTATCCGTCCATCCATCCATCCATCTGTCTATCTAATTTGTTTAACAGGAGCCCCAGACTTTGGGAGACTGAATTTCAAAGAGTTTAGAGAAAAGTTAGGTAGGACCTCTCTGTCTCCAATTCTGCAGGGGACAGTGTCAGCAGTCAAAGAAGCAGAGGAGCTGAACTGTGAAAACAGGAAAGCGTTCTGCCACTGAGGGTCCTAATAAGGGTATCAGCCTCTCTGTCATTCTGAGTCTGCCCTAAAAAGAGAAAGAGAGCCCAGGCTTTGGGGCTGGTGTTTCTAAAAACGTTCCTTAGGCTACAGCTAAAAAGATGGATGTGTTGGAAGAAAGAAAGAGGCAAAGGGCTGATATGTCAAGCTGGAATCCCTTTGGAGAGGATGGTTTCTCTCAGCTAACAGGAGAGGAACTATTCAGGAGAGAATTTCCTTCTAAGATCAAGCAAGGGCCTCTGAAGGCTTATTTTGATTCACAATAGATAAGCACTCTAGGTGTGTAGCAGGGTCAAGGACTATACAATTGGGGACCACACAATCTGTTGGCAGTGGATGGAACTCATTCAGTTGGAGACCAATGTTCAATGGCAAACTCTATAGTAAAAATACAGCTTATGTCTGTGATTTAAACATTCACTCCTTTGAAAGGAAGCATATTAGCACATTAATAGCACATTGGGACATTAGTGAGGCATACCAGGTAACCTATGGCCCACATTTCAGGTAGGGTTTCTTTGGTCATCTAGCCAGGCAGGGTTCATGGTCTTTGGGTCAATAGAAGAAGGGAACCCTTGGGAATGATGAGCAAGATACAACTAGAGCAAGAGAAGTGGGCTGGAGAGTCATTCTCCTAGAGCAGTGATCTCTAAACTTTTCTGATTGAGAACCCCATTAAATTTTTTGAGTACTCTCCTAAATGCACATATATGCATGTTTTAACTAATTTATAAATTATTTAGTGTATATAGACAAAAGAGAAAATTTTAAAGCATGAGATGAAATTGTATTTGACCTTCACAATAATTTGTCAGGTAGGTACTATTATTATTTTACAGATAAGGTAACTGAGGCTGTGAGAGGTTAAGTATTAAGTAAGTAACTTACACCATAATGACCAATAATATACCATCAAAACAAAGATAGAAGTCCATTTGGCAGCTGAGTGAAGGATGGGTCAGGGGAGAGACTTGAGGCAGAGAGACCTATTAGGAGCCTGCTGCCATAGTTCATGTGAGAAGTGATGGGGATCTGAATAAGGGTGATGTGTGGTGATTGGAGAGAAGATATGTGGGATAAGGGGAAGTAAGGAATGGGGAATGACACTGAGATTTTGAACTTGAGGAATGAAGGAGAGTGGCACTCTTGACCAAAAATATGGAAGATCAGGAAGGGGGAGGATTTGGCAGGAAAGGAAGCATAATGAGATCTGCAATGAAAATAGAAACCCATCTATGCCTACTCATTATGCTCGACTCACTCTCCCACTGCAAACAAAAAAGGGAGGGGCCTAGGAATATGGAGCCTGACAAGAGACATGTGCCACCACCAGAGGGGATCTGGGAAAGACAAGATCTGAGTAGTTTAGGGAGAATGTTGCCTGCACAGCTGCTGGTGAGAATGCCTGGTTAGCAGTTAGGTTAGTGGAGTCTCTGTGTCCAGAAGAAAAAAGGGAGGGATTGGAAGCTTATACAGCCACAAAAGGCAAGTGGCTGAGGTGGCGGGGAATGGTGTAAGGACAATAATGGCTGAAGGGAGGGTTGAGTTATGCTGGAAACAAGATGCCCCATTGGCCTTTGTGGAGAAGGTAGAATGCTACCCATATTACCACTCTCTAGTTGGTTATGGCTTAGCATCCTGCTGCGGACTCTTGGGGTATGAAGTTCCCACTCTGGAGCCCAATGCCTTTAAGGGATGGCCATACTGTTACTACTTGGGGCCATGTTTGGATGCCAAAGTTTTGGTTCAGTGTTACAGGCAATACCAGGGCAACTTGCATCCCCTAGATCATACCACTAGTCCTAGACGAAGAGTTGCCTAGCACCCCTATCCACAAACATGTCTCATGGAGAGTTCTTGGGTGTAAGAGTACAAAGTTTTTCCGGACAGCGGCAGCATGGGTAAGTGCCGTGGTCTTCGTACTGCTCAAAAACTCTGAAGCCACAGGAGAGACCAAAAGTGGCATGACAAACAATGCAAAAAAGCACATTTGGGCACTGCCTTGAAGGCTAACCCATTTGGAGGAGCATCTCATG
>CM053622.1:761078980-761097053 GCA_028646595.1 Phalanger gymnotis
TTGGTGATATTCCTGGAGTCCGATTCAAGGTTGTAAAAGTTGCAAATGTTTCTCTTCTGGCCTTGTACAAAGACAAGAAGGAAAGACCAAGATCATAAAAATTGTATGATGTCTTTGTCATAGTAAAAAAAATTTCATGTAAAAAAAAAGAGTACAAAGTTTTTGAAGGACATGACCATCCCAGGGGAAGAGACCATGAGAAAATAAGGAAAAGCATATCCCACTGGGAAGAACCCTGAAAGGCCAGTGAAATAGCAGGAAATGTTGGGATAGCCTTTCATGGAAAGGACAAACAGGGAGATTTATTAAAAGAGACTATAGAGAGTGCTGGTCACAACTGAACATCATGTGACCCTAGAAGACCAGGAAGGGCCTGGTCATGGTGCTTTGGTGGGTGAAGAAGTATGACTTAGTGGATAAGGTCACCAGATTGAGAGTCAGGAAGACCTAGATTCCAGTCCAGCTTCCAACACTTAGTAGTTATTCGACCCCTCACCCTAGGTGATTCACTGAAACTATGTGCCTCAGTTTCTTCATCTGTATAATGAAGAGGCTGAACTTGATAGTTTATGATCCCATGATCCTTCCTTCCAACATAATCATCTCCACAGCTACAGCATAAGAGCTTATGCAAAGAACACCAGCCCAAAGGTCTGGGCTCTCCTTGCCTATAAGGAGCCTCGAAATTCCATTTGCATCCACATCGGTCTTTTCAAACAGCTCTCTTTGTCTTCCCTGCCAGAACGATCAAGGTTTGTGGTATCAGAATTCTATTCTGGAGAACTTCTATGCCTCTTGGCCTGGCTTCCAGGTCCAAGAGTCAAGCAAGTTGAGCTGGGAAGGGAGCAGCTGCTGCCAATTGCCCGAAGGAGGGAACCAGTCTTTCCTTTTTAATATCAATAGGGGCAGTTGGGTGGCACAGTGAATAGAGCTCTAGGCCTGGTGCCAGGGAGACTTACCTTCCTGAGTTAAAATCTATGTGACTCTGAACAAGTCACTTAACTCAGCTTACCTCAATTCTTCATCTGTAAAAATGAGCTAGAGAAGGAAATGGGAAACTACTCTGGTACTTCTGCCAAGAAAATCCAAATGGGGTCACACAGAGCTGGACATGACTGAAATGACCGACCAATAAACAACTACCAGTGCTGTAGTATGACTATGAGTCATGGAACACAGGAAAGTGCACGGTGGGTGGGAACAAGCTGAAGCTTATAACAAATAAGGAACTATGAGGAAGAATTGGAGGAAAGGATATCATCAGGGAAGTAGCCAAGGTTAACAAGAAATGGGCTAGTTCCATGAGGAGATTCCAAGGGATTACCAGTGGCCAACCTATGTGGTGCGCTGATGGCCCACAAGATGTGTGGGCATGCCTATATAGCCAGTCTTATCAATGGAAGGAACATCCATAGTGATTACATGGATCACAGATCCATGTAAACATCTGAGTCATCAACAAATCTGATAAATGTGCCTTCTCTGTCTTTATCCTAGTCACTGATTATTTTTTCAAAAAAATCAATGTTTATATAGGATTTACAAGGTTGTGAATGTTTTCCATTAATTCTCTCCTTTGATCCTCACAGTAAGCCTATGAGGTAGGCACTGTGGTATTGTCCCCATTTTACAGATGAGAAAACCAAGGTTTAGAGGAATAGAGTCGCTTTCCGATTGCACCACAGCTTATAAAAATGAAGAGGTTTTCCTGACTCAGTTCCATTACCAGTCCGCCTACTACAGCATACAGTCAACACAGAACCAAGGATCCTTCAGACCTAAGACCTTCCTCCCAGTTGACATAAGTGACTACTCTTTGGGTCTGGTCATTTGTCCAGTTCTAAATTCACTTACCTGAGCCATCTAGCACATATCTCCCCATCAACTCTGGGAATAGGCAAATCTTGTGCCAATTTTCAAAAAAGGAGAAGCAGCTTAATTCTATAAAGTTAAGGCCAAATTCTAGACTGTATCATTAAAAGAATAGTGATGAGTGACCACTACAAGCCAGCATGGGTTCATCAAGAAAAAATTAGCACAGATTAACCTCATTTCCCTTTTCAAGCAACATGGTCTAGCAGAGACAGAAAGGGACAGAATCGAGGGCCAAAATTGATGGGATTAGCCTGGCTGCCACATTGCTCTAAAACTAAAAAGAATGATTGAAGACATTAAGAGATTTAAGGGAGTGAGGGAATGGGTTTTAAAGAGCTCAGGATAGATGGCCTCAATCTTGAAATAATTTGCTGGAAGTAAAAGGGATACATGGGTCTGGAGACAAGAAAAAAGAAAAGTTTTACAATATACTCTATTGGGCATGAGGGTCCATAAGAGATGAATAAAAGGATAACCATATCGTAGAAATGGTCTAGTTGAAGTCAACTACCATGATCAACAAGGTTTTGTTATCTTCTCTAGCAATATTCGGCCATCTAGGAATAGGAGCAGAGAAGGTAGGTGGTGGGGATAACCCAAGCTAGAGTATTAGGATGGTGATAATTGTAGAAGGTCAAGGGGGCAAGCATGGGGGTTATTAAATCATTAAAAATGGCTAACTGTAGAATCAAGGCCAAGTAGAATTGGATACTAGACTGGATGCTAGAAATCAAAATGAGTTTGTAAAGAACAAGTTTGGGTTCCTCCAGAGAGAGAACTGATGAACTCCGAGTGCAAATCGAAGTATAATTTTCTAACTCTTTTTTTTTTGCAATATGGCTAATATTGAAATATGTCATGTATGACTTCACACATATAATCGATATTATATTGCTTGCCTGAGTCAGGGAGGGGATGGGAGAGGGGGAGAAGGGGAGAGAGAGAGAGAGAGAGAGAGAGAGAGAGAGAGAGAGAGAGAGAGAGAGAGAGAGAGAGAGAGAGAGAGAATTTGGAGCTTAAAATTTAAAAAGAAAAGAATGTTAAAAATAAATAATAAATTTTAATTTAAAAAATTAAACGAGATTAATATAAAAAGAAAGAGCAAGTTTGGGAGAAATCTGAAAGTGACTACCTTTGGTTTATAAAATAGATCCCTATAATCATTTAGGTGAGAAATGCCAAGACAAGGCATCTATAGATCCAGTGGAGACAAGTCACGTTAAGGTTAGGGGGGCAGTATTACAGGAAGCAAGGTCGAAAGTGAAGGCACTGAAACCAACCCTTATCTTCATCCTGCTCCCCCTTGGGAACTCAGGTCTGTGTCTGGCCCAGAGCCAGCCTGGATGAACCGTGCCTCCCACCCCCTGGCACCGCCCCCCAGAAGGACACTTAGTTCCCTCTCTGACAGGAGGGTTAATAAGTGACCAAGAAGCCATCATCAAGACTTAAAAGGCACTGGAGAGAGGTCAGGGTGGAAGCCGGGGAGCTGAGAGAAAGGAGGAAGACCAGAGGAAAGCACCATGAAGCTCCTGGCACTCGTCGTGGCAGTTGCTGCCATGGTCTTGATGCTGGCACAGAACACCCAGTCAGTCCTCATCAAGGTGAGACCTTTTGGTGCCTGGCTCCAGCCCTGCCCCCATCCTCAGGCTCTGTGGGGAGCAGGGAGGGGGGAGATAACCATTATGTACCATCCCTACTGAGAGGAGAGAGCAGGGTTCTGAGCAGGGAGGAGAGAGGAGGGGAAGGGAGATTTCCGTGGAAAGGAAGGATCCTGGGCAGCGGCGTAGAGGACGGAAAGAGGTAAGAAGAGAGCCTTGGAGACATAAGAGTGGTCAGACTCCCCTTGTACCTGTACCCTGGGGAAGGCCAGAGCTCATCTGTGCTCCAGCATAGTCTGTCCCAGTGTGTGAGATGAGCAGCCTGGTGGTGTGGGGAGCTCCAGCACACTTGGCCTTCTGCTCTAAGCCCATTCCCAGGACAGGTTTGGGCTCTTCTTTCTCTGATAAACAAGGAGGGGAGTTGCTGGAGGGGAGGGGCCAACACAACCTGGATCTGGCCACACTAAATGTCCTTCCTCTGAGGTCCGGTGACGCCAAGGCTTTGCTGCTTAGGAGCTCTTGCCGATAGATTCCCCCACCCCCACATCCTCACACATTCATCTTGGGCCTCCTCCCTGATTCTTCTGAGGCAGTTAGGTGGCACAGTGGTGCCTGACTTGGAGTCAGAAGGTTCTGAGTTCAAATCCTCCCTCAGACTCTGTGACCCTAAGAGTCACGTTGTCTCAGTCTGTTTCCTCATCTATAAAGTGGCAGCAATAATCATAACTATTACCCAGGTTTGTTGTGAGATAACATAGGTTATAACAAGGTTTGGCAAACCTTGATGTCCTCATTATTTTCCAGGTCAAGTGCCCGTGGGGGAGAAGGGGGGAAGGATGGGTTTGGAGGCAGTGGTATTGGAAGGGGGGGATGTATTTCCCAGGAAGGTCCTTCCCTCCCTAGATGCTGAGTGTGGGGGGGCTAGATCCCTCCTTCAAGAGTAGGAATCCTCTACCCCCTAAGAGAAAAGTCCCTGGGGGAGGGGGATGGGACATGAGCCATAGGATTTTAGATTTAGGGCTGAAAGCCACCTAAGAGGCTGAGTCTAATCCCTCTCATTTGGTGTATGAGGAAACTGAGTCCAAGGGTTGTTACATGACTTTCCCAGGGTTACATGGCTACAATGTGGAGTTTGAACCAAGCTCTTCCTGAATCCAGGCTCAGTGCCCTAACTAGCACACCACCTCATCCTTCCTGGGGAAAGAGAAGGACAGCCTCTCCCCATCCCTGAATCTGCTGGCCTGATCTCATTCTGAACTACCCTGAACTGCCCAGGGTTCCAGGTGTCCTGGGTTCTTCCTTCTGAGAGCATGCTGAGAATGTGTCCCTTGGCTAGGAACATCTATAGTGCTCAGGCTTCCATTCCCTGCTCCCCAATTCTGCCCCCAGAGCACCCCATTGGGCAGAGGGCTGGAAACTGGAGGAGGTCTGACCCTTCCTTTCTCTGTCCTCAGTATGAGGGCCTCCAGGTGAAGCTGGAGTCTGTGAAGAAGCTGGACAAACTGTTGGAGCAGCCCAGCAATTCGAGTCCCCAAGCAAGAATGAAAGATGCCATCTCTCTGTGCAGCAACCCACAACTGCCCTCGGATCTCCAACCCGTCTGTAAGACTCCCAATGCTGCCGACACCTTCAAAGCCCTGAGTATGTGCCCTCCCCACCCCACATACATCAAAGATGCTTCCCCTGGGCAGCTGAGCCTGGCAAATGAGCCCCCCTTCACCCCATTTATTTCTACTCATCTCACTATTTACCCCTCTGCATAATGATAAAGGACTGTTCAGATACTGTCTCCTACCTGTGTGGCCTTGGGCAAGTCACAGAGCTTCTCTTGCCTCAGTTTCCCCATCTGTATGATCTCTTAGTATCCTGTGCCTCTCCACCCCTACTCTTCTGTTGTCCTCAACTCTCTGCTTAGCTCTCCCCACATTTCCTCTTTAACTGTCTCCTCTTACCACCCCAAACTCACTATTATCCCCCTCCTGTCCTCTCACCACTTCATTCTTCCTCACTCTTCTCCGTCTCTCCTCATCTTCCAGGACCTTACCTCACCTCTCCACAGCTCACTCCTCCTTATCTCTCTCCTCCACCCCTCCCCAACTCAGAACTCCTCATCATCTTCAGCTCACTCCTTCTCCTGCCTTGAGGGAGCATCATGTGGTGTATAGAATGTTGGGCTTGGAATTAAGGAAGACCTGAGTTCAAATCTCACACCTGCACCTTACTAGCAATGTGACCTTAAGCAAGTCACTTAACTTATACAATCTTAGCTCCCTTGTCCGTAAAATAATAGTTTTCAAGACTCCTTTTGGCTCAATCTGCTACTCTCACCTTCATTTCAATCCTTCTCGTCACCCTTCTAGGCTTCATTTTGTCCCAATCTCTTTGCTCCTTTTAGCAAAAGCCTATGTCAGCCAGCTTTCCCTGCCCAGGTCCAGCCAGACTTCGGTGCCCTTGACCTTCAACTTTTTGTTCTCTCTCCAGGAAGCATCGCCCAAGACGACTGTGAGATCTGTGTAAATGTGGCCTGCACAGGCTGCTACTGAGACAGCATCGAGGACCCACCCCACCCCAGGAATTGATGCTGGTTCCGCCTTATCCCCATATTGACTTCCCTCCCTGCCCTTGTTGTGCCGAAAAAAAGCAAGCGAGACCTGGATATAATTTTGGATGTGGATTTATTCAAGCGCGCGACTGTTTGGAGTAATTACTCAAATCGAACAGCCCCAAGTAGGGGAAGGGTTAGGGTACTTAAAGGGAAAGAACACAATTTGATTTCCATAGAGATGGGAACACAAACAGTGGGGTCCATGGAGATGGGAGTAAAAACAGTGGGGTGAGCTGGGGCAAGATGGAGAAATTGGAGGCAGGGCAGGGCATAACACCCCCACCCCACCCACACCCACACACACACACACACATAAAGGTGCAAAAGTATAGAGATGGAAACCTCCCTGGTCCTGAGCCAGCCCCTTGGCCCACTTCAGGGGGAAGGGAAGAGCCTTGGATTCCTTCCATCTTTGTTACGTCTGATGAGAGAGAGGCCTCTCTCCAGAAGTGATGCCCGAGGGCCCTAGCAATAACTGTCTGGCCTGGGAGTAGAGCTAGCTGAGCCAAGCTGTTCAAGGGTGCTAAACTGCCATCCAACCCCCAACAACCAGCAGGAGTCCTCATTCCACTCTGGAGGCAACGCCTGGAGAGAGACACAGGTGGCAAGGTTCAAGCCCAGGCTCCATGTGGGCCAGCATAGTCCCCCTTCTTCCCACATTCCCATACCACCATAGCCCAGAGGAAGGAATATCCTTAGGGTGATAGAAGGGCCATCATCTCCATCACCACCATCATCATGGCCAGCAGCAGCAGCCTTATGTCATTTGGAGCTGGACCTTGAACAAAGACATTTAAGCAGTCACAACTCCTGCCCTTGATAAGTTCTTCCCGTCCAATCTGAGGCAGACTTCCTGTTGTGTGCCAACCTTCTGGGGCCATGCTAGCCAGTGAATAAAGAATTTATAAATAAGCTGAGAAAAGAGGAAATCTTTTCCATTGCTGAGGGCTTAGGGAGCAGGGAGACCATGGAGCTCTGTGGAAGCCGAAGGCCCAAGAGCATCTCTTGGTTTGATGAAGGAAACACTAAACCTTCACTAGTTGATTAGGATTAGAGGGATTAGAACAGAGGGAGCATTTCCTGTTCTCTTCCAATTAGCCCATGAAGCTTTAATGGACTGCCCATTACACTTGGGGACTTTGCTAATGGCTAAGAAGTTTTCCCTTTATACTAAGCCAAAATCTGCCTTTCTGAAACTCCTAAGCATGGCTCTCGGGGGGCCTGGAAGAGCTAGCTGATGATGGGAAGAATAATTTATGGGCTGGAGGAGAGAACGGTTCATTCGTTCGTATATACACATTTCTTCCTTCATTCGCTCAACAAGTACCTAATAACTATCAACCCGTGGGGCTGTATAATTTCCACCTGCCCCTGTATGTGGCAGGCAAGTTTGCAAAATAAATGAAGGTGGTCCTCAACAATGCCCCCAGTCTCACTTTCATTCTCCTACCCTTACCCCTGACAGCCTGGATCCCCTCACCTCTACTAGTACAATACTTCTGCACTATCCTATAACTCCACTTTGGGTAGCTAGTCCTGAGTGCCACACTTCTTCTTTTCTCTCAGCACCTTCTTCCACGCCCTTAATTTTAACATTGGCATTCAATGCCTTCTTCCAAAATTTCCTTGAGGACAGGGATTCTCGCATCATACCATCTGAGGGGCTGCTGTGCTCCTGCGTAAAGGCTACCCTTCACTAGGCACAGGCTCCCTAGTAAAGGCTGGGACAAGACTAGGAGGAGGCAAGTTGTTGGAAAATCGGAGTAAGTATAATAACTGTTGCTGGCCAGTTGTGTCCAACTCTACATGACCCCCATAGACTTTGTCCATGGGGGCTTTTTTTGGCCAAGATACCGGAGCAGTTTGCCATTTCCTACTCCACCTCATTTTACAGATAAGGAAACTGAGGCAAGCAGGGTTAAGTGACTTGCCCAGGGTCACACAGCTACTAAGTGTCTAAGGCCAGATTTGAGTGGTTCTCCTGACTCCAGGCTCTAGCCACTTAGCCGCCCGTAATAATAACACAAGGTGGCACTTTAAGGTTTGTAAAGCACTTTCCATAGGTTATCTCATTCCATCCTAATAACAACCCAGTCAGGTGAGTGCTGTAATCACCCCCGTTGGACTCAGTGTTTCTCAACTGCAGCTGACCTTTCCCCTAAAACCGGCCCCCCCTCCTAACTTCCTAATTTCTACCAACAGCACCACTGCCCTTCTCAGACTCACTATAGAATCTTGGAGCCAGAAGGGTCCTCACATGGCATCTAACTCAACCTGCACCTGGGCAGGAGTCATCTTTGCAACATTCCCAACAAGTGGTCAACCAGTCTTCTCTTAAAGACCTATAGCGATGACTCCTCACTACCTTCTGGGACAGTCAACTTCACTTTGAAATAGTTAGCATAACACAAAGTCTAAATCTACCCCTTTGAAATGTCCACTCTTAGCTCTTCCTTCTAGGGAAAAACAAAGCACAGAATCCCTCTTCCATAAGACAGCTTCGAATACTTAAATGCAGTTGCCATCCTGTCTGCTCTAAGCCTTCTCTTGTCTCCCTTTTAAATATTTTTATGTATCTTTCTTGTCACCTTCGTTTCCAAAAATATCCCTCCCTCTCCCCTACCCAGCAACTCATTCCTCTTGTAGCTTATGCTCTGGGGCAAATATGCTAACTCTCACTTGCACTGACCGATTGGGCACCAGAGGGTGGCTACCAAATCCCCTCAGGAATCAAAAGTGAGCACTGAAGTGTTGTGTTTTCCTAATTGTACAGCCCACGAGCCCCCACTAATGTACTTGCCCTCATGATTACCGGTTAATATAAATTAGTCAGCCAGATTTAATTGGCTTTTAGAAAGATGCATTTACTAAGATGATACTGTAAGAAAATGCAATACAAAATGTTCCTCAAAAGTCTGTGATACACTTTTCCATATGTACATACAGAGTCCAAGGAAGGTGAGCCTACACTTAGTGACCACATATGATAAGGGGTCACTCAGAGCTCTTGACGTTTTTTGTGAGAGTCCTCAACATCTTCCACTCAATCATAGTGCCCTTTATCTTTGCAGAGCTTTGAATCTGTGTTCAGCCTATCTTTGGCTCCCAATGAAGATATTGCTATCAGCTGTTCCAAGAATCCACCCTAACTCTTGGTTTGGCATATGTGATTGCTGCTAGGATGCCTAAGGGAAGACGGAAAGCCCCACATTCTCTAGACTCCTCAAAGCTCCCAAGGTCTTCCTCTGACCTTGTGGGAAAGCCAAAGCTGAGCTACTCTTTCCTCTACTTCCCTGCCCCTAAAGTGGTTCCTTCTCAGGGCTTTAGCTGGAATATTCTCCTCCTGTATCCCCAACTCATTCCAACTAGTTACACAGTTCCAAGACGACGTGACCAAGACCTTCAGCCAATCCAAACAGACCTCCTCAGAGACCTAGCCTTGTTCATACCTAATGAACAACCTAGATGTGTTCTTGACTGACAACTCTATCAGGACCAAGTGGGGTTGAGTGTTTTAACCCTCTTCTTCCACTTGTGGTTTCTTAAAAGAAAAGTAGTTCAGAAAAACTAGCCAATATACCAACCAAGTCTAACAGTATATACAGTATACCACACCCATAGTCCGCCACCTCTGAAAAGAGGATTATTTTCTTACCTCTTCTGCAATGAAGCAAGAAGTTTCCATTATCTCAACTCCTCACTCAGATGAAGCCCAGCCATTATATTTACACAGCATTTTAGGTAATTGTATTGTTGTCTGTACTTTGTTGTTGTCATTGTGTGTATTTTGTGTTTCTGGTTGTACTTATGTCAGGCTATATTAGTTCATACAAATCTTCCCATTGTGTTTCTTTGTTCTTCATATTCTTTGTTGCTTAGGCACATAAGTCCTAAGTTTAGCCACACACCAAGCAGCATATTCTCACATTCTATGATTTTGTGGGGCAAGATTGGGGAAAGTTGGGGCAGCTAGGTGGCGCAGTGAGTAGAGCACCGGCCCTGGAGTCAGGAGGACCTCCTGAGTTCAAATCCGACCTCAGACACTTGACATATGTACTAGCTGTGTGACCTTGGGCAAGTCACTTAACCTCAATTGCCCTGCCCCCCCCCAAAAAAAGATTGGGGAAAGTAGGTGCCTAATGATATCACTTCCCTCCTCTTCCCCCCCTTTACGAAAAAAGAAAAAGAAAAGAAGAACATTAAAGAATTATTTAAAAATACACAGAAGAGATAGACAATACTTTGATAAAGAGAAGATTAGCAGAGCAGTGTATGCACTAGTGTGTTAAATTGGACACTTGCCTTTTAAAAAAAATCAAACTGTACATGATGAAGACTCATGGTTACGTGCACAGTTCGCTTTCTTCTATTCTTCTTTGTACTTGGACGTGTTCAGATTTGTCAGGTTCGTAATTTTTAAAAATGGAAAATGACTAATAGGGAGTTAATATCCAAGATGAGCGATGAGTCAGGAAGAGAGTGCCAAGATTGTCTTGAGAGATTCAAGTCATCAGACCCAGATGGGCTGAATAAACCAGCAGATGTGTTTACTAAACTACTGTCAACGATCTTTGAGAGGACGTGGGCATGAAGAGCACACGATCAGAGAAGGGTAAATGGCGTCACTGTTTTTAAAGAAGGGAAAAGACCAGAGTGCATAGTCTGCAAGTCAGTGAGTTTCACATGGATTCCAGAGAAAAGTCCAGAAGGGACAATTAAAAAGATGGCTGGTGAACATCTACAAAGGGAAGCAATGATTACAAAGAGGCAGTGTCACTTCCTCAAGAACAGGTCATACCAGACTGACCACATTCCTTTTTTCTGACAGGATCACTAAACTAGCAGATAAAGGAAATCCTGTGGATAAAGTCTGCTTAACATTCTAGCAAAGCCGTTGATAGAGTATCTCATAGTTGAGACAACTAGGTGGCACAGTGGATAGAGCACTAGACCTGGAATAGGAAAGATTTAAGTTCAAATCCAGCTTCTGATATTTACTAGCTCTGTGACCTAGGCAAGTCACATAATCTGTGCCTCAATTCCTCCCTTATAAAATGTCAACAATAGTAGTCTCTATCTCCCAGGTCATTGTGTAGGTTAAATGAGGTAATATTTACAAAGTACTTTGCAAACCTTAAGGTGCTATGTGAATGCTAGCTGCTATACTATTCTTCTGGAGAAGCTGGAAAACCCCAAATGGGGTCACAAACAGTTGGAAATGACTGAACCACATGAATAATCTCATATGAGGCAGTGATGTAATAATGCACTGGACAAAGTGAACTAATGGAATCGTGGCCTTCGTTAACAAAGGCATGGCTTCCAGGAATGAGGAGATGAAGATCCCCTGCATCCTGCCCTAGTCAGACACATTTTGAACACTGTCTGCAAATCTGAGCTAGGCAGTTTAAGAAGGATATTGATAAACTGGAGAGTGGTCCAAGGGAGGGGAACCAAGAAGGTGCAGGACCAAGAGTCCATCTCATCAGAGGATTGTTTGAAGGGAGCAGGCACGTTTAACTTATAGCAGAAAAGACTGGGGGTACGAGGAAACATGGTAGCTGTCTTCAAATACTTGAAGGGCTATAGGTAGGGGAGGGAATTAGACTTGTTTTGTTTGGCTCCAGAAGTCAGAACAAGGAGCAATGGACAGATGGGACAACATGTGATACAGCAAAAAGAATATTGGCTTTGGAGTCAGAAGGCCTGGGTTCAAGTTCTGCCTTCGACAGTACATACATGACATAAGCCACTTAATCTCTCAGGCCCTCAGTTTTCTGATAGGAAAATGAAGGGATTGGATTTGATGCCTTTTAGCTTTAGGGCAGACTTAAATCAGTAACCGCTTTCCTCAGAAGCATGACACATTTCATACAAATGAAGTAGCATTCCCATAAAGGGTCCCTCTCTTCAATATGTATTGGACTAGATGACTATGGGGAATTCTGAGATTCAGTGAAACCTCCCTATGATTGGCTGGCCCTGAGGTGGAGAGAGGGGAGAGATGTGGCTTGATAGCAGTATATCTGAAAAGAATCTTGGGGTTACAGTGGATTACAAGCTCTGCATGAGTCAGCCATGTAATCTGGCAGCCAAGAGAGCTGGTGTAATCTTGGACTGGCTTAGGTGAGCTGGGAGATAAAGAGTCTCTCCGTACTCTGCTCTGGTCAGGGCCCAGCAGGAATGTTACACTCAGTCCCAGGCCCCAATTGTACTAAGGGTGATGATAAGCTGGAGAGGACCCAGAGAAGGGTGACCAGGGCCTCAAAGTCATGCCCTATGAGGGTCAAGTGAAGAAAGTGCAGCCCTTTATTACTATTGTTATTAGCTAACACGAGAACAAGTCGGTACTTTAAAGTTTATAAAGCATTTTATGTATAGTATCTCCTTTGGTCCTCATAGTAGCTCTGCAAGGTAGAGGTTATTATTTTCTTCATTTTTTTTTGAGCTGAGGACATTGAGGCTGAAAGAGATTGACTTGCCTGAGGCCACCCAGCTAAGGAAGTGCCTGAGGCTGGATTTGAACTCAAGTCTTCCTGATAGCAGGGGCAGCTAGGTGGCACAACGGATAGAGCAACAGGCCTGTGCTGTGTGACCCTGGGCAAGTCGCTTAACCCAGTTTGCCTCAGTCTCTTCATCTGTCAAATGAGCTGGAAAAGGGAATGGCAAACTAGTCCAGCATCTTTGCCAAGAAAACCCCAAATGGGGTCATGAAGAGTCAGACACGACTGAAGTGACTGAACAAGAGTGACATGGGCAGATCCTTTCCCTTTTTCGGACAGCTAGTTGGTGCCATGGATTGAGCTCTAGGCCTAGAGTCAGGAAGACCTGAGTTCAAATCCAGCCTCAGACATTTACTAGTTGTATGACCCCTGGGCAAGTCACTTTACCCTATTTGCCTCGGTTTCCTCATCTGTAAAATGAGCTGGAGAAAGAAATGGCAAACCACTCCAATGTCTTTGCCAAGAAAACCCCAAATGGGGTCACAAAGGGTTGGATACGACTGTGACTGAACAACAACTTCCTAACCACAAGACCAGCACTCTATTTACCACACTAGCCAGCTGCCAACAAAGAAAAGATTAGGGGTGGGGGGGAAGGAAGGGAGAAGAGGGAAGAAGTAAAGATAAGATGTGATGTCTGTCTTCAAGTATCCCACTTGGTATAGGTAGAAGTCGCCAAGCAATTTTCAGTTTGATATAAGAAAAAACTTCTTATACAAGCTAGGTGACACAGTGGACAGAGAGCTGGACCTGGAGTCAAGAAGACCTGAGTTCAAATCCAGCCTCGAACACATGCTAGCTGTATGACCTTGGCCAAGTCACTTAACCTCTGACTCAGTTTCCTCATCTGTAAAAATGGAAATAATAATAACACCTACCTCCCTGGGTTATTATAAGGATCGAATGAGATAATATTTATATGGAGCTTTGCTGACTTTGAAGCACTATATACACTCTAGCTTTTATTATTAGCAAAAATAGATCACAGCGCCTCAAGAGGTGGAGGTCCTCCCCTCACTAGAAGGCTTCATGCAGAGGCTGGGTGATGTTTTGTGTGGGCGTGAAGACAAAGAGGATTTCTAATCAGGTGTGGGTGAGGCCAGATGGTTCTTGTGGTTCCTTCTGACTCTGACATTCTGTGATGCTGCAAGGCACATGTAACAACATCTATTACAGAGAATGCAGGAGAAGTTCTGCAAACAACTTGACAAGATCCACCAACCGAATCAATGATGACATTTGTTGACTTGGATGAAGTAGCCACAAGATGTGTCACAGTGAAATGAAACAAAAGAGGCCAGAGGTTAGAGACTACTCAAAGGCCTCACGCCTAGAGAGCTCGAATACTTTCCCCTAGAAGAGTGGTGAAAGGTACTAAAAATGATCGCCAAATGACATCACAAAAAAAAAAAAGCAGAATTGACTCTATTTACACCCAAGAAATGGCCTATTTCTGATGTGGTCTTCATATCAGGACCAGCCGTCCATGTCCAATCAGACCATCGCTATTTAGCTCAAAAGGCAGAATCAAGGGCAAAGTAGGGGAAAGAAGGATAAAATTGAATTACGTAGGAAAACAGCTTAAGGACTCTGAACACTACAATGATAAACCAGAAATCCAGAGAACTGAAGATAAAACATACCTTCCAGAATGGCGATGAGGTCAAAGAGACAGAAGAAGACACATATCTTTTGGATATGCCTCATGTGTGGATTCATTTTGCTGAACTCTACATATTGGTCACCAGGTTTTTATTTTTCATTTTTTAATTGTTCAATTATAGATGGCATTTGAAAAAATGATAAAAGTTTAAAAAATGAACGAATAAAAAAGGATAAAGCCAAGAAGACACTGAAGGTGGAAACAACAGCATCAACCTGACCTATTCAAACAAGATACTGACTGAAAAATGGGAAATAGAACAAAGATAAATATTGACCACAATGATTTTGCTTGATTATTGCCACAGAACATTAGCCAGTGTGAAGCAGTTACCACAACAAAGATGCCCAAAATGAAATTTTATAAACAAAAAACTTCTTATAATAATTGTTTGTTTCCTCAAGTTTAAAAGAGTCCAGAAAACCTCCTCAGGCAACAAACACTTGTTCTCCTTGCCAAGAAAAGAGGCATCTTTAGCCAAGAATAACTCTATTTTATAGGATAAACTTATTCGTTAAAGACTAAGGACAAAATGCTTTCAATGATCCCGAGTTGCTCTCTGTCTTTTTTTTTCTTTGGTGGGGGGGATGCAATCAGGGTTGAGTGACTTGCCCAGGATCACACAGCTGGTAAACATCTGAGGCTGGATTTGAATTCAGGTCTTCCTGACTTCAGAGCCAGTGCTCTATCCACTGCACATTCTAGCTGCTCCTCTCTCTTTTTACTACCTATGTTATCCCAGCAGAAAGTCAACATGTCACAGTGGCCTCGGAGTCAGGGCGCTCCAAGTTCAAGTCCCTGGCTGTGTGACCTTCTCAGCGATCCAGGAAACTCTCCCAGCTATAGGATGTAAAACAGGTGCTGATTAGCATTAGAGGAGGGGAAGTTCGTCATGGAAAGACATTCCCCAAACTGAGGAAATCCCAGTACCCATCCAAAAAAAAAGAAAGAAAAAGTTTTCCCCCATTCTCATCTTCCTTTCAGTTCCATGTTTAAATGTCCTGGAGATGACTTTATTTAAATGGGTCTCTCACCAAACTTTGTTTAAACTGACTTTTTCCTCTATTGATTCTTGCTGTTTTATAGAGCAACGCAGCTCATAATCTTCCTTCTCAGTGAAGTTGTACAGTCGTGTTTACATCCTCCATCTACGTTGCCTTTGGCTGCCACCTAGCCCTGCTTGGCAAGGAGATCCAGTGCTTGCTAATGGAGGAGGCTTCCAAGATCCTTTTGGTCTCCCTGCTCTCACAATTGATTCTCATCACTTCAACTTCTATGTAAAACTGCTGTAATTGGTGTCCAAGTCCTTTTCTCTATCCATTTCCCGTTTTCAGGTGTCAATAAGATATTTGAATAGGTCAAGTTGGAATTGTTTTAATTGCATTTTATTTTCTTTCATTGTTGTTATTATTGTTCAGCATGCCACTGGCTTCCAGTTAACGGAATGTCAGTCTCTGAAGAAATGAAATTAAGGATCTCCCAAAGAGTAACGTTGGTATTCATGGAAGGCATGAGCAAGCTCCAACAATATGTTGCTTAGTCATTTTCAGTTGCATCTGACTTTTCGTGACTCCATTTGGGGTTTTCTTGGAAAAGATACTAGATCAGTTTACCATTTCCTTCTCCAGCTCGTTTGACAGATGAGGAGACTGAGGCAAACAGGGTTAAATGACTTACCCAGGGTCACATAACTAGTAAATGTCTGAGGCTGGATTCGAACTAAGGTCTACCTGATGCCAGGCCTGATACTCTATTCACTGTTCCACCTAGCTTTCCAGTGCACAGCACAGGTCAACACAAAGTCTATGACAAGTAACACAAAGTAATTTCAAAAGGGAAAGAAAGTTCTAATATAATAGGAGAGATCAGAAAGGGCCTCCTGGAGTATGTGGCACCTGAGCTCTTGCTTTGAAGGAATCTGAGATTCTGTGAAGTGTCCTGAGGAGTGGAAAGTTATACATGAGAAGCAGTCTAGCTCCCAGTACCGAAAGGATGGTGCCTGAAGGGGAGTGATAGGAAATGAGACAGGCCAGGTAGGTAGGAGTCTTAAAATGCCCTCAGGCTGAGGATTTGGTATTTTAACCTGGGAGAAGGGGGTGTGAATTTCAATATGTATGTATGTATATCTTTTATGCCAATATTATTGGTTATCTTTGTAATCCTCTGTGTTTTATGTATTAGTAATTCCAAGAAGAGATACCAAGTCTTTCCCAGAGTGCCCAAAGGGCTATACCACAGAAAAGGGTTAAGAATCCCTGGGCCAGAGGCACAGCAGAGCTGAATAGAGTATTAGAGATTGTCTTTGCTCTGGTGTTTGGTTTTCTTCCCTTGAGATGGGGGACAGGAGAACAATTCTGTAACACTGCTTCCACCTTTCTTTCTCTGTGTCCAAGAGGGAACAGCCCTTTGGCTCTCTGATACTTCCCTTTCCCTCAGATGGAGGAGAGATTTGTTCGTCTTCTCATTCCCCTCATTTCCCTAGTATTGAGCAGAAGATCAGAGATTTGGCCCTAGCCTCCTTTGTGTCCTTCCCCTCTGTCTCTCTATCTCTCTGTCTCTGTCTCTCTATTTCTCTGTCTCTGTGTCTCTACAATCTCTGTCTCTGTATCTGTCACTTACTGTCTCTGTCTCTATTTCTGTCTCTCTGTGTCTCTACAATCTCTCTCTTTCTGTCTCTTACTTGTCTCTGTCTCCCTATCTGTCTCTCTGATTATCTACATCTCTTTCTGTCTGTTTGTCCCTGTATCTGTCTCTCTATCTCTATCTCTGTCTCTCTCTTTCTTCCTGTCTATCTCTCTCTCTCCAGCTAGTAGCCAGGAAATTAACCTTGCATCCTGGTATGTGTGCCCCATTGAGTTTAGGAGAGGTAATGCATCGTAATTCTCTTTATAGTAATAATTGCATGCCTTATAAATTTAGGATTATTAATAAAGATTCTATTTTCATTACAATGAGTCATTTTCTTAGTATATTCGTTGTACCATTTTTTTTTGCTTAAAACATACATTGTACTAATCACACATTCCTTGCTAAGTTGAGTTCCCCTATAGTTTCTATATTCATTGCGACTCTTCCTCAAACAAAATGAGGTCATTATTTAGCAGGGTTCTGTTTTGCTAACTTGCTATAGCAAGAAATTGAATGATCTCAAGTGGTCCTGGCCCTCAGCAGATTTAGGGACACAGCTGACACAATTGCTGGGGGCAGTTAGGGATTTGAGCTCTATCGGCAGCCTACTTGACCCTTTACACTTCAGTGCAGTGACCTTCACAGAAGATGGCACCCAAGGGGCATCACCAGGAGAAGGGACCTGCAACAAGAGTAAGGAATAATGGGTCCTGAGCTATGATCCCGAGAATGTCAAAGGTCCAGAGGAAAGCCTCTGTCCATTGTGTAGATCCCTTATAGAGAAGGTAAGGAAGAGCACGGACAAGAACTACACAGGAGGAGAAGATGTGGGTGAGTTGTGAAGGAAATGATTCTCTCTAATATGAATAATGAATTATTGAATTAGGACCAGGATTTTTTTCCCTTCCTATTCCCTCATTCAGAAACCAGAAACCTGTAGGTCGTTCAGTCTCTAAAGGACATTGCTGATGCATGAGATTGCCCAAATCTTTGGGTATATACTTTTCTCTTTTTTTCACTTTTTTTTATTTTTAGATTGCAACAAACAGTTCTGCATAATTTTGAGTTCCAGATTTTCTTCCCTCCCTCCCCGCCTCCCTCCCCAAGAAGGCATGGAGTCCCACATAACTTCCAGGTATAACTAGGCATTGAATTAATTTATACATTTTCTCATGACTCATGAGAAAGACGAAACAGAATA
>CM053622.1:761097553-761194666 GCA_028646595.1 Phalanger gymnotis
TTGCTGGGTCAAAGGGTATGAACATTTTTATAGCCCTTTGGGCATAGCTCCAAATTGCTCTCCAAAATGGCTGGATCAGTTCACAATTCCACCAGCAATGTAACAATGTTCCAATTTTCCCACATCCTCTCCAGCATTTATCGTTTGGGTATATACTTTTCGATCCTGGGTGGGAGACCCCGCCCAACTAGAGAATCTTCCAAAGAATTTAATCTAAGGTGAATTCTGGCCCATTGTGTTCTACTCAAACTTGGGGGCTAGGGGGTAGGGCGGGGTTAAATCCTTTGTCTAGATTGGCTGGGGCTAGGGCTGATCTGACTTCAGATAGTCTCTCTTTGTCCAAGAGTGACTTAATCAGAGTCACATCCCCCAGCACCCTATTAGAATAGGTCTACTTCTCATTATAATATTCATTCTTCTCATTAATTGTTAACCAATAAGAGTTCATTGCCACCTGTTGGGAACACCCACTCTTCCAAGGGCATATAAGTATCAAGAAGCCACTGTGATCCATCTTTGGTTTAGGAGACAGCCAAAGGAGTCTTCTATTAATTATCACCTAGCAAAAATTAATTAATGATTAATTACCCAGAAATTATGTCTTTCAAATGTTTTATACATCACAGTTGTGATCCACACTGATGAAGGTGTGAGAAATGATGGGAGCAGTTTTGTTTCCACAGAGTCAAAAGTACCTCCCCCTCCCTGCTTTAGAGTAGTGACCAGGCTTCTGATTGGGTTAAAGGTTAGAGGTGTGTACACATGCTTAAATGAGCCATTTGAGGAGGGCATTATGTAGGCAGTCAGGGGGGTGCATCTGGCCAATGAAGAGCCAGGCAGGAGATTCAAATTAGGAGCCAATAAAAGGACTGGCATTTGTCTGAGTACCTTATACTTTCTCCTGTACTCTGTTCAGGGGATGTACCCATTTATTCAGAAGGAATAAGTGTAAGATATGATTAAAACCCTCTTGGCCTTCCAATGGGTATTGTTTATTCTTAGACAATGTAAGTATATTTCTGACAAAGGGAATACCCATGATGAGATCATGGATCCGCTGAAATATTACGTAATAAGCAGACAACCTAGTACAATGGAGAGAGGACTGGAGATTCAGAGGTGGAAGGGAACTTACAGGCCACCTAATCCAACCCCTTCATTTTACAGACTAAGAAACTGAGGCACAGAGAGGGTGCATAGGTTAAGTGCCAACACAGATTTGAATGTAAGTCTTTCCAAGTATGAACCTAGACACTGAATCCAAGTCTTCAGTGCTGGACTTAGATTTCAGAGACCTGGATTCGAATCTCTGTGCTTTGCCATTGAAAGGTATGTGACCTTGGGTAAGGTGTTCACCCCACCAAGCTTCAGTTTAGTCACCTGTGAAGTGGAGATGATAATGTTTGTGCTATCCACCTCCCCGGACTATTTTGAGGGCCAAACACCTTAAAGCACCACATAGATGTCTGCCAACATTTTTTCTTGTTATTGTGTAACCATAAGTCATTTCCCTTCTTTGAACCTCAGTTTATTCATCTGTAAAATAGGGATAATGACTTTTTTATCACTTCTCAGGAAAGTGCTTTTCAAAGCTTACAATACTTTATAAATAGGTTATTAGTATTATTATCTCACTTTTCTCATCTTTTTTGATTGGTCTCAAGGGACAAGTCAACGGGCCATTTTCCTTTTCTATTGGATTTTTGTGGGCTATTGCATAGGTGGATAAAATAACTGCTTTTTTTGTAAATTTTGTAATTGAATAAAAGCATTAGGATGTCAGCTCACCTGCTGTAGGCAGGTAGCTTTGGTAGCAGCCAGAACAACCAAGGCGACATGTCTCTCATCCTGTCCACCCACTTGGATTTGTATCTATATATTGAAGGCCTTTCCTTACATGCAGACTGGAGATTATGAGTGTTTGATATGATGAAATCTATTTAAAATGTCATTCTTGAGTTTTTATTAAACAATGTTTTGTCCAGGTGATGGAGGGTAACAGTTGATTCTGTGATAAAGGTCGAGGCTCCAGGACAGTTAATTGACTAAGGTCTTTAAGATCTCTTGAGGTCTGTACTTCCAGCATGAAGCCTTGTCATCCTTTATACCATGACAGACAGTGAAGTTCTGGTATAAAATTCTAGCCCCCAGGTCATGTCTTGAAGAGTTCTTGTGGTTCAATTGTGTCTGACTTTTCATGACCCCATTTGGGGTTTTCTTGGCAAAGATACTAGAGTGGTTTGCTGTTTCCTTCTCCAGCTCATTTTAGAGCTAAGTGACATCCCCAGGGTCATACAGCTAGTGAGTATCTGAGACCAGATGTGAACTCGGGAAAATGAGTTTTCATGACTCCAGGCTCTGTATTCTATCCCACTGTGCCACCTAGATACCCCAAGCTGGGTATTTGGCAGATGTTTTATAGCTTTTGGTGACCTATTGCATGGTTGCCACCCTCTCCTTACACAATCTGCTTTAATGAGAGCGATGATGCTGAATTGTTACTGTGAGGATGAAACTGATTTCAGTGACAGATGACCTGGGTTTAAAGCCCAGCTCTGACAGCTTCTCTATCTGTGGACCTGTCAGTTCTGCAAAGGGTATGTGGGAGTGAAGCTATCTTCTCATATTTCTTCTTTGGGATCATGCTTGTTCTTTGCAACCCTGAAAGGGAAATGGGAAACAAGAATTTTTAAGTGCTTTGCAAATGTTATCCCATTTGATCCTCTCAACAACTCTGGGAGGTAGGTGCTGTGATTATCCCCATTTTGCAGATAAAGAAACTGCAGCAGGCAGAGTATAATACTAACTTTCCCACAATCATGCCACTTGGAAGTGTCTGCAGCTGGATTTGAACTTAAGTCTTGCTGACTCTAGGTATAACACTATCCACTGCACTACCAGCCTCCTCATACCTGCTACACTCCTTTTCCCTTATTTTTTGATGGTTGCTCTTTCCTTTGGCATCATTGTAGTCACTGTGGCTATTTTGCGTTTTCTTGGTTCTGCTGTCTTCACTCTGCATCAGTTCATATAAGTCTTTCCAGGAACAAGCATTTCTCGGGTAGCTATTATGTGACACAAGCCATGCTTGTAGGTGACATCTAAGGTCTCTTCCCCTCTAAATCTGTGAACTCAGAAAATAAATGAGCGAAAAATATCTGGGAAAGTAAGTGGAGCTGTTAAAGACCTGGAGAAAACCTTGGGCTCAAGACTTACTAATCATCTCTGCCCTGTAAATTCTGAGAACTAGAGGTGTTCCTTAGCCAGGAAACAGGAAGACCATGTTGGTGGCCAAAGGAAGTGAAGGCTGCAAGGCAGCAAAGGGGAGGAATCTAATGGTGCCAGCCCTGGAGGCCAGGAGCCATTAGTGAGACAAGGTTCTCAAGAAAGCCTCAAAGATCGCCTAGTTCAGATCCCAACTCTGCCACTAACTAGCTATGTGAGTGTGGGCTAATTCCTCACTTTCTCTGGCCTCAGTTTCCTTATCTGGCAAATGACAGGGATTGGATTTAGTTTCTAAAGGCCCTTCCCACTCTTGCATTCTATGGATCAGAGAATTTCTTTCACAGGGCTCCAGGAAACCAAACTGGACAAAAGGAAACGGACCAAGGTCAAGGCTATGTCTTTCTTAGAGACCTCCAAAAAGGCAAAGATAGGGATTGCCAAGACATCCTGAAACCCAAGCTTGAATCTTAGAGGCCGGAGAATGAAGCACCGGCTTTCTGAAGGAGGGTATCTGGGGAACAGGCGGCTGCAAAAGAGGAGACTGCAGGGGACAGAGGGACTTGGGGCCTCACAGCAAGAAGCAGGCTCTGGAAGGGACAGAGGCCCAGCAGATAGAGTAGCAGTGACCACCTGAGGCTCACTGCCTTCCTGGGTGTCTCTGTTTAGGCTCCACACTGATTCAGATAACCAGTTTTATGTTCGGGGTTTGGTGGAGGTGGTTAGACCACTCTGTGGCATTTATCTTAGGCCTGTAGCAAGCAATGCTCTCTAAACATTATAGCCATGGATATCATTTGTCAAAAGGAAAAAAGGTTTTCTCCCCTACTGGTCAGTGTAGAGGAGACATATACTTATATATGAACATGATGTGGGCCACTGGCCCTTCTCTGGGACCTAATGAGAGCCACAGGGACCTGTATAGCCAGAGCTAGGAAATCCAGTGAGGGAAGTCAGGGCTGTCTGCAGCCATCACCCCTTCTGCCTGGGTGTGCCCTGGGTGTTGAGTTGGAACCAGGGTGAGGTAACCAAGGTTTTGGCCCAAGGTGATGAGCTCCAGGGATTATGATTCCTCCTGGCAATGCAACTCTCCCTGCTCCACATCATGGTCTCCACTCCCCCGTAGCAGCAGGACCACCTCAGCTTCCCCAACAATGCACAAGCCCACCTTTCTCTACCTCTGTACCCCTTCCCCAAACTCTCCCAGGAGACCGGGAGGTTGTCATTGACAACACGGTGGAATGGGGGAATGAGCTCTTTGGGCAATCAGTCTTCCCTCACCGAAAGTGCACCAGGCTGGGTTCCATCCAAAGGGCAGTCCCCTAATGCGTTTGTCCCAGGCACTAGAGATGCTCGTTTCAGCTCCACTGGGAGTTTCCCCACAACACAAAACACTGAGATCATAGTAATGTGGAAGCGTTTATTAACAAAGCAGATGAGTCAAGGTTCCAATCTGAGGCTCCAGGGTCTGGCCGTTTCTCCTACCCACTCTCCGTCCCACCCCCAACCCTGCCCTCTGCCTCAGCAGTGATACCTAATGGTGGTGGTGAAGAGGCTCTTGCCCTGGGCTGTGGGAAGGGGTCTCAGACTGTAGCAGGCACTTTCTGGCACCCAGGCTGGATGGCAACTTAAGTTGAAGGTCATTGGCGGGGACGCGTGAGCCCGCCTCGCCACGACTCCTGAGGCGAACTGCGGACAAGGCTCAGACCTGGGGACCCAGAGAGGAACAGGAGGGGCAGAAGCAGCCCTGAAGGGGTGGGGAACGCAGCCTCAGCATCTCGGCTAACAGCCCGCACAGGCGGCGAAGGCACAGATCTCACAAGTGTGCGAGTTCGCAGCTATGGCTCCTAAACAAATAAGGCAGAAACGGGACTTTGGTGGCCCCTCACAGCATCTTTTCCTGCCCCGCCCCCGTCCCCTCGCCCCCAAACACTTAACTCCCCTTCGCCCCCACAGCTACCCAGCCAACAGGTCTGGCACCCATCTGCAGCCCAGCTCCAACCAGGTGCTGGCTTGGATGGATTAAATGGGAGGAGAGGCACCTGAGCTTCCACTTCAAGCCTCTCCTTGCAAACCTGGCATCACAAGACAGAAGCCCTGAAAATATTGTTAATAGGAGCAGAGTCGCCCCTAAAACCTGACAAGGGAGAACTGAACTAGTCCCATGGTCCACTAGTGAGAGGAGAAACATACAAAAAGAAACCTTTAACACCAGGCCAATAAGCGCCGTACCCTAGTTCCAAGTCTCACCAATCAAAGAAGTAGCACCCCTAAAAGGTGGCCAATCAAAACTGAGCTAGCCCCAAATCGGCCCCGCCCCCACCAATCTGAGAAAAGGCAACTTGCTACTTACCCATCCTCTGGAAAACCTGTTCAGCATCAGATCGGGTGCACATGGATTCCAAGTCCTTGGGAAAATCTGGGTGGTCGCACAAGTAGACCCCATAGCCCTGGGCCTTCCGGGTCCTCATCCCGCTCTCCTGCAGGTCCTTGAGTTTCTTCACAGACTCCAGGGGGTAGAAGAAGTCCCCGTCCTGAAAGGAAGCCCCAGAAGCATCCTCCAGCCCTGTTCTCCGAGCTGATTCTCCCCGCCCCCCTCCCCCATCCCTATCCCTTCCCCGACTTGCTTCACCCAGTCAAAGACAGGCTCAGGGGCCTCACCCCAGGCAAGGCCCTCGGCACCTGAAAGGAAGAAGGAATCTACAGAACCTTATCTTCTCGTCGCTGCCTGAAAGGGACCTCAGCTAGATCAAAGAATTTAGAATTAGTGGCGACCTTAGCCCCTCTCATCATAGATGAGGAAACTGAGCCCAAAGAAATTAAGTGACTTGAAGGTCACCCAGGTAGAAAGTAACATCGTCGTGGGGCAGCTAGGTGGCTCAGTGAGTAGAGCACTGGAGTCAGGAGGACCTGAGTTCAAATTCAGTCTCAGACACTTGACTCATGTACTAGCTGTGTGACCTTGGGCAAGTCACTTAACCCCAATTGCCCTGCTCCCCCCACCAAAAAAAAAAAGAAAGTAGCATCGTCAGGATTTGGAATTCCAAATTCAGGGCTCTTCTCACTATGCTATGCCATTTCCTGCTGCAGTGGAAAGAATGCTCACTGTATTCAGGCTCTCAGTACCAGGCTTAGACACCTGGGGCCTTCTCCAGTTGTCCTGATCGATATCTGGCCACTGAACCCAGATGGCTCCAGAGGAGAAAGTGAGGCTGGTGACCTTGCACAACCCTCCCTCACTTAATTCCAGTTCACTTGCATGATATGGCATCACCTTCCTGATGTCATGGTCCTCTGCCAGAATGAAGGACAAATAGTAGCAACCAGGCTTAGATGTTCCTGGTAATCTTAGGCAAGTCACTTCACTTATCTGGGCCTCATTTTCCCCATTTGTAAAATGAAGGGGTTGGACTAGATGACCTCCACGGTCGTGTCTAAATTCTGTGATCAAGTCAGAACTCCACTCCATATAACCTCCTTTGTAATCCCTTTGGACACTTTCGGTGATTAAAGCCCTCACTACCTCAGGAAGAGGCCCCTTTTATGAATTTAATCTGTTAGAGTTCTCTCAGAGAGAGTAAATAAGGAGATAGCCTCTTACACCCGGGGGACGGGGAGGGGTCCACTTCCCACCTAACAGAGCTCAGCTCACAGCTGTGCAAACAGATGCCCTGCCTGGCCCCAGCTTTAGTCCAGGGTCCTGCTGTTGTTTGTGAAGTAATAAAAAAAAAAACCACCAGGAAGCAGTAATAGTGGAGTGAGACCACTGTCACTGTCAAGCCCTAAGGCTGGTCCTGTCCTCGCTTCCCTTCCCCCTCCTTCCACGTACATCCCCACACCCACCGACAATGGCAGGCTTCTGCTCCTAAACTTTCTTCTCTTCCAACTCACCCAGCCCAAGGACTTCCAACTTCTTTTGAGCCCCTAGGTCATGTTCACTAAATGAATTAATCCAGGCTGAGGTATTGATGGATAGAAGGTTCTCCCAGACATAGGTTTACATGTTAAAAGGGGTCCAGGTCCCAAAGGTATAACCAGCCCCTTCCCCCAAAAAGGAAGACTAAAAATATGATGACGACACGATAATTACTTTACAATTGTATAAAATGTCAGACCTAATGCAATTTCTTCTATTGCCTGGCACATTAAGAGGTCGTATCATACAGTTAATGTGGGCCAGGGGCAGGACTTTACCTGAACCTCTTTCCCCCTCTCCCTCCTCTTTCCCTCCTTCTTCCTTCCTTCAGTCCTCCAGATTCCAAGACCACATTGCCTCTCATAGTATATATTATATGTAATCCTGTATATTTTACATAATTATAAATGTATTCAAATTACATAATTTAATATATATTAATTATAATATATTAATAATATGTACTAATTTATATAATTTAAATTATATATGTATTATCAGGATATCTTATATACAGCTATATAAATGTCAGCTCTCATTATGTATTATTACTCACATCTTTTTTGAAGCATCTTAAAGTTTAAAGGAAAGAGATGTTGGGTCAGAGGAAGTGACCACCTAGACAGAATCAAAGGGCTAGCATGGATGTGCAAAGGTCCCCAGGTCTGCACTCCTCGCCACCATGCAGCCTACCAGTTGATTGTCCTGTTTTTCTGATCTGCAAAGGATGGGGTCCCCAGCCTCTCTGGGGGCACTGTGGGAAAGTTCTCCCTTGTATATCTACCTCCTGTCTCTCCTGCTACATGCAGCTATAGCTCTACCTCCTGCCCCAGGACAGAACAGCTTCTCTCCAGGGATCTTTTCTCTCCCTCTCCTTGCTGCCCTTCCTCCCCTTCCTCAATCAAAGTGGATGGTAAGGGGCAGCCAGGCGGCACAGTGAATAGAGCACTGGTCCTGGAGTCAGGAGGACCTGAGTTCAAATCCAACCTCAGACACACTTACTAGCTGTGTGATCTTGGGCAAGTCACTTAACCCCTATTACCTTGCCTTCCCTTCTGAAAAAAAAAAACAGAACAAAACAAAAACCAAAGTGGATTGTAAGCTCCAAGAGAGCAAAGCCTGTGCCCATCTCTTCTTCCATTTCTGGGGCTGAGCCCAGACTCCAGTCTTATCTTCAAGACTGAGTGCAGGGCACTGAACAGTTACTTGATTGAAATTTAATTGACTGGAATTACATGGAGGAAGCAATTGGCCAAAAGGGAAGGGGAATGAGAAGAGAAATAGATTTAGGCCAGGACCCTGACTCTCCCAGATCAGGAAAGGGGTCTCTGGGAGAACAAATGATGCCCTCTAACCTGGGGGCTGAAATGACAAAGGTTTGGGAGACCTGGGCTGGAGATAAGTAGTGATTGCCTAATAGGATTCATACAAGGATTGGCTTAGAGAAGATGAGATGTAGTCAAGCAGCAGCCCAGAGTGCTAAGAGCATTGACCTTGTGGTCATAGGACTGGAGTCAAATCTTCCACCTGTGGGATCTTGGGACTGTGTTTCCTCCCCTGTATCATGAGGCTATCTGACCAGACGGCTTCTGAGGTCCTTTCCAGCTCTAAATCTCTGATCTCATCAGGACATAATAGCTGTCTTTGCTAGCTGAAGGGCTGTCATGTGGTAGAGGCCCTGGGCTTATTGAATCACTGAATCTCAGAGCGCACAGAGACCTCAGAGGTCATCTGGTTTTATCCATACCAAAAAGAAACACTTCTACAGCATCCATGAGATGATAGAGAACTGAACCAGACAAGAGCAGGAATTGTACAGAGACAGATATCACTTCACCATAACAAATACCAGGACATAGTGAGTTCTCCATTCTTAGAGGTATGTATGCAGATGTGTTGTAGAGGAGTCACCTTCGGATGTCAGCTGGGCCAGATTCTGCCCCTACCACCCCTCCCTCAGAGTCCTTCCAGTTCAGAGATTTTAGGATTCTAGGACAGTGAAGAAGGTTGGGGCTGGGGAAAAGGGACTCACCTGGACTGTGACACTGCCAACCAGGGTGGCCAGCCCACAGAGGCACAGAGCAGAGAGGAGGAGAATGTTCATGGTGGTTGAGGACTCTGCTGCTTCTGCTGTAGACCCCAGCTAGCTAGAAGCTTTTTAAAGGGTGCTGGGGTTACTGAGTAATCCTATGGTCTACGTCACTCACTTATCTATCATGACTGGACCTTATCTGATAAGAGCTGACTGAGATAAAGTGAATGGCTGATAGGAGACCGGAAGACCTAGGCACCGGCAGCATCAAAGTTCAAGTACCCTCTTTCTCCAGAAGCCTCCAGAATCTGCTCCTAACAAGACTGGGAAGTCATCTTCCCACAGATTGATGGTCTCCAAACTCTTTTAATTGTATACCCCCTCAACAAATAAGGGTGTGTCTCCAACATATATATGTTTGCTTATTTTAAGTATATGATGTACTGCTATACTAATGATTATATACATTGTAAGACATATATGTAGCAAATAGAAATTTAGAAGGACAAAATGAAATATTTGCTCCAGGGAGTGATAGGTTGCCCTGGAATTTACTGAAGAAAAGAGCAACATTGTTAGACTTGCACTTTATTTTGATAGTTCTATAGAGGAGGTCTTGGAGAGGGTAGAGACTGGAGGCAGAGAGAGCAATTAAGAGGCTATTGAAATAGTCCAGGACAGAGATAATAAAGACTTGCACTAATATCTGTCACCTCTCCACTTCCAGACCACTCATTCCTCACGTGGTTTTCCACTTTCATCTTTTTGCTCAAGGTATCCTTCACCTGGAATAAATTCCCTCGTTCTTTTTTGTTGAAACCGTATCCGCCAATCACCTTAAATGCCTCCTCTTCCATGAAGCCTTTCCTGGACTCCCAGGACAGAATGGATCTCTCTTGCCTCTGAACTTCTCTAGCATTTTATTCATAGCTTGTCTTTGTGCACTCTGCCTTATGGCATAATTGATAAGCAGCACTCTCTCTGAAGTCCCCCAATCCTCAAACACTAGTGGGTTAAGTCCCCAAAGTGAAACTGCTGTATTGGGCTCTACTGGTAACGTGAGAGTCTGGACTTCTAACACTATAGTCAGAACCACTGACCCCACTGATGTGTTTCCCATTAAAAGTCATGACAGTAGACACAATCGGATTTCAGCAAAGGCATTCCCTCAGGTGGCATAGTAGTTACAAAACATTCCCCTATAAACTTGAGGCACACTCACCCACACAGAAGGTGTCCATGAGAAGAGTGGCCTCAAACGTAGAATGGGATGGTAGTGAGGTATACTTATGGGATACCCATGTAGCAAAGGCAAGTCACGATCCTTGGTAGCCTGGGGACTATAAGTCCTTTCTCTTTCTTTAGAGTCTTCCTATAGCTGCCCTTTGGTAGAGGGTCTCTGATGGAAAGGTTGCTCAGCTGGGCTCCTCAGTTCTGCTCCTCTCTGCAGTTCACCTTTTGATTGCCAGGGTGAGCTTCTGGAAACTTCTTCTCTTGGGTAACTGTGTCTGTATCTGTGTCTACAATGTGCATGTCTCTATTCTCCACCGGATTCAGTGGCTCTCCTTTTAAAGCTACATGGCCTTTGGGGTTTAGGAGCATATAAGAGAAATTCTCTCCTCTTTACACATGCCCTGAAATGCATGAGATTCCCTCCAGGCCTCTGTAGAGCTACAAAGCAGAGCTGTCCCAGAGAGCAACAGATGGGAAAGATGAAGAGGGGAGGAGAAAGGCAGGCTTTGCCTCCCAGAGGTTGGGGTGAATTAGCCTTGTGGTTGAGTAGGTAATACAGGGGTTTCAGGAAAGTGAGAGGCCTTACTGATAAGGGATTTTCAAAGCCACAGCCAAAGAGCACCTGTTTCCTCCTCCTACCCCACCTCCTCCTCCTAGCCAGGTCCTCAGCCTCCCTTTCCTCCATCCCTCTCACCCTCATCTCCAGATCACACCAGATTCATAGACCTTCCCTCTTTCCCCTACCTCACTGCTACCCTGACCTCTTCAGTCCTAGTGATGGGGAGGTACAGCTGTCGCTGGGGACAGAAGAGAAAGCAGTAGATGTATAGCAATTTGCTCGGGGAGATTGTGGCGAAGATAGAGAGGCCCTTTCCCTAGTTTGCAATAAATGTCAGTATTTTCAATTTCTGTTAGTCAGTCAACAAAGATTTATTATGAGCTTACTCTCTGGCAGGCGCTGTGTAAGCACTGAGGGTAAAAAAAGGCAAAAGAAAGTCCCTGCTCTCAAGGAGCCCACACTCTAATGGGGGAAAGAAGCAAATAATTGGGTTGTTGCTGCTCAGTCTTGTCTGACTCTTCTTGATGTCACTGGGGATTTTCTTGGCAGAGATACAGGAGTGATTTGCCATTTCCTTCTCTAGCTCATTTTACAGATAAGGAAACTGAGGCAAACAGGGCTAAGTGGCTTGCCCAAGGTCACACAGCCAGCAAGTGTCTGAGATTGGATTCAAACTCAGATCTTCCTGATCCGTGTTCTATCCCCTGTGCTAGCTAGCTGTCCAAATTAATTAAGTACATACAAGCTATGTACAGAGAAATGGAAAGCTATCTGACAGGAGAAGGGATTAGCAGCTGAAGGAAGCAGGAATAGCCTCTTGCCAAAGATGGGATTTCAGCTGTCTTAAAGGAAGACAGGGAAACTAATAAAAATAACAATAGTAATAATAAAAGTTAATCCATACCCATAGTGCTTTACGTTTCATAATGTTTTCATAAACCTCACTTGAACCTCTCAATAGCCCTGTTATAAATGAGCAAGCTGAGGCTTAGAGAAGTTTCAGATGACTTGCCCAGGGTCACACAGACAGTATGTGAGTGGGCAGAGAATTCCAGCCATGGAGAGCACGGCAGATGCAAAGATGCAGAGAGGTTGTGTTTGAGGAACAGCAACAAGGCTGGGTCAGACTGGCTCATAGGTATGCAGAGGAAAGTGAAGTGTAAAAATACTGGCAAGAGAGGAAGGGGCCAAGTCACGAAGGGCTGTGAATGCCAAAGAAGACTTTATCTTTGATCCTTGGAATAGTAGGATGGCTTTGGAGTTCATCGAGCAAAGGGATGACATGATCAGACCTATCCTTTAGAAAAATCTCATGATGCCAGCTGAGAGGAAGAAAGGTTCCAGACCAGAGTCTTAATGGACACCCACAATTCGGCCATGAGACATCTCTAATGGTGCAGTAAAGGACACTGAAAAGGAACATTGGACAGGTAGGCAGAGGATCAGAAGGCAGGTGCTCCTCCCTGTCTGCAGTCAGCATAGCTACTCCTCTAATTCTTCCAGGGCCCTCTAAATTTAGCTATGCCTGGGATGAAGCCCCAGTAGCCATGCCTTGGGTACTGACTCTGGCTAAAAGGTTTCCTTCCAACCCCCAAGAACTCTAGTGCCAGGATTGTTCTTGTGACCTGGGATCTTTGGCCTCTCCTTGAGAAGAGACTCCAGAACCTTCTTCACAGCTGGTCAGTCTGGAAACAAATCCAGACTCTGAAGTATCTGAACTAGGAGAAGGAAAGGAGTCAAGGAGTCTTGCAATGCCCTTAGACATACCAGCCTCTGCTTCTTTGAAGCTGAAGACAAAACAGTGCTTTGGACAAGGGTGAAACCTTCTACAGTAAACTCACCCATCAAGAGAGGTTTGGATCTGAGATGGGAAGGAGGCGGACATTAACCAACCATGTTCCATTCTTGAATGAACTTAAAAGGCAACCTCAACCAACCAGAGATGCACACACACAACTTTTTGGATTTGCAACTAGTACAACTACCTTTTAAATGAATTTGTGTTTATCTACCCCAATAGCATCTACACGTATTTGTAAAGCAAGAGAACATAGAAGTGTTGGATGGTATTTCCTCATTCTACAGAAGGTATGCTTGCACTGAATTTCTTGCATTTATTTCTTGCACTGAATGGTGATGCACATAGGCTGATGAATTTGATTTCCACTCCTGGCAACATTCTGGAGCACATTATTAAGGAGATGGCTTATGCATCCTTAGAAACAAAAGTGGCAATCATTCAAATTCATCATGGACTTATCAAAAACTAAGCTATGCCAGGTTAACCTCGTGTCCTTGAGGGACAAGATTACCAAACAGATAAATCAAGGAAATACAGCTGATGTAGTATACTTGGATTTCAGCAAGGCATATGAGAAAACCTCTCGTAATATTCTTGTGAACTAGGTGGAAAGATTAAATTGTCTGGACAAGTGTATTTGGAGCTGGTTGAATGATCAACCCAAAGAGAGATAGATGATCAACCCTAACCTGAAAATGCTCTACAGCTCTAGAGAACTGTCCTTGGTCCTGTTCTGTACATTTTTATTTCTGCTTAGGGTCCCACCTGATATGTAACCCTACAAGCTCAGATTCAAATTGTAAAGGATTCTTAATCGTAATTTACCTATCTGGGTCACTTGCTCCCACCCAGTTAGGAAATTGGGAATTTGTGAAGTTAATTTAGGTCCACATATTCGGTTCTTCATTATGCTAACAGACCTAGGCAAAGAGCAACTTGAAACAATAAAACATTTAATTGGACAGAATTGAAATGTAAAGCAACAGAAAAGAATCTCAGTCCTGTTTCCAAACAAGATTTCCTTTCCCTGTCCCCGCTCCCAGTCGTTTAGGATAAGAAGTCCTCCAAAAGACTTGAAGCTTTCCTCTTTCTCTGCAACCAAAACAATGCGGTTGAAGTACTCGGTGTGGATAGCATTGGTGGTATCAAAACTTCTCCTGGCAGTCAGAACCTAGAAAATGCTCCTTGTAACTTGCTGTTCCTTGCAGCTTGTGCAGCCCTTCACTTGAATTGTTCCTGGCTGCAGTTTTCATTGGCCAGCTTTCCACAGCCAAGATCTCCTTTCTTTGCTCTTGTCAAGGCCAAACTCACTGTTTTGAATCTCACAAAGCTGCTGCTACTCCTGCTACTTCTTTCTTAGAAACCTCTCTTACTCCACGTAGGTAAGGACCTCGATTTTCTCTGTCTCATTCCTCAATGTTCCCACTGCTGGTTTTCAAACAAGCAGCTAACCGATGCCTCCTTGATCCTTTATGTCAGCTTGGTTTAATGGAGAGAGTGCTGAATTGGGAGTCAGAAAAAGGTGGGTTCAAATCCTGCCTCAGACACATACTAGTGATGAAACCCAAGGCAAATCATGTAACCTCTCCAAGTCTAGGTTTCCTCATCTGAAAAGGGAGATAGCAATGTGTGATCTCACAAGGTTTATTCTGAAAATCAATGGAATGATGTGCATAAATTGTTTTACAAAGCATGGTGTGTGTGTGTGTGTGTGTGTGTGTGTGTGTGTGTAGGGGGCTGAGCCTGTGGGCTGATGATCTTTCCAGCAGGATGGGGGTGGGGGAGATGACATTTGGAAGGCTGCCTCTTTTCATCTGTGGGAAAGAGGAAGTGGCCCCTCAGGCTTGGGTCTCCACCCTGCACAGTGACGTGTGCTTGGCTCCTGAGTGCACCCTGGGAATGGGAATCAATTCACTTTCCCTCACCCCTCTCCCTCTACCTGGGGCATCCCCCCTCCACCACTTTCCAGGATAGGACTGGAGCCAAGATTGGAAAGTCTGATATCAGGACCAAGATGGGGTCATTTTGTTTTATTTTTTCTCTCTAAAGAAGAATCAGGTGCCCTCTTTTGTGCTCTTTCTCTGCCATCTCCATTCTCTCTGTGGGGATAGCACACGAGAAGTGTTCTAACCCAGCAAGAACTCTAAATCTTGATAATGCTGGGACCAGGCCAGAGTGGGGAGTGTTGCAGCCTCTTCTCAGCCCTGGGTGGCTTCTCTTCCTCAGACTCAGGAAAACCCTTTGCAAATTTGCTGGGCAGCAAAATTTACCCAACTCCTAATCTGTGTCGTCCCCTAGCCCCCTACACCCAGTTACTCCCTCTTCTGGCATTATAGTCCAAGGGGAAAAAGTTCTGGAATTGGAGGATTTGGGTACGAACTCTGTCTCTGCTGTTTCCTAGCTAGATGACCTCAGGCAAAGCCTTAACCTCCCAGAGTCTCGGTTCCATCATCTGTAAAAAGAGAATGTTGGATTAAATGGTCTCTGTGGTCCTTTTCCACTCTAGTGTTATGATTATATAATCCTTCTTCCCCGACACATACTCACTCTCTCTCTCTCTCTCCTCTTTTCTTGCTTTCCAACTCTGGGGCTTTCCCCCCTCTTATTCTTGTTTCTTCTTTCCTCCTCTTCTCTCTCCTTTTCCTCTCAGTTTGTTTCTCTTCTTTCTCTTTTTTTCTCTATCCCCCCCTTTTCCATTCTTCTATGATATAATAGCCAGAGGGCTAGACTGAGTCAGGAAGACCTGAGTTTGAATGCTACCCATTTCAGATTCTTGATTGCTTTGTGACCCTGGGCAAATCACTGAATCTCTGAGCCTGCTTCCTACCCTCATCTGTAAAATGAAGATGATAATAACACTGAACTCATGGAATTCTGAGGGATGCACAAGATAACATGTGTAAAAATAAATAAATATAAATATAAAAATGTGTGTAAAATAAATATGAATATAAAGAAATTATCAGTTCTTTCTATACAATATCATGGAATGTGTCCCTCCCCCACTTCTTACTTCTCTGAGACTACAGAAGGTTCCTCACTAACCTTTAGTGTCTCCTTCCTTTCTGTACACTCTGCCCGATTAATTTTTTTCAAAAAAAATTTAGTAGATTTTATTGATATCTTTTATTTTTCTATTTCCTGTATTTCTCCTTCCCCAGAGTCATTGCTTATAATGAAGTTTGTTATTTAGGAAGAGGAATAAAAGCTACAATTGGGGGGGGGGACCAATCAATATACCCCTGTAAGAGATCTACGAAGTCAAGAATCAGATAAGGCCAATCCACCTTTGCCCCACAACCCCAAGCATCTCCTCCCACCCTCAGCTTACAGCAGGGCCTCAGAGAAGCTGGGTTGATGGAATACAGATCCTTTAGTGCCTGGATTTGTTTCCAAACTGACCAGCTGTGAATAAGGTTCTGGAATCTCTTCTCAAGGAGAGGCCAAAGATCCTAGGTCACAAGAACAATCCTGGCACTAGAGTTCTTGGGGGTTGGAAGGAAACCTTTTAGCCAGAGTCAGTACCCAAGGCATGGCTACTGGGGCTTCATCCCAGGCATAGCTGAATTTAGAGGGCCCTGGAAGAATTAGAGAAGTAGCTTTGATAACTTCAGACAGGGAGGACCACCTGCCTTCTGATTCTCTGCCCACCTGTCCAATGTTCCTTTTCAGTGTCCTTTACTGCATCATTAGAGATGTCTCATGGCCAAATTGTGGGTGTCCATCAAGACTCTGGCCTGGACCCTTTCTTTTCTCTCTGCACTCAACCATGGAGATCTCATCAGCTCCAATAGATTCAATTTGGAGCTCTTTGCAGATCTATGCATCCAGCCCTAACCTCTCTCCTGAGCTTTAAGCCTGATGCATAGCCCCAATTGGATGGTCCATAGACACCTCAGACTTAACATCTTTCTCCTCAAAATCTCTTCTCTTCCCTTTCCTTCATTCCAATCAACTGCCAAATCTTGTAGTATCCCCCTCCCTTACAATATCTATTTTCTCCATTCACAACAACATCCTTCTTCATTCACACAACCACCACCCTAGTTCAGTCCCTCATCACCTCTCACCTAGCCTATGTGACAGCTCTCTCACTAAAGATGCATTACTCTGTGGTTGCCATGGCTTCCTAAAAACCAAGAGGACTTCTCATCTTTGTGTTGTCTCTCCTTATGAGAATGTGAGCTCCTTGAGAGAAGGAACTGCTGGATTCTGATGATCACTTGGCAAGATAAAGACACTGAGATCTTTTTGTGAACTAAACTGCCAACCATTCAAACACTACTGTAGAGAGTGCAGCTTCAATTGGCTGGCCACATTGTTCTAATGCCAAAACTAAGTTTGCCTTTTTTATAGAGAATTCACACAAGGCGAGCTCTCACACGGAGATCAGAAGAAGTGATACAATGACGCTTTCAAGGTCTCTCCGAAGAACTTCGGAATCAATTGTGAGACCTGGGAGATACTGGCACAGAACTGCCCTGTGCCCTCATCAGTGAAGGCACTGTGCTCTATGAGCAAAGCAGAATTGCAGTAGCTCAAAAGAAACATGAAATGCACCAATTTAGAGATATCTCCACTCCAAATGTTCACGTAGACTATTTGTGGCTGACCTGTGGCGGAGACTTTTGAACTTATATTGGTCGGATCAGCCACAGTCGGACACGCTGTCTCCAACAGAGTAATGTCATTTTGGTCCTCTTCAAGATAAAAGGACAACAACCAACCAACCAAGTAGGTGGTTAATAATACTTTTTCATTGATTCATTCATCCATCAATCAACCAATCAATCTTTCACAACCCTTCTATGGTCACAACCCTTGTCACTATTCATCTGGAGTATTTCACCAGCCTCCTAATTAGACAACCTGATTCCAGCCTCTCTCCTCTCCAATCCATTTTCCTCAAAATAATCTTTCTTAAGCACAAGTCTGACCATGCCACTCCCCTGCTCAAGGAACTTCAATGACTCCTGATTCTAGGACAAAATGCAAGCTACACAATTTGGCAGTTGAAGCCTTTCATAACCAGGGTTACTTACTTCTCCATACTCTGCTGGAATCTCCCACCTCCATGCCTTTGCACAAGCTATCCTCTATATCTGGAATGCCCTCCCTCAGTGCACTCAATCTACCTTTTAGGATCTCCAGCCACATTTTAAGGCAATTTTCTTTGGCCATTCTTTCCTTATACCCCAAGAAGCTTCTGCTCTCTTTTTTCAAGTTATCATATGTGTACTTCTCTGTGCACATGCTCTTTCCTACTGGGAATATAAAGTCTTTGAAGGCAGGGATAGTTTCCTTTTTATCTTTATATTCCTACAGCCTAGCATAGTACCTGGCACATAGTAGGTGCTTAATAAATGTTTGTTGGATTGAAAGCTGTTTTTGGCACCAGAAGTCTCAGGTCTCACCAAATTTAGACTTGTAAGCAACTTCAGTGACTGTTTAATCCAATCCATACAAGCAACACGAAGCAGACTTCAGGGGGAAGAAACTCCCAGGGCCTGGCTACCTGAGGAAAGGTGCCTGGGGCCAAAGCTGGGACAGGTTAACATGTTATGGTTTCTTTGTTTACCAGAGCCATCCCTACATTAAACTATGGGTTGGGTCCAGGGGAAGGGGAAGAGAATGGGCAAGATCATGATTGCCATCTGCTCTCCTTATCTCTCAATGCCACCCCTCTCCCAGAGCCAGAACTAAAGACTAGGAATGCAGAAAGCCTCACCCTCCTCCCTCAGAATAAAATCATCTCTCAGTTGCCAATGCCTGAAATTATCTCCCTTCCCTATCCCACCCCTTAGATGTTCACTCCATTGGGTTGAATAACACCATCCTTCATAATTTCTCTTCAATGATAAAAATCCCTTTGGGAAGGGGTATGGGTTCAACACCCCATTTTTTCCCTTTAACATTGCGAATGAATTTATCAGGTATTTTCTTCTCTCAAGATAGAGAGCTCAGGGGCAACAGAAGCACTTGAGACTTGGGGACATGACCAAGACTGAGAAGGAAGAGGAGAAAGACGAAAGGTGGATATTGAAAACAAATTTTCTTATGCATATTCACATGCACACACATGCACATACAGACACACACACAGTAACTATGGTCATGTGGTGAGAGAATGAAAGGTAGAGTTCAGGGAGCATTGACCTGGGAGGCTGGAGCAGCAGGTTCTAGGTCCAGAAATGACTAGAATACAAGGTAGTGAGCATCACATGGATGACTGGGGTTTTCAAGGAAGGCTCCCTATAAGAGGTAGGATTCAAGGCAGACCTCCAAAGGTTGGCAGAATTTCAGTAGGTGGTGGTGGCAAAGAAGGTATTCAAGGCTGGGGACCTTGGGGACCAGATCTCAAAAACAGGAAACCAAAAGGCAGAATCAGGGTTGGTGAGGGGCCCAGATGAGCTGGAGCTGAAGGCAGCTTTGGCATGAGAATAGCAGGAAAGAAGGCTGGTGAGGGCACTCGGGGGATAGTCAGATGATGAGGAATCAAGAAAGCCCTTCAGATGATTGTTCAAAAGCACCTTTCAAAGAATTCTTAGACTGTTTGTTCTGATGATGACACCCTCACTGCACAGGAAACATTTTATCAGAGCTGGGTTCTAATCTCAGTTCTGCCACTGGCTTCCTATGTGTGCTTGGGTATTGTGCTCTTTGGGTATCAGTTCTGTCTTCTAAGAATTGATAGTCTGTGATGTTCATGCCTGCTCTGATTTTTCAAGTTCTAAGTTCCCAGGCCTGATGTTCTGTGTTCACTGAATTAGACACTCAGGGTTGGAAAGGGTCCCACAGGCTATCTAGTCCAACCTATACCTGACCCAGAACCCACCCCTATCACATTCTCCATGTGTGACCTTTGAGCCTCTGCATGAAGACCTTCAATGAGAGGGAACCTGCTGTCTCCCAAGGCTGTTCATCCCACTTTTGAAAAGCTGTGGTTGTTAAGAAGTTTTTCCTGATATCAAACCTAAAGGCAAGGCAACAAACATTTATTAAGTGCATACCATGCAACAGGCTCTGTGCTAAGCCTTAGAAATACAAATACAAGCAAAAGAGAAAGACAGTTCCTGCCCACAAGACGGTAGGAAGGTAGCCATGTGGGGACATGGTGGCAAAGTACAAATTAAGTCAGAGGTCAAATGGAAGGAGAATGAAGCATAGATTGCTTTAAAATGGAGATACTGGGAGGATTCGCCCAATTAGAAGCAATGGCCAGAGGGGTGGAGTGCCTTTCAGGATGAGAAGTCCAGGGCTGGAGAGTTCTATGGCATGACAGAGGAAGCCCAGAGAAGGAGTGGAGCCTAGAGAAGGAATGAAGGCCTAAACTTATCTCTTGTCAACTTTCAGCTATTGTTTTTGGTCTTGTTTTCTGAGACTGAGCAAAATAAGTCTAATGTCTCTTCCTTGTGTACCCTCTCCCTGATATTATCTCTCTTTAGGTGGTCAGTCTAGGTGGATGCCACTCCAAATCTGAGAAACAGACATTCTTCTTTTTTAAATAGCATTTTAGTATTTTCCCTAATTACACATCAAGACAATTTTTAGCATTCATTTTTACAAGACTTAGAGTTCCAAATTTTTCTCCTTTCCTCCCTCTCCACTCTTCCAAAAATGGTAGGCAATTTGACATAGGTTATACGTATGTTATTATGTAAAACATATTTTCATATTAGTCACAGCTGTAAAATAAGAAACAGATCAAAACAAAAAAAAATCTATGAAAAAGTATAAAGTGAAAACATATATACTTTGATCTGCATTCAGAGTGTGTCAGTTCTTTATCTGGATGTGGATAGCATTTTCCTTTGAGTCCTTTGTGCTTGTCTTGGATCACTGTGTTGCTGAGAAGAATTGAAACATTCATAGTTGATCATCACACAATGTTGCTGATATTGTGTACAATGTTTTCCTGGTTCTGCTCATTTCACTTTGAATCAGTTTGTATAAATCTTTCCAGGTTTTTCTGAAATCAGCCTATTCATCATTTCTTATTGCACAATTCTTATTCCATTACATTCATATACCTCAGCTTGTTCAGCCATTCCACAATTGATGGGCATCTCCTCATTTTCCAATATTTTGCCACCACAAAAAGAGCTGCTATAAATATTTTTGCACATATATGTCCTTTTCTCTTTTTTTATGATCTCTTTGGGATACAGACCTAGTGGTGATATTGCTAGATCAAAGGGTATGCACAGTTTGGTTGCCCCTTGGCATACTTCCAAATTGCTCTCCAGAATGGTTGGATCAGTTCACAACTCCACCAACAGTGTCCCAATTTTCCCACATCCTCTTCAACACTGATCATTTTCCTTTTTTTCTCATATCAGCCAATCTGAGAGTTGTGATAGAGTTGTTTTAATTTGCATTTCTCTAATCAAAAGTGATTTAGAGCACTTCTTCATGTGCCTAAAGATAACTTTGACTTCTTCATCTGAAAACTGTTTGTTCATTCCTTTTCATCACTTATCAATTGGAGAATGGCTTGTATTCTTATAAATTTGACTTAATTCTCTTTATTTTTGAGAAATGAAGCCTTTATCAGAGACACTTGCTGTAAAGATTATTTCCCAACCTCCTGCTTTCCCTCTAATCTTGGTTGCATTGGTTTTCTTCGTGCAAAAGCTTTTTAATTTAATACAATCAAAATTATCTATTTTACATTTTGTAAATGTTCTCTATCTCTTGTTGGTAAATCACTTAACTTCTCCTTTAAGAGTCTGGATGCTATACCACTTGGTGCATATATGTTTAGTATTGGTATTGCTTTATTATCTACGGTACCTAGCAAGACGTAGTTTTCCTCCTTATCTCTTTTAATTGGGTCTATTTTTGCTTTTACTTTGTCTGAGATCAAGATTGCTAACCTCTCTTTTTTTTTAAACTTCAGCTGAAGCCTAATAGATTCTGCTCCAGTCCCTTAATTTCACTCTGTGCGTGTGTCTCTCTGCTTCAAGTGTGTTTCCTGTAAACAACATATTGTGGGATTCTGGTTTTTGATCCACTCTGCTATCCATTTCCATTTTATAGGAGAGTTCGTCCCATTCACATTCACAGTTACAATTACTGTGTATTCCCCTACGTTCTATTTTTCCTCCTGTTTGTTTGCTCTCTCTTTTCACCCTTTCCCTCTTCACCAGTGTTTTGCTTCTGTATAACATCTCCCCCAATCTACCCTCCCTTCTCTCAGTTCCCCCCTCCCTTTACTTAATTTCTTCCCTTTCTACTTTCCTGTAGGGTAAAATAGAATTCTATATTCAACTGATTGTGGGTATTATTCCCTCTTTGAGCCAATACTGATGAGAGTAAGGTTCAAGAGATGCCCATCACCCACCCTCCCATCTTCCCCTCAACTGCAATAGGTCTTTTGCACCTCTTCATGTGAAATAATTTACCCCATTCTACCTCTCCCTTCCTTCTGCTCCCAGTATTCTCCTTTTTCTCATCCCTTAATTTTTTTGTCATTACCTCAAATTTACCTTATACCCATATTGTCTATCAATGTATATTCCTTCTATCTGTACTGTTAGTGATATACTTTTTAAGTTACAAGTATTATCTTCCCATGTAGAGATGTAAACAGTTTAGCTCTATTGAATCCCTTATATTTTCTTTTTTCTTTTTACCTGCTTATGCTTCTCTTGAGTCTTGATATTGGAGATCAAATTTTTGGTTTAATTTTGGTCTTCTCTTTATGAAAGCTTAAAATCCTTTCATTTCATTGAATGACCATTTCCCCCCTAGATGTATTATGCTTAATTCTTCAAAGTGCTTCTTGGATGTAGCCCTAGCTCCTTTGCCTTCTAGAATATCATGTTCCATAATCTCCAATCTTTGGCAGCTGCTAAGTCCTGTGTAATCCTGATTGTGGCTCCTTGGTATTTGAATTGTTTCTTTCTGGCCACTTACAGTATTTTTTTCTTGACCTTATAGTTTTGAAATTTGTCTACAATGTACCTTGGAGTTTTAATTCTGGGATCTCTTTTCTGAGGTGAATGGTGGATTTTTTCAATGCCTTGCCCTCTGGCTCCAGCATATCAGTGCAGTTTTCCTTGATAATTTCTTGAAAGATGCTGTCCAGATCCTCCTCTTGATTATGGTTTTCAGGTAGTCCAGTGATTCTGACATTCTCTCCTCTGAATCTATTTTTCAGGTCAGTTGTTTTTCCCATGAGGTACTTTACATTTTCTTCTATTTTTTCATTCTTTTGAATTTGTTTGATTGATTCTTGATGTCTCATAGAGTCATTAGCTTCCACTTGCCCAATTCTAACTGTTAAGGCATTGTTTTCCTCAGTTAGCTTTTATGCTTTGTTTTCTATTTGGTCAATTGTACTTTTTAAGCAGATGTTTTCTTTTTCCAAGCTGTTGACTCTTTTTTGCATAATTCTCCTTCATCACTCTCATTTCTTTTCCCGATTTTTCTTCTCTGTTACATGATTTTTAAGCTCCTTTTTGAGCTTTTCCATAAGTTCTTTCTAGGCTTGATACCACTTTTAATTTTTCTTTGGGGTTTTGCCTGTAGATGTTTTGCCATTGTTGTACTCTTTTGATCTTTCCCTGTGTCTTGATCTTTCCTGTCACCATAATAACTTTCTATGGTCAGATTCTTTTTTTCATTGATGTTGTTTTCTGCTCATCTTTTTTAACCTTTTCCTTTTTTTAAAATTTGAGCTCTGCTCCCAGGGTGGAAGGGGCACTGTCTCAAGCTTCTTGTGCCAGAGGCTGCAGGCCCTGGCTACTTACCTGGTGCTGCACTGATGTTGCCCTGAGGCCCACAGGTGAATCTTGTGTCTGGTGCTGCACTGAGGGGGTGGGGAGGAGGATGGCTGGAGCATCTGGAGGCCATATGAGTCTTACAGCTTATCTGATGCTGAGCCAGCTCCTAGTGGTAGTGCCTGGCACATGCTCAGGCAAGTGGGGTGTTTCTGCATTTTCCCAGGGCTATACTGGGGGGTGGGGCTTGTGTTGGTGTTTACCAGTTTTCCACCTGTTTGCCCCAGGCTAAACTGAAGCAATAGAGGTCTGGCCACTGGAGGTTGCCTATTTGCCCAGGGCTACGCTGAAGTGTGTGGTGGTTCTCAGAGCTGGAGTCTGCCCATTCCCCTGGCTATGTTAAGGCACGTGGGGGTCCTGTTGTTGGCATTTGCCTGCTCCACAGCACTGGGGCTCAGGATCTCCTGCTAATTTCCCGAGATGGGGCTTGCTGCTGGCTTGCTGAGAGCTTCCCATTCTGGACTGTGCTCCCCTTATAACCAAGTGAGATAGTTCTTTCCTGCTGATCTTACAAGTTTCTTGGGCTCAAAGATTGCTTTATCTCATCTTCTTGCTGGTTCTGCTATTCCAGGATTTGTTTTGGGGTGCTTTTGTGGTTGAACGTTCTTCATTAATTTTTGTCCTTTGCAGTTAGGCCAAGCCCTTGGGACAGTTAGTTTTCTTCCAGTAGGCTCTGCAATATTTTAGGGCTTGATGCAACCAGCACGATGTCATCCCCAAACAGTATCCTCTGAAGGACCTCACCATCCATAGAGAATCCCTCTTCAACTTAGACCCTATTCTGGATCTCATATTTACTGGGGGAAAGAATTCTCATGATCTGTCCATCCCCACAGGCTATCATTCTTTATCTCTCCTCTTTATGGCTGTTAGAAGGTTGCTTATAGTAGATGTCTCCATTTCCTTTCTTCTTACTCTCTTCTTAACCCTTTGCAGTCTGGCTTTTGACCTCATCATTCCCCTGAAACTGCTATCTTCAAAGTTACCAGTGCTCTCTTAATTGCCAAATCAGTCATCCTTCTCGACCTCTCTGCAACCCTGGACACTGCTGATGTCCCTCTTCTCCTTGATACCTGACACCCCTCTATCCTAGTTCTCTTCTTGTCTGACTTCTCCTCGGTCTTTCATGGGATGATAATCCCTCTCATGCTCACTGATAGTGGGAGTCCCCAAGTCTCTGGCCCAAGCCTTCTCTTTTTCTTCTATGATATTTCAATTGATCTCATCAGCTCCCATGTTTCAATTAATCACTCTATGCAGATGACTCTCAGATCTATTTGCCCAGACAGCTCTAACCTCTCTTCTGACCGCCAGTCTTATATTTCCTACTGCCTTTTAGACACCTTGAACTTGATGTTCCATAGATATTTTAAACTCAACACATCCAAAATTGAACTCATCTTCCCCCCTAAACCTTCTCTTCTTCCTAACTTTGATTACTTTCAAGGGTACCATCATCCTCCCAATCCCCCAGGCTTGCAACCTAGATTATCATGCTCAACTCCTCACTCTCTCTCATCCCTTCAAACCAATCAGCTGTCAAGTTTTGTCATTTCTACCTTTGTAAATCTCTAGTATATGCCCCTTTTCTCTACTTAGGTGCTCACTCTTGGATTGTTACTGTAGTCTGCTGGTTGGTTTCTCTGCCTCAAGTCTCCCCCCTCTCCAAACCATACACCACTCAATTGTCAAAGTAACCTTCCTAAAATGTAAATCTCACCATATTACACTTCCTCCCCCCACCCTCCTCCACACATTAAATAAACTCTAGTGGCTCTCTGTGGCCTTCTGGATCAAATATAAAATCTCTGGCTTTTAAAGTCCTTCATGATAACCTGGCCCCTTCTGACCTTTGCACTCTTCTTACACCTTACTCCCCTTCACTTGTCTGTGATTTGGTGACACCGGTCTCCTTGTTGTCCCCTGTTTATGACACTCTATCTCCTCACTTGGGGGTATTTTCACTAGCTGTCCCCCATGCCTGGAACAATCTCCTTCCTCATCTAGATGAGCCTCCTAGCTTCCCGGGTTTCAAGTCTCAGCTACCTTCTTCAAGAAGCCTTTCCCTTCCTCCTTAATCTTAGTGCCACACTTTGAGATTAGCCCCAGTTTACCCTGTATATATCTTGGTTGCACATAGTTTTTTACATTCTCTTTTTATATTCTCATTCTAGTCCCCTGAGGGCTTTTTGTCTTTCTTTATATCCCCAGCACTTAGTGCATAATAGGCACTTAATAAAACGAGTTGACTTATCTCAATTGTCTTTTTTTTTGGTGAACTTCACCTTGGGTGAACATCCACTTCCCTGTTTCATGCTTTGCCTGATACAATTTATGATTATAAGGTGATCAAATGAAAGTTATCTCTGTTGTGTTATCTTTCAAGGGCTATAAAATAATTTTGATATATGGGACACTCCTTCATTGGAAGAGAACCTTGAATGTGACACTTTGCTCCTAACACATTAAATATTTTTAAAAAATAATCAAGACAGAAGCACAGTGGGCTTTCTCTACATATTTTTAATCAGTTGTGTGATTGTAAAGGTATAGTCTGCTGTGGAATCTCTTGAAAAATCCTGCCTGTTCTCTACTAATACCTTTATCAAGGATGCTCCTCATGACTGTATAGAACATTTTCATAAAAAATTTTATATAGATGGGAAAGTAGACCTAGAGGCCAATAGTTTTTAATGTTTCCTCAGTTGCCTTTTTTTTATATTAATGAAGTCTGAGATTTTTTTCTCAAACCTTTGGTATGTTCCCTTCCCTCAAATAAACTTGTGAATTAATGCCTCAATGGCCTCAGATTAGCCATTTCCTCCTAGAAACTTCATTTTAAAATTTAAAAAAAAGGGAGGGACCTCAGGCTAGGCATGTTCACTTCTTCATTTCTTCTCAAGATCCAGACTTCCTTATCATACCTCTGTGTGGGCACCCCCTTCTTTCCCCTTATACTTCCTCTACCTCAAGCCCCTTTCCTTTTGTATGTTATCTTCCCCATTTAGACTGCAAGCTTTTTGAAGGAATGGACTTTTTTTCTTCTTTTATTTGTATCCCAAGTACTTAGAACCGTTTCTGGCATGTAGTTAAGTGCTTAATCAATTAAATTACTTCTTTTTGCAAGGCAATTGGGGTTAAGGACTAAGTGTCAAGTGTCTCAGGCCAAATTTGAACTTAGGTCCTTCTGACTCCAGAGCTGGTGCTCTATCCACTGTGCCACCTAGCTGCCCCTTAATCAATTACTTCTTGACTTGACTTGGATGACTTGGGAGATTTTGAGTCAGGAAGACCTGAATTCAAATGCAGCCTCAGATACTTACCAGCTGTGTGACCCTAGGTAAGTCACTTAACCTCTCTTGCTTTGAGTTCCTCATTTCTAAAATGGGAACATTGGGTTGGATGGCTTTTATGGTCCCTTCAAGTGTTAAATCTATGAGCTTATTACTCTTCTCTGTGTGTAATCCAGCTTCTGTGTTCTCTTTAGTGGCATTTCTAGCTCCTCTTTAGTCACATCTGGGACTGTGATGTCAGAGTCCGAGTGTGATGGCTTCACTGTCCTTGATGATAGATTCTTATATAAAAAAAAAATATCTTTGCAGATCTTTTTGATTTTTCTTCCATTTGCCATCCTCCTATTTTCATTTTTAAATATCTTCATGCCTGGTTTTCTTAACCGAGTCTTTCATCAAGTTTTCTTTAGGTTGTTTTTTTCTCCTACTGCTTCTGTTTTATGAGGTATTACTACTTAAAATCTTCCATCATACTTCTCTGAAATTGTTTATGTTTTATATCAGCGTGATCTTTGGCTGCCATCTCTCTCTACTTGGCAGGTTAAGTGTTTACTGATGAAGGAAATTTTTAGCCTATTTCAATCTATTTAGGATATATATATTATACACACATACATATATACACACATATACATATATATGTATATATAAAACGATAATTTGTGTCCAGTTCCATTTGTCTAGTGATCATATTTCACTATCCATAACTTTAAATAAATCAATTATTTCAGTTCCATACCACATCTTTTTGTCTTTGTAATTTTTTTGTCTAGCTTTTTAATAATTCAGATCATTTAAGCCTATACAGAAACAGCTCGTACAAGGCTAATAACACACATCTTCCTGTCTGTTAAAATGTAATTTATTTCACTTTTATTATGCTATTCAGCTAAGTGGAGCAGTAGATAGAATGCCAGACCTGGAGTCAGAAAGACCCGAGTTCAAATCTAGCATCAGACACTTACTAGCTGTGTGATCTTGAGCAAGTGACTCCTCTGACTCAGTTTCCTCATCCATAAAATGTGTTCTTGTGAGGATCAGAAGAGATAATTGTCAAGTGCTTAGCACAGTGCCTGGCACATAGTGCTATATTATTATCATTATTATTCGTATTAGGCATGCGTCGTGCCTACCAATTCATTTTCCAGAGTATTCATGGTGTAGAATTTAGAGGTTTCTGTGTAGTCTACAAGACTTTGACCTCTCTCATTCCTTGTTCTTGACCTAACATTTCTGATATATTTCTCATCATCCTTACCTGTTCCCATCTTTCCATTGAAATCTGTAAGTATCAAAGTATATGTTAGTTTGATTATGGAGGTTGAGTTTTTCTCAATATTTCTCTGTCTCTGCAATGGATTTTAATGTGTAAGCTACAATTGTTTTCATGCTAAAAAAACAAATACTTTTGAGTCCCACAATTCAAGGTGACCAACTGTTCAGTGAAAGGCTGTTTCTAATTGCCTTTGGGAATGTGATAAAAGCCAACACTGCCAACTTTTCTTTGCCTTTCCTGGGAGATATCCTTCTGTTTAGGGACAACTCCCTTCTTGTGGTTTTATTTATAGTGAAAATGAATGAGATGATTCAGCTCTTTCTTGTCAGTCACATTTCTTGTATCAATAGCCACGTTAAAGTTTAATGATGGTCTAAAAACAATTAGAAACTGGCAGGAGGCAGAGAGCCCAGTTGATGTTATTACAATTCTTTAGATGAGAAGTAATGAGAGCCTGAATTAGGGTGGTGGTGTCAGGACTGAAAATGAGAGGACCAACGCAAGAGACATCGTGGAGGGAGAATTGGCAAGGTTTATCAATTAATTGGATGTGGGGAGGTGAAGAAGAGGCAGAGATGAGGCCATGGTTTCCAACCTGGGTGACTAGATGATGGTGCCCTCAAAAGAAATATGGAAGTCAGGAGGGAATGCAGGCTGAGTGGTTCATTTTGCATCTATTCTTTCTATCCTTATATAGCTAATGCTGTTTTACTTGTTAGAATCTAAACTCCTTGGGGGCAAGGATTGCTGCTCACTAGGCTTCTATCTTCAGCACCTAGGACAGTGGCAGCATCCAAAGCTAGGCAATGAACCTGTGATGTCGCTAATACAGGGAAATTCCAGGTGAGGAAACTCCCTGTATCAGTTGAGGTTGTCCTCTCCTCTGCAACAGGAGAGTTGACTGGAGCATTGACAGGTTAAATGATTTTCCCAACAGCCAGTATGTGTCAGAGGCAGGACTAAGCCCCAGATCTTCTTAGATGAAATCAGCTTTTTATCCACTATACCAGAAGTGTCAAATTCCCTAACAGCAACCACATGAAAATGTAATTGGGAAATGTTTAACAAAATCAATACAAATGCAATAACACAGATAATGATAAATGGGTGGTTTTCCAAGTCAATTTGTGGTCCAGGGATCTGTTTCTATTTGAGTTTGTCACCACAGTGGCCCTATTACATACAGTGGACGCTTAATGCTTATTGGTTGGTTGGGAACAAACAATTCAATTTTAGATACGTTGAGTTTGAGGAGCTCCTGAGATATCTATCTGGATGAAGATGTACCAACAGCAGTTGGAAACGTGGGTTTGTGGTGGGCAGACAAGAAGGTGGACGGGAAAGGATAAGGTGGTCAAAGGAATGGAGTAATAGATGATCTGAGGATAAAGCCTAGGAGGACAGAGTTGGGAGGATAATAAGAGCCAGCAAGAGATGAAGGGTCAGAGGAAAGAGGAGAAGCAAGAAGGGGGAAATGTGGAGCCTTAACACAAGCTACTTCCACATCTTTAAAAAAAAAAACTTAAAGTCTGTTCCCACATTTTCTGAGACTCGATGAGATCAACAGCAGGGACTTACTTAGACCCCAGGAGTCTCTGAGGCACCCGTCAACTTTTTATATGGAAGATTCTTCATTCACCAGCCCTAAGACGAATTAGATTTGGTATCTAAAGATCAGGGTTTCAGTTCCAGCTCTGACTTCTCTCTGCACTCAGGTTTCTTCACCTATAAAATGACTGCATTGGCTCAAATGATCTCTAAGACCTTTCCCATGTCTAAAGGAAAGACAAAACATGTGCAACCTCTAGATGGATTCATGGACTTTAAAAGGTTTGTGGCCTTTCCTGGATTGTTGGGTCTCTGTTGGGTTCTCAAGTACTCCTGGAAAATGTGGAGAAGGGTTCAGTGTGACACCATCGAAGAATGACCTTGAGATAGAAATCCTGCTTCTACTGAAAATCCCAGGGGTAGAGAGGCCCCTACAGGGATTTTGTCTAATACATTTTATCTCCTCTAACATAGCAGAATGCTATGAAATATATATTGAATGAAGAAGGGGTAGACTCAGAATCAGAATGTCAGAGCTAGAAGGGACTCCATTTACAGATGGGGAAATGGGGAAGCCAGGAGAAGTCAAGGATCATCCTTTGACTCCAACTTTAGGGGTCTTTCCATGACATTATATCCTGGGAGTTCTTGGGATGTTTCTGGGAGACTGGCCCATTGACTCCATTCACAGATCCTTGGGGGCTAAGACGCAAGGTTAACAAGTAAACCGGTCTGATCCACTGCCCTAAGCTCTGCAGGAGGAAGGCATATAGCTGTTTGTTTGGTGCCCTCTGGTGACCAGGAGGGGCCACCACAGGCTCTTACATGTGACCAGAATCTGTCCACATTTTGCTAAGTTCCAACAAATATTTCTAGGGCCCCTTTCCCTTAGTGGCTAATTTAGAAGACTCCCAAACTCCACTAGGGCAAGGTCACATCCAAACTTTACAACTAGCTAGAACAGTGACTTCAGCTACTCAGCACACAATATAATATGGATGAGCTCAAAAAGTTATTGTCCCATGATGCCTCTCTGCTCCATAAATCCTTTCTAGTTCTCCTAAAGCCTACCTGGGCTAAGAGGAGAACCACAGAAAGAAACCAATGCCAGCTGTTATAAAATCTGTCATAACTTCAGCAGCTTTTCTCCTTTTGCCCATATTCAAGGCCACCCCCTCCATGAAGCCCTCCCTGATACCCACTCCACCTTTCTACCCCCTTCTCACATTATTACATGTTACGTATATACACATTTTAGTTCTTGATCGAACTTAAGGAGAGGAACTGTTCACTTTCACTTCCCCTATAGTGCCAAGCATAGGACCCTGTATTTAGACATTTAGTAAATAGTTGAACGGACAAATGAATTCACTGCTCTTTTTAGAAATGGCAACGCATTGGCAGTCCAGTCAGAAGGCATGAATTCTTGTCTCAATTCTGCTGAAAAGGAATTTCATTTGTGATCTTGGGAAAGTCGTATCACTTTAGTTTTCCCATCTCTAAAATGAGGGAATTGGATTAGTTGAAAGCTAACACACTCCTTCCAGAACTATGTCATGTGATCCTTTCCCATTTTCCAGTACAAAGATCTACTCTTGCTTCTAAGCCATAGACAGGTAGGAAGTCTACATGAACAGGAAGTCATCCCTGAGACTTCTCTGGAGCCATTGTTGCTATGTGTAAGTCTGTAAAAATAACGATTACCGAAAAATCAGTAAATTCTGAGACCTAAGTAAACTTTGTTTTAGAGAAGAGCCACTTTACTCACCTGGAATACTTTACCTAAAACCTGTGCACCCTCTAAGAGCCACTGTGTTCCTCTCTGACCACTTACTGCTTTGTTGGTGCTTAATCAAATACTGTCTTTTTACATTTCTCGTATTTTATTATGACTTGAGTCTCCATGGATGGAAGAGGTAACCTTGGGGAACACAAATTCTGGAAGGTCCTATCAAATATTCTGGAATGGCTTGGAATGTAGGTTGTGTGTCTTACAGTCTGAGAACCAGTCAAGGGAAGTTTGGAAGAGCCCATTGCAACAGTTATTAGACACAAAGTAACAATTTTTTTTTTTGTCAGAGCAGTTCATTAAAAAGAATGGAATGCCCATAATAATTAAATCAGTTTTTCTACTCATGGGTCCATGTCCTATATTCCCGACTGGACTCTTGAGCTCTATGAGGAAGGTGGATCTCTTATGGTCTTACTACCCTTTGTATCACTAATGCCCAGCAAAGGTGCACACTGGGCTCTCCAGAAGTGTTTGTCGATATGAGTTTTATCCTCGGTAAATGGCAAAGCTCTAAGAAGGGCCTCTTCTTTTCTTTCTGAAAAGGCCCAGCTAAGATGGGCCTTCAAGAAGAAAATTCTCACTCTGAACAATAGAACATGGGACACTGACAAACGCTTAGAAAACATTCAGATTATGAGGTACTGGCATGTTTTAATAGACTGTTTACGTGTTTCTGTATCTATTCTGAAGACATGTTTTTAGATCTGTTCCCTCAATTACAGCAAACAACTTATAAAAATCAATTTTTAAAAAAAATGGAGTTAACATAATATCTTTATTTTAAGTGCCATTCATGCATATCAGGTCTGGCAGCAACAATCCTAATGACACTTGGAATATGTTCTATAGCACTAAACTGTTACAAAGAATCCGTGCCGTTCATCATAGAGGCAAAGTAGTAAACCGTGCAATAACAAAACGGTAGAAACATTAAAACACTGACTGTAGAACAGCAGTACAGATAAAAGGTTGTGATGCACAAAAAGCCAATGCATTTTCATCACATATATACAATATAGATATGTACACATCACCCTCTGAATGAACAATATCAAAATACTCTATTCCATTGGAAATAATCCCCAGGTCGATTCCCTCCCACCCTAGAAGGACATGAGAGACAAATATTTACAGGAAAGCACATTGACACATCGACATTCAAAAAACCAGGCCACAAATGCCAGTTGCACTGTTCTCCTGGACAGGCTGCCCCACTGTGAGTTTTGCACATTTATTAATGTTTCTAAAGTGTATGGTCAATTTAAGCACAAGGCATAACTTCTGAATTTGTAATTGTCAAATGCAGCAACCACCCAAAGCATATCAGGATAAAGACCCAGGTCCAGGCACAAAGGAATGGTTTTCTATTGAAAAAACTTATCCATGTTTCTGAACCACAAGATGGCAGAAAGGGAGTTAAAAGATAGTACTGAGATTTCACCTCAGGATCCATTCTAATTCTACATTCACATAAAAATATTGACAGTTGTCAATCAGCAGATTATTACCAAATTGGAAATTAACCTCACACAATTTGCAAAATTTCAGTCAGTGGTTAGCTAGAGTACACATTTCTAACTAAATCCCTGTGTGTAAAACTGCATTCAAATATCTAAAATGGTTTTAAAGTGCATATTGCCACTTAATAATCTAAACAGACTGGAAGTTGCTACCAACAGTGAAATGTTTAACCTGGCCTTGAACAAACGATCTAAACTTATCTTCTATGGGCTATCAAATATTTTACCTCTGCACTTTCTAAGAAGGGATCTCTAGGATTTTTGCCACTAGGGAAGAGGATCTAGGTAACTGGGTTACATTGAGATGCTCCCTCCTCTCCATCACTAGCTCAAGTAGTCTCCCTGTGCTTCATTTAAGATAATGTTCCACTGTCTCTGCATTGAAAAGAACAAAGATATGTGTTTTTTTTTCTAGTTAAGAAATTCTGTTGCCCAACTACAGAATGACCATTCCTCTCGACTGCAATGGTTAGGGGGGAAACTCCATTGTGAACAGATCTTCTATAGAACAGCTGGCAGATAGGAATTCATTCATTCCTTGATTAGATGGAGCCTAATCAGTATTCCATTGTAAAGAGAGGAATTCTGACAAACTCCTTTCTCCCCACTGAAAATTTTAAATGTTTCAATTTTCAAAATTGGTTTTCTCTAGTTTTATTATAAAACTAAGAAAATAAGTATACTTTTATGAACTATGAAATAAAAAAAACTTGAAAATGTCCAATTCCAAGGAATTGTCTAACAGTCTGCTAACTTCAAATTTGTCACATATGAGAGGAACTCTATGATTTTTCCATAGTTTCAGTGTGATTTTAAGAGAAACTGACAGAGTTTAACTTCTTCAACTTTCTAGGTTCTAGAAGGAATTTAGTTACCCAAAGGAACTCTGAACTGACTACTAACGGATCTTTCTCTACCTATCAAGTTTCATACACGCACAGCAGAAATGGTGACCACTCCCAGAACATCCAGAATGAGTAACTACACAGAAGACAATTTAGGTTCTTTTGGTTCATCCACAATTACTCAGGACTATAACCATGTTTTACTTTAACTTTTCTATTTCTCCATAATGAGCCCAACTGGAGCTGAACTTTCACAAAAGGTAGTAGTAATAAATATTAAAATAAAACTTTATCATAATAAATACATTAGGAAGTGAAAGTATAAGCATTAACTGCTTTAAAGCATCAGGCTGTGCTCAATTTCTACCTGGTCAATGAATTTTATAGTCATTACAGAGGATTTTTAAAAATGAACATAAAGGCCACTGACAATGCATGCTAAGAAAATGACAAAATTTCAAAAACTTAAATGACTTTGGTCTGTTTTTTTCTTCAGCTACTTATGAAAAACTTGCCACTCTGGGCTTGTATAACAAGCTTTCAAACCATGGGTTCTGAATTCCTTTGCTTGCTGGGCGGAAGTCAAATGCACATGTACTATTTGGCCTACAGAATGGTGAAGGGAGGACTAAAGGAAACTGGGCTTAGAAAAGTTAATTTCTTATTAATTACCTACACAAAAGAAAATCTTACAGAAAGAGCCTAATAAGGTACAAAAACTCACAGTAACTTTTCTTAAGACATTATAACCCAATTAAGAAAAAGTTTAATTTTCTTACTTTTATACATATATTTACACATATGTATCTATAAACTGCTTGCAGCAAAAGAGGCTCTGTCTAGAAATCAGTCTGGCACTTGTGGTCAACATCAAACCAACACAAGCTAAAAGCTGTCCAAATCACATGACAGTAATGAGCTACGGCAGCTGGCAGGGAGACGGACATGGAGTACTTGTTTGGGTCAAATAAAAGCCATAAGTTATCCTGCTAAATATTTTTGATTGTCTTCAAAGTAAATTTAGATAGCATCTTTATAGTGATTATAATCTTCACCTTGTCATTAAGTGAATTCAGATTCACCTTTTTATTTTAAACTGTATGGAAAACAAGGTCAGAGTTCTTATGCCCTCCAAAGTCCTACACAATGGAATCCCAATCAAAGTCATCCTGAATGTCATCTGGAGGCAGAGGGCGGCGCATCTGGAAGGCTGAAGAAGGCATCATATGCTGCTGGCTCATTGCTCCATGATGTCCTGTAAAAAAATGGAAAATTCAGGCCATTTTTTTTTCACAGAGATCAGGAATAATGCAATAAACACATCATTCTACTTTCAGAGAGCATAGGGCATCATTAGTGAGCTGAATTCTAGTGGTATAGTAAAGACTTGGGCAAATGAATCTGAAATGTGAGCAGGGCAAGGCTTTGCTAGATTTACCAGAAAAGGGGATGCATGCACAGATAAAGTCAGTGGTGTGCTAGGAAACCTCTAACTCCTTCCCCAAAAGACTGTTACTCCTACTAAGCCCTTCTCTCACGACTCTGAAATTCTGTGCCTAGAATCTTAAATCTGCTACTTAGTATTTGTATGGCCTTGAGGAAGTCACTTAAATATCTTTGGACTTTGGCTTTCTGATCTGTAAGAGAACTGGACTCCAGCAGACAGTTTCTAAGGTCTCCTCCAATGCTAAATCCTATGATTCTATGATCTTTGTGAATCCTTCCTGCTCTATCCCTCCTACAAAAGCCCACTGCAGCTATAAACCAGGGTTGCGCGCGCGTGTGTGTGTGTGTGTGTACACACGAAGCCCTTGCTCTTTGTTATCATGGGCAGATATAATCTTTAAAAAATTAAAGTCCCACTACCCCAGGCCTGCCAAACTGGCATAATTTCTCTGTACCTTATAGTCTCCAACCACAATGACTCCAGGCACAGTGAGAAACACAGAAGACTGAGGCAAAATTAAGAGGCCAGAAAGCCTTCATTTAAACCATCTCTTACCCACTCCATTTTATTGATGAGACTGTGATTTGACATAGTCAAAAGCCTTGCTAGCACCCAAAAAAATCCCCTCAATTTCCTCTTTCTTTCACCAAGCCTCTTCTCTTAAGAGGTTATTAATCTGCTACAACTTGTTTTGCTCAGAGAGAATCTAAAAAGAAGAAGAAGCAGCTCCCTTCAAGGAAATTATCTTTTGTCTTTTACTTAGACTGTAGTTCCCTATCTTGCTGGTGATATTCTAAACCAGGGGTGGGGAACCTGTGGCCTCGAGGCCACATGTGGCCCTCTAAGCCCTTGAGTGAGGCCCTTTGAATACAAACTTCACAGAACAAATCCCCCTAAAAAAAGGATTTGTTCTATGAAACTTGAACTCAGTCAAAAAGTCAAAAGACTTCACCTGAGGACCTAGAGGGCCACATGTGGCCTCAAGGCCACAGGTTCCCCACCCCTGTTCCAAACTTTTAACATTCTATGATATAAGTAACAATGAGGAGGAAGTGCCTCCCCAACCACTTGCACCTCTATGGCTCAAACTGTACTATTGGAATCAAAGAATTTCAAGACACGGAAGGGGCACTTAATCCAACCTGCTAGTAGGCAGGAACAATCCCCTCCACCTATCTCTACCAAGTGGCCACCCAAGCTCTACATGAAGACCCCTAGAGATGGGACGCTCTCCGCCTCCAGACACAGCCCGCCCCACCTTTGGATAGCTCGCTGTTAGTTTCTTCCTCCTATCAAGAGTGAGCTCACATCTCTGAAGTCGAGCAAAACCAGATCAATGTTCTCACGAGCCAGCCAATCAGATGATCAAAGACAGTGATCGATTCTCCCCTAAGACGCCTCCTTCTAATCTCTGGTTACTTTAACCAAACAGCCTTTGGCGAGATTTAAGAGCTTTTCCCACCATCCTAGTCACCATCAGCACAGCTACCACCGACTCCACCTCTCTTGCCATCCCCACACATATGACGCACGTCGGTGCCCTTCCAAAAACACGGTGCCAGGAACTGAACGACTATTTGGCTACATTTCTCCAAATATTATAACTGAGAGAATTTCCACGTGCTAGATGGCAAAATCAAGTCAAGACCCTGAGACTCCTCATCTTCTCCCGGGATTCCTGAGTGTACAAACCCTAGCGTGTAGTAAAGGAGACCCTGAACATAGACCACGTACATCACGCCTGCCACGCACCGGCCCACCCCAGAGGGGAGCTAAACTGAGTTACCTGCGATTGTTGATCCTGGAGCGCTAAGTGACTGTGGGATGTGAGGATAGCCAGGGGGAGGCATCACTGGAGGAGGGAGGCTTTGTCTGGAGTCTATGTACAAGTTTCCTATGGATAATAAAGAGGAAACAGGAAAACATAAACATAAATATAAAGTTTAAAAACAACACTAAAATAACGCGATGACTTTAGTCAGCATAGATCAGTATAGCTCAATACTACTTACATCTATTTAAGGTTTCCTTCACTTCAATCAAATAACCAATTAAGCATTTATTAAGAGCACTTGTTACAGAGATTATGTTTGGTCCTGGGAATATAAAGTCCTTGCCCTCGAGGAGCTTACCTTGTATTTGGAAAGACATGTACATATATAAAATATACAAAATAATGGAGAGAAGGCACTAGCAGTTAGTCAGATTGGAAACACTTCTTGTAGAAGCAGCCCTTAAGCTGAGTCATGAAAGAAACTAGAAATTCTCAGAGAAAGAGGTGAGGGAATACAATCTAAGTATGAGGGACAGCCAGTGAAAAGGCACAAAAAAGGTTGGAATGGCTGGATTATAGTGTGTGAAGGGAATTAATGCGTCATAAAGCCAGAAAGGTAAGTATGGGGTCAATAAAAAGCTTTTAATGTCTAAGAGAAGAGTTTGTATTTTATCCTAGAGGTGATAAGGAGCTACTGGGGTTTATTAGTAGGTTAGTGACATAGTCAAGGCTGTGCTTCAGGAAAAATTAATTTGTCAGATGTATGAAGGCCTGATTGGAATGAGAAGAGACTTGAAGCCGAAATGAGAAAATTTGGCAAATTATTAGATATGAGGCATGAGGAAGAGTGAGGAGTGATGGATGATACAGTTTTAGAACCTGGGAAACTGGAAGGACAGTGGTGGTCTTATAGGAAAAGGGATGTTTGGAAGTGGGGCAAGCTTAGGAAGAGAGATGAGTTCTGTTTTTAACATATTGAGATGTGTATGGGAATTCCAGTAGGAAATGTCTAATAGGCAGCTGGTGATCTGGGAGTGGAGTTTAGGAAAGAAACTAAAGCGATAGATAGAGAGATAGATAGATAAACAGAGACAGACAGATAGATAAATAGAAACAGACAGATAGATTTGGGAGTCCTCTACATGGAGATAGTAACTGAACCTATAGGAGCTGAGCGGTCACAAGTGAGAGGGCTGAAAGAAAAGAGGGCCTAGAACAAGTCTTGGGGTACACTCAGAATTAGGGAACATGGCATGAATGATGATTTAAACAAATGAGACTGAAAAAAAGTAGTCAGGTAGGGAAAAACAAGAAAAAGCTGTGTTAGAAATACCCAGAGAAGAAAAAGTATGTATGAAAAAAAGTAGTTAAGTTTCAAAGGCTGCAGACAGGTCAAGAAGGAGAAGTGAGGACAGGCCATTTGAATGTAGCAATGAAGAGATCACTGGTAACCATGGAAACAGCACATTCATTTGAGTAATGAGGCTGAAAGCCAGAATGTGAAAGGTTAAGGGGAGAAAAGGACATAGTTAGATAAGAATGGCCAACTTTTTCCTAGGAGTTTGGCTGAGAAAGGGAGGAGAGATGATTTGAGGGAAAAATAGGGTCTAGTTTGTTTTGTTTTTTAAAAAGTATGGGAGCAACCTGAGTGTTTTTGTAGGTATTAGGGATGAACCTAGTAGATGGGGAGAGACTGACAATTAGGAGGGGGGAGATGGCTGTCAGGGTTGACTTCTTAGAACACAGAAGGTAGCAACAAGAGTATAGGTGGAATCACTGGTCTCATTGAGAAGGGTCATTTCAACATCAAAGAATGAGAAAAGTAGACGATGTCAAAAGTCATAAGATGCAAAAAAAAAATGAGAAGAGAGAGGTCACTTAAATAGCAGGAAAGCTTAAAAAATAAAAATTTTAAAAAGATGCAGAATGGGCTTGTATTATCATTGGAAGGAAGACTAAGCTACAAGTCAGAAGAACTAGTTTCTAATCCTGCCTATGACCTCAGCAAAGTCAATACACCTTTCATTACTTCAGTTTCCTTACCTATGAGTATGGCATAGTAGAAATAGCCACCGACAAAGAATTATCACCATTTTATAGGAAAGTTTCACTGACATAAATCAACTGCCATAATGAAGAAACCAGAATGGCAAAGAAACTCAGTCAACAAACACTTGTGGAAGTCAACACTATATAAATAACTTTAATAACACAAAAGTCTGGTTTGCTCCCTCAATCATATCTTCTACATTAGGAAATTCTCACACTATTTCCTAGCTGGGTGATCCTGGGCCAGTCACGTCACCTAGGCAACTCTCTCAGATTAGCTTCAGAACAGGTGCTCATCTGCACAGAGAGCTCCTCATTAGATGTTTCTCTCTATACTTCCTATTCTTTGGTGTCAAGAGTCTTGGCAGGATCCAAGGGGTGAAATGGGAGCAGAGTCCAAAGTGGAGAGAATTTAGGTAAGGTAAGAGGGCAAAACATTTAGGCACAGAAGGTATCTAATTGAAACAGGAAGAAATGAGGCACCTAGGGTGGCACAGTGGATAAAGCACTGGATTTAAGGGTCAGGAAGACCTAGGTTCAAATCCAATTATAGACACATAAATAGCTATGTCACCCTGGGCAAGTCATTTAACTTCTCTCAGCCTCAGTTTCCTCATCTGGAAAGTAAACATAATATTAGCTCCTCTCAGGGTTATTATGAGAATAAATTAAGATATTTGTAAAGTGTTTTGCAAACCTTCAAGTGCTATTATTATCATTAACTTAAAACAGGAGGGGGGGAGATAAATCACCTTTAGAAATTAACACTAATACCTAGGAATCACACAGTGCCTTAAGTTTTACAGTGCCTGATTACATTTTGGAGAACCTATAGTTGAACTGTTAACCAGTGATGTGATAGTGGTAAATATCATCTTGTACACTGTTACACTCAGACTGCTTGTGAAGGAGAGATGGTCTTGTTTTCCTCCTAATAATGATAAAGAAATCCCAGAATGCCTGAGCTGACAAAAACCTTACAGATCCTGTACTGTAACCCCCATTTTATGGAGAAATAAGAAACTGAGGCTATGCAAGATGAAGTGGCTTATCCATAATGTCAAGAAATAGCAGGGCCAAGACTTATTAGTTTCCAGCCTCCTGCTCCATCCAGTGTTCTTTCTACTATGTCACGTTGCAGCACGAGATTGACGAGAAGCTGCAGGTGGCACAGGAAACTAAGCAGAGAGATGTGGAGATGTGGCAGCACACACAGAACTGGCAGATATAAAGGCAAGGGTGACTTGGCAGAACTTTGGGGAAGACCCAAAGATAACGAGAAGAGAAGCTGGCCAAAAAAGACTCAAATGGATTCATCAGGAAGAATAATGATGAAAAAAGTAAAACTACCATGGCATGACAGTCAAGGGAGTTCTCACTTTAAGGACCTCATAAAATGAACCACTGAATCCAGAGAAATGAAGTCTAGAAAAGGCTACCAAGTTAACATGTGGTCACACTTTTGCTGGGCTGGTTTAAAAATACCTTCATCATAGTTTCACAAATCCCTTCACCTGTTCTCTCCCCAGGAATTGTCAATCACAACTTCTAATCCTCCTTCCCCTGTGCCCATCCAACTTCTCCCATGCAATCCCAGGAGTTACCAAAGGGCTCCCATTCTCAACATCCCTTCAGCCAAAGCATGAACAGGCAACGGATCGAGAAGGTAAACTTTTTTTTTGCAAAACTGAAAGCAGTTTCTTTAAGGAAAGTGAGATGCCGTGCAAGACAGGATGAGGGAATGTGTTTTTCATTCTTTTTAAAGACAAAGAAGACATTAAAAAAAAAAAAAAAGCTGACCAGTAGGAAAAAGAGAACAAAGAGGATAAAATGGAAAGGGGGCTGGTATTTCATCTTTTTAAAAATCGGGGGGAAGAACTGCAAAACATTCAGTAGTAAGAAAGAGTAGCCAGTTTCAAGGGAAAAGATCATGAGAAATAAAGAGCTTAATAAAGGCTATGAGTTGGATTTTCAAGGAGGCAAGAGTACTCTGAATGGAAGAGGCACAATTTCAGGGTACTATATACTATACTGGAAGCAGACTCATGAAAACTTTTTCAAGAAAGAGATAATACTATACTGGAAGCAGACTCATGAAAACTTTTTCAAGAAAGAGATATGTTAACAAATTAGAGGTTCCTAGAAGAAAGAATAACAAAAGTGAAACAGAACAAAATAGTGGTCAAAAGCTCATTAGAAAAGTTAGATTACTTATTTTCACTAACAGGGACAAGTGAACAAATTAGAAGTGACCATAGTGTTAGGAAATGCAAGAAATTAAGATTCGGAAGGAAAGAACACACAAGTTCAAACTTCTACAATGTGGCAAATGGTGAAGTACAAAAGGCAGAAAAGAAAATGAGGCTATCAGGAAGAACTAAATTTCAAAGAAAAAAAAACCAGTTTAACACTTGGATTTTGCTAATTAGGTTCAGAAAAATATATTTTAGTGTCAGAAGCAAAATAGTTTCAGTCAGTTTTAGATTTTTATTGCCCCTCACTTCCAAGTAAATGACTGTAATTTTTTTTCCTCCCTTTTTATATATCACAGGTTCATAGACTTGGAGGTAAGAAAGGACCTTCGAGTTCAATGAGTCCAACAGATGAACAACCCAGGCCTTGTTCATGTAAGACATTAAATCTAGCTTTCTTTCCACTGCCCCATATCAAAATATGATTGCTACTTTTATTCCGAGTTAATAATTCCAAACAAATTAAAGTGAAAAAAAGTCACAATTTTAAGTTAATACCAAAATATAAAAAATAACTAGTATATCACATCCTGTCGGTACTTAAATACTTGCTGATAGTTTTTAACTAATATAAAAATAATAAAATGTGACGGGAAAAAAGTTAAAAGATAAAAAGCAATTATAAAAGTCTTTTTACAAAAAGGTTTATGATCAATAGCAACTAAGATGAAGGCATATTCTGTATTTAATGATTTGAACAGAGGGTCTAAATGATTCAAAATCTGAACATTAGCTATTAGACACGAAATTTTCAATATAAAAAGAAGAAAAAATAAAAGACAAGGAAATTACTACACAGAAATTCCATACCTGTTCCAATGTGTTGGGAAGGTTTTGTTGGGTGCATGGCATTGTGACAAACACTTTGCTGAACATTACTCTGTGAATGGATAAGACCAGTTTGGGTAAAGAACTGATTAAGAGAAGAGCAGAGATCTGCAAACTGGACCTGATCTAAAGACCAGTTCTTGAGATCAGCCTGTCTCATACTCTCCATCAAACCTGTGGGAGGAAAATTAAATGAAATATTTAACACAGCCTTGCAGACAATGGGGAAATCTAAGAAACAGCTAAAAGCTTTTTCAGCCTAGAAACTTTTTACTGGCCTTTCCTAGGGCTGCTGCAATGGATTCTTGAAGCAATTCTGAGAATAAAGTATAGTATTTGTACTATTCCTCAGATTTTCAAAAGTCTGTCCTTGCCCAATCTGATCCGGCCCAATTTTTTGCAGGCTGTGAGCCCATACCAATTTTACATGGCCCTTGCAAAGTGTCCATTTTCAAGCACAGAAGAATGTCACATGCTATTGGATGTATGTTTCTAATAGCTAAAGAAAATGAAATACACCAAAAATGTCAGGACAATATGTCTTTGGTTATATGTTAAAATATAGCCACAACTAACCTTGGAACTGTGAAAGATCCACGTCTGACCAATTAACACTGCTGGCGATTCGACAGCTTTCTTTCAGCATATCCAGTGTTGCATACCAATCAGTAGAAACACCTGAAAGAGTAATTCATAATTCTGTAAATCTGAGATAAAATGTTTAAAACTCAGAACTGGCAAAGACACAGATGCAATACTGCTATGTGCAGTCAGTGGTTTTGAAAGCCCTGGGATCCCAGTGATCCTCAGGTACTGTCAGCTTCTTACATTATCTAACCAGCATCTCTTAAATTAAGGTCCCAACAGTGCCTCTTTGGATTTCCTTCCCAACCGAGGGGCTTTAGGGCCTTTTCTTAAGCTATTTTTCAGGTTCTGTCTTCTTAACATAATTTCCCATAAGTAAATTCTCAGTTTTCAGAGTCCTTTTACACATTACCAGTTACTTCTCATAGAGGCTGTGCTACCAGAGCTAAAATAAAGACTCTTAAATTCTTAAAAGTTAATTATCTTTCAGCATTTATTCAACAAACACCTGAATGTCAGTTGTGTACAAAGCACTGCAGTAGATACAATAAGAATAAAGTACAGTTCTTGCCTGTGGGAGCTTGGAATCTAGAAACTTCTTAGCTATGCTTGCCTTCACATATAGAATATTGATACAAGTAGTAAGTTGTTTGCAGATGTATTTTGATTGTCCTAATCACCACAGGGGCTGCCTGAATATAATGGTGAGTACAACCTATAAATAACATTCTATTTTATTTCTAACAAAAATTGGGTAAAAAGAGAATATATTTAAATTTCACCAGTGAGGATGAAAGTTAAGTGGCAGAAAAAAGTTACTGATTGAAACATCTCTCTCTAGGAGGTTATAAATTGCTTTTACTAAACAAACCAAAGGTTGTTAATCTGGGGTCCATGAACTTGTTTTTTAAAATGTTTTAGTTGTATTTACACTTGCATTTACCATTAACTGTGTTAACAGTGACTCCAGCCTCTCTTGCTGCTTGGAGCGCTAAACACTGTGCATTTTCATTGACTCTCCCATGCCCGGAATACTATGCCTCCTCATCTTATCTTCAAGTTTCCTTCAAGCCTCAGTCAAAATCCCACCTCCGCCAAGAAACCTTTCCAAGTCTCCCTTAATGCTTGTGCCTCCCTCTGAGATGATCTCTAACACATCCTGTACATAAATTTGTTTGCACATAATTGTTGGAGGGTTCCTTAGGAACAGAAAGCTTTTTTTGCCTCTCTTTGTATCCCATCACTTAATGTAATGTCTGACACATATTAAGGTGCTTAATAAATGCCTGCTGATCTGGCTGTATTTCCAATATTATCCATTTTATGTTATGCATTTAAAAACATTCTGGAAAGGGGGTTCATAGGCATCACCAACCTGCCAAAGGGATACAAGAAACAACAAAGGTTACTCTAGATATATTTAAGGTTCCCTCTGGAATACTCTAAGAAAAGGACAGAGCAGGAACTGCAACGCAAAATTACCTTTTTTATAAAATCTAACTGGAGTGGATAAAAATAGTACTTTTTCAAATTAAAACAATTTTGCATTTTTTATACATTATATATTATACTGTATATAATATACAATGTTATATATTTATTTTTCATTTATATTTTAATCATTTCATCATAACTTAAATCATTTTTTCTCATGTGAATTGTTTTTGTTATTGTTTTACAATTTAAAAAATTAATTATGAGAAGTCAGTTTTAAGAGATGTTAAAACTCAAGTTTTAAATAGTGATGTAGTTGGAAAAGTATGGACTTGGAAGCTCAAGCCCAGCCCTGCCACTTAGCAGCTCTGTGGCCCTGGGTAGGTCCCTTCCCCTCTCTGGGCTTGTTAAATGAAGGGAGTGGACTAGATGATCCCTAAAGTCTTCTCTGTCTCAACATTCTGAGATCCTACGAAAAACGTCATCATGACGTCATCATGAAATAAACCTCATAATTTCCAACCACTTTGCATTGGAGACAATATAACTTCATAGGTATCAAAATTCAGAAACTTAGCAACAGGGTCACCTGGGCCTATGCACCATTTCAGATCTATTTTTTTGTCAGTAGTCTTTCGGGTATGACACTTTATCACTGAAAGTCTTACCTACGGTGATCTAACAATAACCTCAACAAAATACCAACATTTGAAAATTCCCAACCTTTTTATAAACAAAAATTATATTGTTGGAAGAAAAATCTGTGTATACAAACATTGCTTTTGGTCTACCCTACTGGCAAAAAATGTTCACAGATTTCTAGGTCATTCTATTGGAATAATAGTCACTGCTATTTCTGTAGTACTTTAAGGTTTATAATCTTGTGAGGTAGCTAGGGATACTTCACTTCTTAATGACAGCACAAATATATACACCAATTACCTTTGGTCAACAAAGTTTGGCTGTAATTGCTACAAAATTATTCTGAAAAATAGATTAAATCACTACTTTAAAATGTAGGGTTAAAAATGTGATCCACATCTCTCTGACCTATAAAGAATATGGAACCCTTTGTAGGAAAAAAATTATTAAATATAATCTGTCTAGCCATTTAAATCCAAACTACCCTGGCTGCTAATCTCACAGCAAAATTGGAAAAGTGCAAGATATTCTAAAAACAGATACTTGTGACTATATCATTTCATTCAGACAAAAAGTCTGTGGTTTTGGCGTTTTGTATTGTTTTTAATTTTCTAGAGGTCAAATTAAAACTGAAAGTGGATTTACATGAAACAGGAGAAAAGGTTTTATTTCTTAAAAGGGGAAAACAAACTTTTGTTTATAAATGACATTTGTATCGCACATTAAGGAAACTTTTTACATAAATTATCTCTTTCGAGCCCAAGAACACTACTATGATAAAAGGCAGTATATCTCCATTTTGCAGAAAAGAAAACTAAGGCTCAGAGAAGTTTCTGACTCCAGTTTCAGCCCTTATCCAAAAAGCACAATGCTTCTCATTTTCTGAAGCAAAGGTCATTATCATAGAAAAACGAAGGCTTAAAAACCTAGGAAGTGATCAAAGCCATGACTTGACCGCAACTCTAGAGGGGTAACAATAAAACATAGTAACGATAAAACTCATCATCGCCTGGCAGACAGGTGGGGACTCGCATATAAACACACATTTTCTGACATGGGCAACATATAGACTTGTTTTGCTTGACCATGTTGATTACAAGGATTTTCCCTCTTCGATAGGGAAGTAGGAGGAGATGAGACAGACTATCAATAATGATGCCCCAAAAATGCAAACCAAGAAAATGTTATTGAAGCACTGTTAAAAAATGCACAGAAGAGAAGAAAACAAAGTTCAGAAAGAGACATAAATACAGGCTGCTGTAATCAATTAGTAGTAGCAGCTAGTGCTTTAAAATGTGCAAATTGCTTACAAATATTAATTCATTTGGTCCCCACAAGAATCCTGAGGGCCAGTGCTATTATAATGCTCATTCTATAAATGAGAAAACTGAGGCAAAGACTGGTAGTGATATGCCATGGTCACACAATTAGTTAAATGTGTGTGGCCACACTTGAAGTCAGGTCTTACTGATTCTAGACCCAGCGCTCTAGTATACCACTGCTCTCTCAGCTGCCTTTATCTAGCTGCCTAACTTTGAAACTGTTAAATTTTTATAAAATTCAAGCTGTATATAATCGATATCCATTGTTCATATACAATCCTCTTTTTCTTATGAAAATGTTCATGTTTGTTGATGTTTTTTAAATTCAAAAGAAAAAGAAGGCTACTTTTCCTAAAGATTAAGACCATATGAGGAAAAACATGAATAAACTTCAATGGACAACTTCCTTACTGTTACTATGCTAGTAAAGCCTGGCATGTTTCTGTTTAATAAGAGGAATGAAAGGTAGTATCCTCTGGTACTCTCATCCACAAAAGTCAGGTATGACATGAGAAAGCCAGGAAGAGCTTTTGGCAAAGAGAAAAAATCTAAGATCTAGGGCATGAAGGGACCCTAGAGGTTATCTAGTTCAACCTTTTTATTTTATAGGTGAGGAAACTGAACATGAGAGAGGTCAAATGATTTACTCAAAGTCACACTGGTAGTGAGTGGAAGAGGAGCATTTGAACTCAAGTCCTGTGACTCTAAGTTCAGCACTCTTTCCATTGTAAACTTTTGCCTAATAAACCTCAGGTTTCCGGCAGCAGAAAAAATGAAGGGTTGGGAATACGGAAGGGTCACCTCCACACCCTCATACCTACCCCATCTCTGCAACCCCAGCCAACCTGACCCTGAGCATGGGTGCACCTTATCCAAAATATCATCAGTCTTCCTGTGGTCATTGCAGCATTCTAACTTTCCTGTAGCTCAACGCCAAAAGCCCTGTACATGTTTCCATGTGATATTACCTAAGGTAGTAGGTCAGTTATCAGTTAAGGCCTTCTAAGAAATTAGCTAAGAGTAAGAGAGGCCATAATATAGAGGTAGAGTGGGAAACATGCCAGGAGAGAAGGGGGAGAGGGGTGCTAATGGAGAGAGCAGATCAGCAAAGATCAACTATTCACAATTTTGCCTAGGACTGTGCCACTGAAAACCACATCTGACATACAAGATACACAGGAAAATAACACAAATATGTAAGACCCAAAGTTATTTTACAACGGATGTGGTCAAAGGATAGGAACAAACATTTCTCAAAGATCTGCATATGGAAGACTGCTTCAAATTATTAACAAAAGAAATACAAATCAAAACAAGTCAGAGGTCCTGTCCAGCAAACTGGTAAAGAGGTCAAAAGATAAGAACCATCCCTGCTGGCGGTGTTGTGGAAAGACAGGCACACTAATGGAAAGCAATTTGAAATTATGTTAAGAAAGCAAAAGGAGAGTGCCTGGAACTGTGATGTCCTTAATGTGGAGAGGGAAAACATTCTCTAACACTTTTGAGATTACCTAGAGTACTGAGCAGGCCAGTCCCTTACCCAGAGTCACAGTGTGTATGAGAGGCAGCTTAAACCCAGGTCTTCCTGGCCCTGAGGTCATCTCTCTAACCACTACCCCACATTGCCTCTCTAACAGAGTGACTAAAATCCTCACACCCTTTAACCCAGAGATCCTGTTGTTGTTGATTATATGCCTCAAGAAGGTCAATGTTAAAAAGAAAAGTCTCACCAACACCAAAATATTCATAGCAGCAATTTGCGGGGTAGGAGGTATAGGGTGGCAGGGCATGCACAGTGTAGCAGAGATATGGAAACAAAGCAGAGGTCCAAACATTGGGAGAGGGCAAAGTAAACTGGGGTACAAGAATGCAATGAAATAGTTATGTCCAGTGAGATATAAGGAACAAAAGTGAAGTCAGCCAATATACAGAAAAACAACACATATAATGACTATAATAATTTAAATGGAAATAATAACAACAGATCCAAACTGAATGCTAGGAAATGATAATGACTTAGCTAAACCTCAAAGAAGAGGTGTAAGAATGTGCCTCCTTCAATTCTTTGCAGAGATGAGGGACTATGAGTATTGAACAGAATGCTGGAGAATTTTGTGGAACATTTTCCCCTTCTTCTCTGGGAAGGAAAGGAATATATTGGAAAATGTAGGTGATACAAAAACAAAAGACAGGCTTCCTGACAAGAGAGTAGCCTGAACGAGAGCTAGGCCACCCACAACCCACAAGCCTACTCCAGCAAAACCTTGCCTTTTGGACCAGACAAATAATGATCAATAAATCCAATGAAGAAACTACAATAAGTGACATAATCCACCTCAGAACAGCACCAGAGGTCCATAAGAAACTTGAGGACAAAAGGAAAGGGATCCTGGCCCCTCAAACAAAAGCATGCACCAGCAAGAGCAGAGAAAGGCCTGCAGCAAATGTAGAGGGCTGTCGTGAGAAAGGCCCAAGGTCTCCAGTAACAATCTCACCTGTCTTGGGGGAGTCCTGGGCAACAGCACTCACAGCAGAACAGCCAGGATTTCTAAGATATAACATGCTATCTTGAAATCTAGCACTATGCACCTCAAACATTTGGGGGGGGGGGCGGCGCAAATAAGTTGAGGCCAGCACAAATATCTAGAGAACTAAGAGTCATGCCAAGCAGAACCTAGCATTCCCCCCAAAAGGGCAGCAGGGAGCAGATGCTGGCCCTGGCAGAAAGCTACAATTCAAAAACTAAAGTTAACAGATGAGTAAATCAAAGAAAACACCAGCTTCAAAAATTATTGTGAATCAATGCCTTAACTCTTCAATTACGGCCCAGAAACCTCCATGTCAAATAATCACTTTGGCAATGGAATTCACAACTTAAGATTAAGTTTTGACCCAGGGAGCCTCCTTCTGACTGGATCACTCCTCATAGAACCTCCACTTAAGGAGAAATCCAGCCATCTCTTCACTTCCCAGTAGGCTGCACACCTCCAGATTTCTCTATTAATGTCCCTAAGCTGACTGATTACCTTCTTCACCCTCTCCCCTTTCAGCTTATTTTTTTATATGTTGCCTTCCCCATTAGAATGTAAGTTCCTTAAGGGGAGGGGCCATCTTTCTTTTTGGTGTTGTTTCTGGCACACAATAAATACTTTATAAATGCTTGCTGACTAACAACTGCAAGCAGGCTCAAAAAAAAAAAAGACCAGGCATTCATATACCTAATATAAATGAAGCATAGCTTAAAATAATGGACATGAATAAGAAATTTGGAAAGTGGTAAACCTTACATAAGAAATGGAATCCAAAAATGTAACAAAACATAACAAATCTGCTTTCAGAAACAACTGGCTTAGAAAAGAGGCGGAGAGAATTCAAGAATCACTGGACTCCTTGAAAATCATGAAGGGGAAGGACAGAGCCAAGATGGTGGAAAAAAGGCAGGGACTTGCCTGAGCTCTCCCCCAAATCCCTCCAAAAATCTTTAAATAATGCCTCCAAACAAATTCTAGAGCAGCAGAACCCCCAAAAAGACAGGGTAAAATAATTTTCTGGCTCAAGACAACTTAAAAAGTTGGCAAGAAAAGTCTGTTGCACAAGGTTTTGTAAAAGGTAAGCTCAGTCTGAGCCAGAGCAGGCCGCACATCAGCAAACTAGCAATGGACTCTCAGCCCATAGACAAAGGGGTAGGGGTGGGAGCCAAGTGGGAAGTCAGACAACTGGTCAGAAAGTCCCTTTCTTGGCACTGGGGACAAGACTCTGTTGCTTTGCTCCTACCTGGATCTGGGTAACAGTCTTGCGTCTCAGTCCCAGGGCAAGAAGGCACACTAATATCGGAGCTCACAGCTGAAGAACAGAGACCTTGGTCACAGTTTCAGCACAAAAAAAGAGTGTTTGTGGTCACACACAGACCATAGCACAGGCCAAGAGAGTAGTAAACACACCTCTCTCTAGACTGTATCACTTTGGAAGAACCGAAAACTTACATGTCCCCAGAATTATCTTGGAAAACAGCTGCACAAAAAATTTGAAGTTTGGGACTGTGCCCCACTCTACTCTGGAAGCAGAGCGTCACTTTAGCATAGAGTTAAAAACAAATAGGCTGCGAAAATGAGCAAATAGCAGAATAAGATAGGAAAGATCAAAACATACACTCAGAAGAAGACAACAAAATCAAAACTGCAACACCCAAAGCCTCAAAGAAAAATATGAATTGGTCTCAAGCCATGGAAGAGCTCAAAAAGGATTTTAAAAACCAAGTAAGAGAGGTAGAGGAAAAATTGGGAAGAGAAATGAGAGTAATGCAAGAAAATCATGAAAAAAGAGTCATCAGCTTGGTAAGTCCAATGAAGAGCAAAACACCTTAAAAAGAGGAGTTGGCTAAGTGGAAAAAAAGATGTAAAAAATCACTTAAACAAGATAATTTTTTAAAAATTAGAACTGGACAAGTGGAAACTAATTATCCCATGAGACTTCAAGAAGCAATGAAACAAAAGCAAAAGAATGAAAAAATAAAAATGTGAAATATCTCACTGGAAAAACAACTGACATGGAAAATGGATCCAGGAAAGATAATTAGGAATTACTGATCTACCTGACACCCTCTTTCAAGAAATTATCATGGAAAACTGCCTTGATATTCTAGAACCAGAAGGTAAAATAGAAATTGACAGAATCCACTCCTGTTACTGTTATTGGTTGTTCTCCTGGCTTCCATTTTATTCTACCAGTTCATATAAGTCTTCCTAGTTTTTTTCTGAGGCCAGTCCTTTATCACCTCCTGAAAGAGAAAATGAAAACTCCCAGGAGTTAGCCAAATTCCAAAGCTCCCAAGTAAAGGAGAAAATATTGCAAGCAGCCAGAAAGAAACAATTCAAGTATCATGGATTCACAGTCAGAATAACACAAGATTTAGTGGTTTCTACATTAGAGGATTGGAAGGCTTGGAGTATGACATTCCACACGGCAAAAGAGCAGGATTACAACCAACAATTACCTACCCAGCAAAACTGAGTATGATCCTCCAGGGGAAAATACGGTCATTCAATGAAATTAGAGGACTTGCAAACATTCCTGATGAAAAGACCAGAGCTGAATAGAAAATCTGACTTTCAAATACAAGACTGAAGAGAAGCATAAAAAAGTAAACGGGAAGGTGAAATCATAAGACATTCAGTAAGGTTAAACTGTTTATATTCCTACATGGGAAAGTGATACTTTTAACTCTTAAAAACTTTCTCGTTATTAGGGCACTTAGAAGGAGTTTGCATAGACAAAGGGCAAGAGTATGAATTGAACATGATGGGATGATTATCTAAAAAAATAAAATTAATGGGCGGGAAAGAGGAATGCACTGGGAGAAGGAAAATAGGAGAGTTAGAATGGGGTTAATTATCTGACATAAAAGAGGCTTAAAAGAGCCTTTAGACTGGAGGGGAAGATGGTGGAGGTTGGCGGGGCAAGGGTGTATGTGAGTTTTACTCTCATTAGAAGTGGTTTAAAGCGAGAATAACATACACACTCAGTTGGGTATCGAAATCTTATTCCTACAGGAAAGTAGGAGGGGAAGGGCATGGAAGTTGTGCTTGGGAAGAATGACAAAAAAGGAGGGCAGAGTGGGAGAGGTAAAAGTCAGAAACAAAACATTTTTGAGAATGGACAGGGAGAAAGGACAGAAAGAGGAAGATAAATGGGGGGGAACAAAAGTGAAACCACTGCAATAAATGCATAGTTAAGCACAACAAATTCCGGCATGGATCATATCCAAGAAGTCTATTTCTCATTCTACATTCTAAGTTCATCACCTCTCTGGTGATGCTTCATCACTAGTCCTCTGAAACTGGTTGGCCACTGCACTGATCAGAATTCTTATGACTTTCAAAGATGTCTTTATAATGCTGTTATCGTATCAGCTGTTCTGCTTTTCATCTTATTCTATCAGTTCATATAAGTCTTCCCAGTTTTTTCTGAGACGAGCCTTTTATCAATTCTTGCAGCACAGTAGTATTCACTTACATTTACATACCATAATTTCTTTAGCTACTCCCCAACTGATGGGCACTCCCCTATTTTCCAATTCTTTGCCATCACAAAACAGCTGTTACATTATTTTTTTGAAACCATAAAGGGCCTCTTCCTCTTTCTTTGACTTCTTTGGGTCAAAGGGCATGCACAGTTTACTAACTTTTAGCTTTCTAGACTGGCTATATGATTTGACAGCTCTACAAATTGTGCATAATTATGCTTATTTTTCCATAACTCCTCCAAGGTTTGTTATTTTCCTTATCAGCTTTGCCAATCTGATGAACATGAGGAGGAACCTCAGAGTTGCTTTAATTTGCATTTCTTTAATTAGTCACTAGGAACTTTTTTCAACTGATATTTTGGATTTCTTCCCTTAAGAATTGCCTGTATTCTTTGACCATTTATCAATTGGTAAAGGGTTCTTATTCATATATATTCAAATCAGTTTCTTATGTGTTTTGGAAATAAAACCAAAATCAGATAAAACTTGCTGCAATGATTTCCTTCCCAGTTACTTGTTTCCCTTTCTGCACTGAGAGGGGGTGTGGTTGTGTGTGTGTGTGTGTGTGTGTGTGTGTGCATTTTTAAAAAATTTATATAATCAATAATTGTTCATTTTATCTTCTGTGATGCTTGCTATACCTTGTTTGGTCATGAACTTGTCCTCTACCCACAGATCTAAAAGACACTTTTTTCCCTTGCTCCTCTAATTTGATTATAAGATTACCCTATATGTTTAAGACATATTTGGAGCTTATGCTGGTACATGATGTGAGATGCTGGGTGTCTACCTAGTTTTTAGGCCTGGCAGATTTTACTAAAAACCAGAGGCAATCTTAGAATGCGATATTCCAAAAAGAAAAAGATAGAGGCTTACAATCAAGAATAACTTATCCCGCAAAGCTGAGCATAGTCCTAAAGGGGAAAAAATGAATCTTTTATAAGAGAAACCTAGAAAGATAAATTTATCTGAGCAATTAGAAGGAGCTTCGTAATGGTGTAATGCTCATTAATTGGAGAAGAAATGTGTCCCTTCAGAATCTTAATGTCTTCAAAGGGTACTGAAGAAGTAAGAAAACAGAGAGGCTGGGGTTGGACTGATCCTGTTCTAAGGATCTGAAGAAACAAAAGAAAAAGAATGAGGTAGAATTTGCTAATTCTCATAATTAGGGTGAGAAGAAAATATGAACAAGTAGGAAGGGCTGGAATGAGTGGGCATCAAATGAACCTCACTCATAGGAAATGAACAAAGGAGTTTTGTACATGCAACCCTCCCTCCAACAGTTTACTGTAGAAATATGTTAAATTTAACTGGGAAACAATGGGGGAGGGGAAACGAGAAGAACAGTGATGCCAGTGAGGAGTTAGTATCAAGCAAAACAAAACCTCACAACCTTTCTGATCCTTAAGGGGGAGACTAAAAGGGAGAAAAGAACAAGAATTTAAAGGGTACCTCTCAGACAAACCGGAGAATAGCTGAACAAATTGTGGTTTAAGAATGTAACGGAACATTATTGTGTCATTAGAAATGATGACCAAGATGATTTCAGAGAATCCTTAACCCTTAAGCCCCCTCCTCTGATTGGTGAGTACGTACCTCCCTGAAAATTCCATTTGACGAAGTGCTCAGCCAAGCAATTCTCACTTATCTCCTGTATCTACCCTGACTCTCCAAACTTTTCTACTTTGCCTCTATATATGGCCAGCCCCCAACCCCTCTGCAGCTCCCTTTTATGTGATATTTTCCATCATTCTTGAGAAGAGGGACTATCTTTCCTTTTCCTTGTATTTGTATTCCTAGCACACAGAAAGCACTTAATGAATAAATGCTTTCATCTATCTTGATGCAGAGTAAAGTGAACAGAAGTAGGAGAAAAACTTATACAAGGATAACAACACCGTAAAGAAAAAACAACTCCTTCTCCTCCTCCTCCTCATCATCATCTAGAATTTACAATAACACTTTAAGGTTCGCAAAGTTCTTTATAAATATTACTTCAATTGAATGACCATGTCTACTGAGAACCTATGATAACACATTACCCTCCTCTTAACAGAGAAGTGATGGATACAAGGTGTAGAGATACATTTGTTTCATTTGATTCTACTTGTTAGAAGTGCCACTCCCTTTATTTCTCTTAGCAAATTGGGGGTGGTAGAAAGGAGAGGAGTAGTGATGACAAAAAAAAAAAAAAGAAATCATAACACTTTTTAAAAATGCACAGAAGATAACAAAGAAGTTTAAGAAAGAAGCACACAAAAGCAGGAAAATTTTGAGTGTAATGTGTAGAATTTATTACATATTTTTTCAAATCTAGCAAGGTTATTAAATGGAGACTGACAGTTTCACATAGAACCTTCTTTGTGTTCTACATGAATAGGAACATTCTTTATTAGTATTTAAGTTTAGAGTAAAAACATAAAATTTAAAAACAAAAGATAACTACAATCATTTTAAGCAGAAGAGTGGGAAATGGAAAAGGCAATCAATGTTTGCACATTGTAAGATTGCCAATATCTGGTTTAAAACAAGGGTCTCAAAGATCCCACCAGATCACTGGATCAAAGGCTATTTTCTTCATGGCTCTATATACCTTCCAAATGCACACAGGAGGAAATGTATCAAGGGTATCAGGACAATCCAAAAGCTTTGACACAAAAAACCCACAATGGTTACTGAATCCCCAATGTAAACATAAATTGAAATGGATTTTAAATAGAGGCTCTATTCTGAATGCATTAAACTGCAGAATTATAAAGAGTAAAAGAAAAAAGGAGGGAAGGGGGCTAAATAGATGACCTCTAAGGTCCTTTCTAGTTGTAAAGCTATAATGCTACGATCCTTCCCAAGAACAAAGCTTTGATTATAACTGTCACATGATTTCCATTACATGTGTGGTTACCCTTCCTTTCATGGCTTTAAATACCTCAGAACCAACCCACTCACCCCCATCCCCAAATATGCAGAACTATGAATAGCTAGGAATTGCTTCTGATATATAATTAACTAAACACAAGTTAGAAGATGAGAACTTACCAGAATTACAGGATACCTGCTGTGGGGGTGGATGTGTCTGATGTGCTAACGACTGATGCTGATGATTCGGATGATGCTGTATATGTTGATGTGGAGACGGATGCTGGGGGTGTGGAGACTGCAGCTGGCTGTGTTGTTGTGGGTGTGGTGCTGGATGCTGAGGACGTTGCGGATGCTGTGATAAACCATGCGGTCGATGGGGAGGATGTGGAGATGGTTGTGTGTGCATCTGGGGGTGAGACAAAGAAACTTGTGCCACGGAATTATTGGCAGTAGTGCCAAGACCACTGCTGTGGCTGTTCGATAAGCTGCTTTGGCCACTATGTTGATGAGAGCTCACGGTATTGCTGGGAGAGTGCTGATAGGAACATGAAGTGTGGGGTGGCTGGGATGATTCAGAAGGGATGCTCATCAAACCTAAAAATAGTAAACAGAAAGAAATACTTCTTGGTCATGCATGTTTTTGTAAAGAATATTTCTTTAAAATTTACCCAACGGAAACTCATTCTCTCATTCTCTCTCTCTCTCCACCCCCCCACCCCCCCTCACCCCAACCCAAGGATCATATATCTCTGGACATGGGCTTAACCACCTCTTTTCAGGAATCTGGAGGCATAGAAGAAGCAGCTTTAGCAGCGATGGCCGAGAAGATCAGTAGATGCAATTCTTCCCCATAACCAACAGGGAGGAATCAAGACTTCTAAAACACTGGAATTGTACATTATGTGTCATGTAGCTTCATCTTATTGCACAAGGTTTAGGGCCATGCACTACAAACCTCACTATACTACAAACCTCATTTTCCATGCTTTAAATAAAATTTTAGGTTTAAGAAGTACTGAGGTTATCCTGGGTCAGTTCATCTTGACCAGGAGTTCCATGAGGACATATGACTATTAATCTCTGTGTATGTGTTTGGGGTAGGGAAAGGAAGAACTGGAGTTCACTGTGTCTCCTAGATAAGCCTTTGAGTTAAAATTTACTCTTGGAGAGACACTTTTCTTCTTTTTTTAAAAGTATTTTTCCAATTGCACAGTAAAAACAATTTTTTAACATTTGTTTTTATAAAAATTTTGAGTTCCAAATTTTCTCCCTCCTTCTCCCCCCTCCTTAAGAGGAGAAAGACTTTTCGAATGAGGAATAAATATCTATGGAACATTCTGACATATTCTAGGAGTCAGTCAGCTATTATGTTGCATTAATCTTTTGGGGGGGGGGTATAGGGGAAAGGAGGTTTGGAGTAGAAGGCAATCAGGGTTAAGTGACCTGCCCAGGGTCACACAGCTATTTAAGTGTCTGAGATCATGTTTGAATTCAGGTCCTCCTGACTCCAGGGCTGGTACTCTATCCACTGCGCCACCTACTTGCCCCTCGCATTAATCTTTAACACACTGAGGACCAAGCATTTGTTAGTCTGTGTTTATTTATCTACTCAAAACATGCATTCTAACTTTTCAACTTCTTATCTTCTCTCTTTGCAAAAAAGCATGTTCTTGGCTTTTTTCACTTTCCTATCTATAGTCAGTTCCCTGAAATAAATACCTTTTTAAATAAGCTACTCTTCCATCACTTTCTTTCTAAGCTTCAAATTCACTGAGAAACAGGCTACACACACGCAAAGGTACTAGAGGCCGGCTTCATTCATAAACCAAAGCAAAAATGTTCCTTCAGTGGACATTAGAGGACAATTAAAAACACCTAGTGTTCACGTTATTTTTCATCCGTCAACCTGGCTTCCATTACTTACTTTGCGACATTCTCTTTTTGAGCAAGATACTTCAGGGTTTTAATCTTCTTGTTTCTCCATTTTTTTCTTACCTCTTTCATGATAATACACATATTGTGCTTATGTGCCCCCTCTCGAATTTTCATGTTACTAGTTAAGCTAGAAGCCAACTTCTGCTTACCAACTTAACCACCTACTCTGGCAAAACCCACATCATTCCATGAAGCCCCTCTTCAATCACAACATCCGTAAGACCAAGTAAAAGCACAAGCAAAGCCACATCAACTCTTATGCTTTGTCTCATTATGTCGCTGACATACACACAACTGTCTAAAGTACCTGGTGTCAGGAGAAACAATATTTGGTTTACAGAAAGAACAACCATTTTAAAAATCATCATCACCCCAACATCTGGCTCTGTATAACAAGGCTATTTCCACATCCCGGCAGATGGCCTATGGCAACATTATTTTACTGATCTAGATATAAGGTATTCATTTAAATGGAAAAAGATTGTGCAATGGCCCAGGTTTCTTCTGGAGTCAAGATACTTGGTGAAGATACTGTTGCCATGATTTGTAGTATCTGCCATAATATTTGCCAATACATGAATGCAATATAAAATATTAAAATCGGCAGTTTTGGCAAAAGACTGCACTGGTACTCGATAAAGATTAGAGCTGATTCTTGAAATCGGAGAGCTGACATTAAAAGTGAATATCAAAGCGACTCACAAAGGAGAGGAAAGAGACAGGTGAGCACAGTTCAAGAGCTAGATGGCCTCACTTCACAGATGAAGAAACAGAGGCCCAGGGAGGTTCAGTGAAATCATTTGTTGGTGATAAAATCAGAGTGCCAGAACTAAAAGAGACCTCAGAGATCTAGTCTAACTTCCTTACTGTGTAAGTAAGGAAGCTCAAGGACAGAGAGGAGAAAGGACTGATCCTAGGTCACATAGCTCCTTAAGAGGCAGGGTCTGACTTCGAATACTAGTCATATGATTTCTGATCCAGTACTCTTTTCATTACACCACACCAAAATCATTATACATTCTTCAGTTATTGGCACTGCTGTTATTTTAAGAGCAATCTACTTAAACTACCTAAGGAATCTACATGTTTTAAACCAGGGCTGTCCAAAATGCAGCTGCATGCCCACAGTGTGATTTATGAGGCCTGCCTAGAAGCATAGAAATTTACATAAATGCTTTAGTAAACAAAGCTCTCACTAAAATGGCAAATCAAAATATACTATCTATTATTTCAATAAAAACCTAAGGCTGGACAGCCCTGTTTTAAACCACCTACTACCCAAAGGAACACCAAATATAATACAGCAGTTCAAAAAGGCATCTTTTCCTATACGCATACAAGCTAATTTAGACTTATGCCTTGAACTTGAACTTTAACCCCTGAAATCAGCCACTGAAGCAATGCAACTTCATTTATCAACATATTATCAGCTCTCAATCTTTGGACCAACATGAGTGTAGAAAATTGTAAATAATGCAAGGAGCTAAGCTGAAGTATAAGGGGATACTGTAAAGTAACTTCAGCAGGGTTATAGAATACTATTAATTATCTCATTTGATTTTATACCATTCTGCAAAAACTATACTGGATCTGCACATGACTCACAATGCGAGGCACAATTCAACTGACATGATAGTGATAGTGTACAATCTTCAAGGAAAAGGTGCTGATGATGAAGCAGGGATTAGAACTCCATATGATACTTCTTTTTAAGCAAAGCCATGTTATGACCAGAAGTTGGCTTACTTCTATTGCACACTGAGCTACAATGATACTATACTTACTGGAATCAATGGTGATGCAGGCAGAGCCCTGAGCTGGATACTATCAGATTCTTAGGAGCCCTAGCATGCAAATCTCTCTGTCTCTGTCGCTCACACACACACACACACACACACACACACACACATACATACACACACACGAGAAGAATGTCCCAATATACCCTGCTCCTTAACTACAAACAACAACTTCGATGAATGAGAAAAGATACCAAATATCCTGGGAAAAGATTTCTTAAAATGCAAAAAACTCACCTTGTTGGCTAAGTGACTGCTCAAAAACTGACTTATAAAGGCTTCGAAATGAGGCACTAAGATCTTCAAAATTATATTCTGAGAAAAGTAGTTGTTTGTCTCGTTCTGGGATGCTGTACTGTGGCTGCTGCTGAGGAGTTAGTGACTGAGAGACTGGTTCTGGATGGTTTGTCACCTAATGTTAAAAGAAAAAACTACTGATTCTAGGCTCTACATTTGAGTATATTCATTAAAAAAAACTACAAACAGTGGTTCACATGCTAAGAGAATGTAATCCAAAGTGGGAAAAAAAACACCCTCCCTGAGTTGGCTGTCATACGATGTCCTTATCATTGGAACCATCCTACTTATTTCTGGTTTGGGCATCAAAGAGGAGGCACAAGGTGGATGTCATTAATCACCACACATTCAATAATAGCAAGTATCTCCCACTCCCACATGCCAAAAGGGATTAGAACCCTGATGGATTGCTTTTTAAACATGACTGGGTCCTGTCCTATTAATTACAGCAGCCAACTATACCAAAGTCCTTTCATCTACTCAATAATGGCATTGTCTCTTATTTTTTCCACTGCTGTTACCCTACCTTTGCTAAATTTAAGAAATATTTTTACATGAGGTAGGATTTGCAGTGTCAGATTTCTACCTTAATATCTAATTTATGGCTTCATTCAAATCCAACTGCCCAAGCACTTACAGGATGTATGACACTACACTATGGGGGGGGGGAGGTGAAAACTATAAAATACCGCTTCTTGGTGAGCAGGAATGAAAACTGTTGCACTACTGGACAACTTGGAAATTTTGTGACATTGATTTCTAGTGCAACCACTGCCTTAAATCACAATGAGCCTTTATTTGTCTCCCTCTCAACTTCTGGGGGACAGGAGGAAATACTAAGAAGAAAAAGAAGGGACTAAAAACAAGGTAACTAGGTACAAACTCAAAGAGAAACCAAAGGAAATAAAAGGAAAATGGAAGGGATCAATGCCTTAAATTCTTAAAATTTAAAATAATGTTCCTTTATCACAAAGCAATAAAGAATACTAGCTAGTTTTCAAAAAAAAAAAAGAATTACCTATTTTTATTTAAAGAGTCTGAATTAAGAAATGCAAACTGCCATATGCTTAAATGCAGTTTAACATTATAGAGTATCAAAAATCAATAGAAAAAATATTTAGGTGAAAAGTTACAGTTCTGATTTATTATAAGACCCATTACTTTTAAAGCTGCTGAAACTGAAACTAAGAACCACACGGCTCAGTCAGGACTTGAAAATTATCTATATTCAGGGCAATATGTTCTGAGTTACTTGAGCACAACCATTTTTAAAATCAAGTTACAAATAACCTTCTAAGTATGCATTTGGGATCACCATCTAGGTAGTAAGTAGTTTCCCAAAGCCTATTTATAACCTGCTAATTGTGTATCTCTGTGTTTAAAGCTGCCCCTCTTCACATTTAGTCTGCATCTTCCACTGAGTTTAGTTCTAAACTCTAATTGTGAATTAAAATACAAAGAGCATTTCAATAAGCTTACTGGTGTATAGCTGTGCACACTTCCAACACTGTTCAAATTAACAGATGCCAAACTCTGGTCCGAGAGACTGTTGTTAAGGCTACTGCGTGGACTGTCGCTGCCATCCTGATCAGGATTATATAATGTTACCTAGAATGCAAAAGAAACAAATATTTGAACAAAGATTGGTTAAAATTGCATGTACTACTTTATATACACCAAGGTACTCTAAGACAGAGTATCTACATGCACAACTATCAAAATCAATTTAATAAAGTTAGCTTTCAAAAATAGGTCTGGGTTACAAAGAATTTTTTTTTTTAAACAAATGCTATTTATAGCTTACTCTGCTAAATAGGTTTTGGCTCTGATGCAAACAACAGGCACCAGAGGAGCAACTGAAGTTAAACTAGACAAATGCAAGCTAAGAAACTCGTCCTCTCTTGCTGCACTGCATATACTACTATCGAAGGGGAAAGAGCACCAGGCCCAGAGTCAGGAACACATGAATTCAAACTTGGCCTCACCACACTTACTAGCTGTGTGACCTGGGCAAGTCACTTAACCCCGTTTGCCTCAGTTTCCTCATGTGCAAAACAAGCTGGAAAAGGAAATGGCAAATCACTCCAGTACCTTTGCCAAGTAAACCACTAATGGGGTCACAAAAAGTTGGATACAACTGAATAACAACCCAACAATAACAACTTTCCAAGACAGCCCAACAAAACAAGGCCAACCTTATATCACCAAGAAAGTACTTCAAATAAGCTTTCCTGTTAGGTCCTTTCCCTAATTCTAAGTCTTCCACCTATAATTTTACACCTGCCAATCGACTTCTCATAGATATTTAAAAAGTTTTCCAGTGTTTCCCAAATAAATGACAGCAATGTCCTGACTAATGTACAAGATTTATTAGATGAGTTAGTCAATATTTACCGAGTATATACTGGCATTCCTGTTGACATTCAGAGAGGAACAGGATACCTAATTCTGGGAACACGAGTGCAATTTGTTGGGAAAACATGATCTTCATTCTCCATTAATACAGAAGCATTCTGGTTTACACACCAAGTTTCCTTGAGTAGGTTAGGAATAGTTGGTTGGCCAAGGAAAAATCACACCTGAACCCAGAGCTTCTGGAACAGTCGAGCTGACTATCTGTTCTGGAGCACAGAGAGTTCGCCCAGATAAGCTGAAGACTAATCTCGACAGACTGGAATGACAGGCTAAAACTAACAAGATATAACTTATCAGGAATAAATGAAAAGTCCTCTATTTTGGTTCAAGATATCAAATACACGAGCCTACTATGTAACAAACTCTTTTAATAGCACTGCTAATGAAAAAGTCTTAGAAGTTTTAATTAACTACTCAAAGATTCAGCAATGTGAAGATGCCAAAAAAGTTAATATAACCCAAAGATGTGCTAAGAGGATACACAGTAAGAGAAGGATATATAGTATCCAGAACAAAACTGCTAGTCCCTTTATTCTTTCTGTTAGTACTGGTCAGATCACATTGAAAAATTGAGTCCTGGGGCAATTAGGTGGCACAACGGATAGAGCACTAACCCTGAAGTCAGGAGGACCTGAGCTCAAATCTGGACTCGAGACACTTATTAACTGTGTGACCCTAGACAAGTAATTTAACCCTGACTGCCTGAAAATAACAAAAACCAGAAACAGAATCTGTGACAAACCAGAGAATAGTGAGAGGACTTAAAACGATGCCATATAAGTATTAGCTGGTGGTAAAAGGAAATATTTAGATATAGAAAAGGAAGGACCTGATCACTGTAGTCAAATATCTGACAGACTGTCTTCTGCAAATGAACTAAATTTATTATGTGTGGCTAAAGGAGACAGAATTAAGATGAAGATATTAAGATATTATTATATTAAGATATTATAGCAAAACAAATTTTAGCTTACAAATTCTAACAAACAGAACAATCTTGAAATGGAATGCGCCACCTTAACAAAAGAGTGATTTCCCTATTATTGGTACTATTCAAATAGAGGATGGAAAGGTGACAGGTTAAACTAAATCACCTTCTTTCAATTCCAAAGATTCCATGATTTACTCTAAAACTATATGAAATGGGTTAAAAAAAAAAGAAATCTAGAAAAATAAATCAATGAACTGAATCAATAAGCAGTAATAAGAAATCAAATTCAATGGTCCAGTGTTTAGTAAACTCAACAACAAACACTACTTGGGAAAGGACCCCCAGATTTTAAAAGAACTATTGGAAAAACTGGAAAGAAGTTTGGAAGAAAATAAGTTTTAACCAACATTTTACACTATATCACAGATATATCCAAAGGGATCATTTGTGAGCTAAACATTAAAAAAAAAAACCCACTTTTTAACCAATACATCTAAGATAAAGGAAATGAACAACTGGGTAAAAATTTATCAGTATTTATCTTTTACCCAAAGCCACATTCTTATCCAAGATGTATGTAGGTAATTAACAAAAACATTTGAGACTAAAAGTCATTCTCCAAAATTGTTTTTAAAAGAAGAATCACCAACTATTAGCAATCATACATGAAAGATAGCGCTGATCACTAAGAATAAAAAGAAACAAGAATTTTTAAAACTCAGGCTTTATTTCATACCTAGAAAATTGGAGACGATAAAAAGAATCATTGCTGGTAAGGTAAAGGGGATAAAGTACACTAATACACTAGTGGTGGAATAAGAATTATTCCAACTATTCTGGAAAACAATTTGGAATTACGTGAGGAAATATCACTAAACTGTTGATACCCTTTGACCCAGAGATCACACTACTGGACATATATTCCTCAAAAAGGTTAAAGAAAGGTTCCACGAAAACCAATACATTTATTGTATCTCTTTTTGGTAGCACAAAATGGGTGCTTCTAGATGGGAGAACAGCTCAACAAATTGAGACGTACAAATAAAACAGAATAGATTTTACTCCATAACAAATGACAAATATGAGGAATTTATATAAACATAGCCAGAAAAGGAAAAACATGAAAGGAGCATGGTAGAGATTTGGAGTCAGATGACCTAGGTTCAAATCCTCCCTCTGGTGCTTTTCATCTGTAACTAGGTAATGAGGAGAACATAAAAGAGACACATTTTACAACCATGGGATTAGGATATTAGTTATCTGATATCAGGGAAGTCATTAAACCTCCTTAAGTCTCAGTTTCCTCGTCTATAAAATGAGGGGTTTGAACTTACTGCCTTCTAAGGTCCCTTTCCAGCTCTAGATCTATAAGATTATTATACATATTAATTATGATAAGATAAACAAGAACACTAAGATGAAACTGAACACTCTGTGATGTAACGAATGATCTTGGCCCCAGAGGAGGTGAGAAGATATATCCTCCTTTCATTAAGGGAAAGTGAGGGTTCACAGGTAAAGAACTATCTATCAGATGTAGTTTTTCTTTGTTACTGGGGGATTGAAGTGAGAGGAAGAACATCTAGAAATCACTGTAATGTTTTATAAAAGGCATCAAAAAAAAAACTTTTACAAAGGACTATAAAATTCAGTCACATTATTCACTGTTATAAGCCAAAAAAGTAACAATGACTCCAGGACTAGAGGGCACAGCAAGTTAGGGGTAGGAAAACCCCACTGTTGTTCTTACTAAATAAGGTCCCTTCCCCATACTTAGTTGAGACTTTGGAGTGAAAACGTGAAAGCCAAAGAATCATTAGTAATATGAAATTTTTGATGTAGGAAAACAGTAGTTTATATAAAAATCATGAACAGTTCAAGACAAGTACTTTATGTCAGCAGATAAGCTCATCAGGACTGCCAATGCAGAACTGCATCTTGAAGGGAAGGACGGCAAGGAGACAATGAAATTATTTCTTTTTAAAAAAAGGATGGAGATGACCTACCTGACTGGAATGATATCATGCCCCAATCCTAACAAAATACCCAAAAGAGATAGTTTGCAAATGGAACCTAGGTCTTATGTATACACTTGCCTAAAGGTTGAAGCCCTATTACCTCAGATTCTACTGAAGCTGGGAGCCCTTTTAAGTGCTAGAAAGTTTATAGTGCTGGTACCTAAAAGAAATACACAAGGAAGAAAACTACAAGAAAGAATTAGGAAGCAAATAAAGAAAACTTTCGAAAGATAGCTGGTCTGGATTCTGTGCAGAGCAGAAACAGAACTAAAGTACAGAATGAAATACGTTTTCAGACATGACCAATGCTTCGATTGTTCTGTGTGACTATATTTCTATATTACGAGAGAGCTTCTAATGGGGCAGAGTAGAGGAATGGGTTAATTGGTAATGACAGAGAGGTAAAAGAAAAAAAAAAGTGCATCAATAAAACATGGGCAAAAGAAGAAAACTAAAACAAGCTCAAAATGGGATATAAATAGGAATGTTACTCTACTGTTAAATTTAACATATACTTTTAAAAATAAACTGTAACAAGTTACAGTTTCATATCTGCTTTTGTTCTTTTCTACGTAGAAATGTTTACTGATGATTGTTAAGTTCCAATTTAAAAAAATTAAATGATAAACACTTTTTGTAAGCACTGGGACAAATTTTATGATCCAGAGTTTCTCTGAAAAACTACAATGCCATAACATAGCATGTAATTAATACATTACAAATATGTTATCTCAATTTTGCTAGCCACTCAACTCTCCACAATTTTTCTATATCTATCCATATCCTCTATTTATTTATGCTCTCTTTTCCAATATCACAGAACACTGTACTAATCACAATACCATGCACGACATAAAATAAACAGAAGGTTAATTCCTGCCTTCAAGGATGATATATCCTTAAGAGTGGGTTTGAGAGCGGAGAAAACATATTCATGAAATAATATGGGAAATATTACAGAGTAGCATCACTGTTTCTCATTCCATTTGTGGAGATATACAGGTGCTTCCTAAATAGAACAGCGAGAAGACCAGTTTGACTGAATCATAGTGCATGGTAAAGAGAAGAATGTATATTAAGGCTGAAAGGGTTAGATGGGGCCAGGTTGTGAAGGAATTTAAATTCCAAACAGAGCAGTTTCTATTTGACATTAGAACTTAAAGGAAGACATTGGAGTTTACTGACTAGGGTAGTGAAACTATCACATCCATGCTTTAGAAAAAATCATTTTAGTGACTATGTGAAAAGTAGACTGAAGAGGCAAAAAGACAAATTAGGATGTGACTGCAAGAGCCCACATGAGAGGTGATGAGAGCCTAAAACAAGAAGACTATGTGAACAGAAAGGAAGTGAATGAGATACTGTAGCAGTACAGATGTCATTACTTTGCAAATGACAGAATATCAGATAAAGCAGAGAGTTCTGAGAATAGTCCCTAGTTGCAAATCTGGCTGAGCGAAAAGATCGTGGTGCCCTTCAACAGAAATAAGGACGTTTAGAAGAGAGGTTAATTTTAGGGGAAATATTTAATGAGATCTATTTTACACCTGAATTTAAATTGGACTTTTGGTATCAAGTTTGAAATGTCCAACAGAAGAGACTAGGGTTCAAAAATAGATCTAGAAGTCTTGCATCAAGGTGGTCTTTAATGAGACAGACAAAAAGACAGAAGTCTCATCACAAAATCTGGCTTACCAAAAGTTGAGTGGAAAGTTGGTGGTGAAATGCTTCCACTTCACATAATGTGTAGAGAACTTTTTAAAGAAGTTTGACATACAAAAGAAAAAGAAAGATGGAATGATATTCAAACAGTTTGGAGCAGCTAAAGGTGGAATAGTGTGGAACAGCAGAAAGCTTTTTATGCATTTGAGAATATTTGCAAGAAATTTGCCAGGAGAAAAGAAAAGGTGGAAGATGCATAAAAAAGAGATGATTGCTGAAAAAAGGTCCCCAGGGAGGTAAAGCAGAAAGGAATGAAGGGCATTCGTAGTCTTAGGAAGAAGTACTGATGGCTTTTCCTCTGACAGAAGAAAAGGAGAAGAGGAATGACACTGCTGAGGTATTTTGAGAAAGTCTGAGAGGTAGGGGTACAGTTAGGAGCTTAAGAAAACAAGAAACATTCTGGAATTGTCACTAGGTAGACAAGGGTACAAACGTAAAAACAGTCTCAAACCAAAAGAGGCCACAGAAAAAATAAACTCTTTGGGAGAGTGTTATTGAGCAGATTACTATTCAGATATGTGTTTAACTAGATGACCTTTGAGGTGCTTTCTAAACAAGGTTCTTAGTTTGCAATCCACTAAAATAAATGGAATGCAATTTTATTTTGTGGATTCAGAGTCAAATTTGACAATTCTGTGCTTTGTCAACACACAAATAAGTTGTAAGACTTGATATCAACATATCAAAGGATTAAAATAAATTCAGTTGTCAGTAAGCGTTTAGTTTACTGAGGTACAAACCAAAGTGGTAGTTATGTGACTTCTTTCAAGACGAGCAGAAGAATCAACAATTTGGTCTCTAAATATCTCTGCTTGCTATCAAAGGGAAATTTAAAGAAAATGACAGCAAAACTTCTATCTCTAATTTACATTCTCACAAGATCCAGAGATTTTCCAAAAATCTCTTCAAAGAAAAGATTTAACTTTATTACCCTGATGGTTTCACTAACATTCTGGCTAGATACAAGATGAGGAGTTATGAAGATTGCAGATAAGGCCCTGATATTATATAATATCATATTAAATAAAACTACTTTGTTGCCGTGCCTATTGATTTATATACTTCAATAGCGGTTTAGATATGAACAATGCTGCCATTTCTTTTTTTTTAAATAATAGCCTTTAGTCAAGAATGTGACCCCCTACTATGGCATTATTTCTAGGCAAAATTTAGGTCTGATTGTCATTAATAGGAGAGAAAACATGGAACTGGGCAAAGAATGTTAGAGTTGGGGTAAGCAAAGATGGGTTCAAATATTAGCCTTGCAACTTACTAGCTATGTGACTTTGGGCAAATCACTATTTCTCTGGGCCTTTCTATTACCACATCTGTAAAATGTAGATATTCACTGTACTACCTAATTTATAGGGCTGTTGTGAGGAACAAAGAAAATAGTGTAAAACTCTCTATAAACAGCAAAGTGCTATACAAACCTAATCTGATATTATCACCATCATTTCTATATATAGCACCTTACTATTGGTATGGAACTATAAAAGTAAGTATATACGTATATAATCCTTGTTTGAACGAATTTACTGCTAGAGATTAAAAGCTGTTCTCTGAGCCCTCAAACCAGCATATACTTCACATAAATTTGGACAGCTCTACTGCTGCTGATAGTAGTTGCCAGTGCATACAGAAAATTCTGTTTTTCTCTCACAAAAAATCGGAGGTGTTTTAAACACTGTATTAAATACATACTGACTCAAATGGGGGCTCTCCAATGTCTGGCAAAAATTGAACTGTACTAAAAAGCTGGTTTCCCCACAGTCATTAGTCATAAAGGTTCTCTTCAATATGAATTCTGAGTTTCCTAAGTGATAGCCTACTGCCAATGGCTATCCTATTCTCAACCTCATCACAAGAAACATTAAATCAACTTAAATGCCACTTTCTGCATGAAGTCTTCCTTCCCCAAATTATTCTGTATCTGTTTTACATGTGTTCAGTATATACCTAGCCACATTCATATCCCCAGCAGCACTCCTTGAGTACAAGGACTGTTTCTCTTGGTCTTTGTATCTCCAGTGCGTAGTGGAGTTCCTGGAACACAGCAAATGCACAACTGTTTGCTAATTAAATGACTGAATGAATTAAGAACTTACCCATTTTCCCCCTGCCACAGTAGAGCCGATATTCAATTTGTGACCATAGTAACTAAAATGCCTACCGAGAATACAAGCCATTATACCCAACCTGGCTAAAGAGAACTCCTCTACTCCAGGCATGTGTAATTCAAATGCCAGGCAAAGCAAAAGGCAGCACTCATGAATCTGTTCTGGATTTTAAGTTAGGGCTTTGAGTACAAGCAAAGGGATCCTGAATACAGGACACACGGGAACCTGCATTTTAGAGTATATCTAAGAGTCTTCTATTGAAACTTCTGGCCTTGTATCACAATGAAAGTATAATAGGCCACTGGGTAGCCACTAGTGGACACCCATTATCATCACCATGTGGCTATGTATATACGTGTTATGTGGGTACACACAAATATGGGAAAAGATCAGAGCCCCTTCTAAGATGCTGCTTAAAGTAGTAATAATAGTTATTTACATATTATGTTAGGTGAATAGATACTATCATCCACATTTAGGAGGTTAGAAAACTGAGGCTTATGGACAAATGATTTGTCAACAGGTCAAAAGGCTATGTTATGGAGCTGAACTTGACCAAGGTCTTCCACTCTTCACAACTCCAGACCTTTAATATTTTTGTTACACAAAATATTAATTGAAATAAGCAGATCGATTTGTCTTAACTTTTCTTTTTTTTTTTGCCATAGAAAGATATGGTAAAAACCTGTTATACAAATATCAATATCTTAGAAATCTCTGTTATGCCTTCCAAATAATTACAAATAAGTAAAGAGAAAAGCAGAAGGAGGTTTAAATGGGGACCAGCCTTATTCCTAGGAATTAGCCAGGCATTTCTCCCTTCCCTCTCCCTTTACCCTTACTAAATAGTCTTCTTCTCCATAGTATCCAAAGGGAAGCAAACTATAAGACCGCAAAAATATCAGTTATGGGATTCTTTTCCCCCCATAAGGAACCCTCAAGGAAAAACAAGAATCAATTAGCAGAGGATAAATAATAACAAATTTTTCAATAAATCACTGTATATTAACAGGGATTATGAGAATCCTTTTCTATGAAGCCCTCTTCTATAATTCAAGAATTTTATTTCATCAATGAGGGTACCTCCTCCACTAACATTTCATCAATTTCTCTTATAACTTAGTAAGAGTCTTCAAGAATTGCTGTGGCCAGAAAATTCATCAATTTATGATCAACCTTAGTGACAAATTTCTCCATTATTAGCTGGTTGGTCTTCAGTTGATAGGCATTCTATTAAACACTGAGACCATTCTTAATTACGTATTTCTATCTTGCAAGAACAAAATTGGTACTCTGCTGGCAAAACTTTCAAGAACCCACAGTTACTTCTACCCATCAGGGCAGTTCTTCTATGGAGGGACTAGTTCACAAACCAAACTGCTCTTAATATCCCTATTGTAGTGCCAGGTTTAAGAGATATAAGTTTGTGCTACTGTCAAATTTAGTCATACAGAACATTTTAAAAGTATGATAAAGGGAAGCTAAATGAATTATGCAATAATATCTTGACATTAAAAAAAAATAGAAATTACTTTGTTAGTCACAGTGTTGATTGCCAGAGTTGGAGAGGCACTTCCCGAAATAATACACTCCATTCCCAAAGAATCTGAATCTATGCTATATGGAGTTGAGGCCTAAAATGCAAGAACAAAACAAATAATTAGCGGCTTATAACCTGAAACAAAGTTAATACAAATTTAGAGGATTTCACTAAGTCCTCCAGTTTCCAATGCTGTACATTCTTTCTATCACTGTTAAGTATCCAATGGAGCCTAATTCGTTGAGAGCTATCTTAACATTCTTTAGCTTAAGCTATCACCCACCATCTATTAACCTGAAAATAGATTGTGGTATGTGCTGATATTAAAAGTAGACAATTTTTATGTACTTTACATATCTTCTTGAGTGCTGCTGTGTGTGCGTGTGTGCGTGTGTGCGTGTGGTTTTCTTCCCATGGGCCTCAAAACAACCACATTCTGGCTGTACTACAGAAAGACATATCAGAAAAACTTGGGTTTTCTACCAGTTGGGGTAACATTTGTTCTGTTAAATTTGGCTGAATGTAGCAAACATCTATTAAGCGGCTTTACTATGTAGAGGGTTGTTTGGATGAAATGCACTTGTTACTGAAAACCTACAACATACAAAGGTGTTGTATAGATGCAACTACTTTAAGATCAAAGGATTTCAGAATTGTAAAAAACCCTAGAGGTAAGAGAGGTCAAACTATTGATTTTATAGAAGAGGAAACTCAGGACCAGAGAGATTAAGTAACTTGCCTAAGGCCACAGTTTCCAAGCAACAAGGTAAAAGTCAAGCTTGGATCTTTTAATTTCAAATCTAATCCTCTTTAAGAACAAAATCAAAAGGAAAATGAGATAGCTTATTTTAAAGTGTCTTCATGCTAACAAACATAAAGGAGCAGTGGAATTATACTAATATATAAAGGGGCATTAGTATTATTAAGAGGGCAGCTATGTGGTACAGTGGGCTTGGAATCAAGGGGACTCATTTTCATGAGTTCAAATCTAACCTTACTCTTATTATCAGTGTGACCCTAGACAAGTCATTTAACCTGCTTGCCTCAGTTTCCTCAACTGTAAAATGAGATGGAAAAGGAAATGGCAAACCTCTCTAGAATCTTTGTCAAGAAAACTCCAAATGGGGTCATAAAGAGCTGGACATGACTGAAATAAATGAATAACAACAGTATTATTTAGAGATGATTTTATTTTATAAAGCTTTATGGTGGCTCTTTTACAAAGGTGACAGAGTAACTGAAATATAAATTAGAGTAGTACAAGTTATCCAACTTCCAAATACAGATGCCAGGTAGATTTTTCAGCTACCAAAGGAAGAAAAATAAAGAGGAAAAAGAAAAGCAGCATATTGATATAGGTCCCTTGTTTCCAATTCTGTGTTAAGGCTCAGATTAGATACATGCAACAAGAATCTGGAAGGCTCTTCCAAAAGGAGGTCCAAAGAGAAAGAAAGCTAAGCTTACTTGGTACACTGGGTCATATACACAAACTTTGCCTTTCCACTAAAATCCTCTTCCAGGGCCTCTCAGTGGCATGGAAGCAACTTGGGTTTTTTAAGATTATGCTAGCAGACTACCACCTCTGGCAGTTCCTATTAAGGAATGAGAAAGAATGCCCTTGGGAGGGCTAGTGATATACCTACTGTCTGAGTACCAGCCTTGCTATGTTTGCTGAGGGTGATCATCACATTAGTCAATAGTGAAAATCAGAGCAACTTCATGAAATGCCATCCACCAAGACAAGGAGGGCCTATGATCCTCATTGGAGTAGAGAATCCATATATCGACAAGGTCATTAATCTTCTGGAACTCAAGTATTACAATTCCAAAACAGAAACACCTTTGTAGTTTAGGATAAAACGATGAGGAAAATACAGGATGCCATGCCACCTGGAGTAACAAAGGTTTGACTGACCTTGGTATAAAAATAAACACGCAGCATACCTTCACATAGTGCTTTACGGTTTACCGAGTGTTTTATATGTTATTTCTCATTTGACTGTATATACAGTAGGTACTTAATAAGTGTTTATTGAGGTAGTAAATCTCAGAATGATTAAATCCTTTGGTCACCACATAAGCAGACTAACGTCTATCAATACAAAAAATGAGAAGTTTCCTTGTTATGGAGGAACAAGGAAGGGAGAGAAGTTCAGAATAGAATGGGATATTTTCCATAGCCAGGATATCAGGTGCTGGGGAAGAGAAGAAATCAGAGGTAGGAAGGCTAGCTATAAAGATAAAACTCTGCTTTGCTTTATGATTTTGTGTAAGACTTTGATCACAATAGGACACTATGATAATCACCTAAATATACCTTAATTGTCCCTAATTCGGCCTAATTTCTCAATCTAGGCTAGCCTAGTCCAGTTTATCCATGTAATTCATACCTAACTTGGGGGAAGAAGGAAATAAAAATCTAAATTCTTTAGCCTCACATTCAAAGCTGTCTATAATCTGGTTCCAAACTATTTTTCCAGACTTCTAATGCTATTCCCTTTCCTCTGGCCTAATGCTCCATACCCACAGAACTCCTCACACATTCTTCCAAACTGGTCTACTCATTATCCCTGAAATATAGACTAATAACATTTCACATAAATACAGAGCACTAAGGCTTTACAAAGCATCTATACTGTTCCTTGCTCTTGAACTGTCTTTCCTTCTTGTCTCCTCTCCTTAGTAATCTTCACCAGCTGAAATCCTATCAGAAGGTGAAAGCATCTTAGGGAGTTCCAGGGGTCTCCAGATCACATTTTGAGAATCACTGAACTAGTTGTTATCATCCCATCTTGAGTTTGAGATGCCTACTTAACATGAAGTCTGAGAGGTCCAAATGGTGATACAAGACTGAAGCTTAGGAGATTAGGGATAGATACATGTATCTGAGAATTATCTATCTGCATAGATATGATACTTGAACCCATGAAACTTAATGAAATCATCAAATGAGATGGTACAAAGGAGAAGAAAGATGAATATCCAAGACAGTGCCTTCGGGAACACCCTTGGTTGGTAGGCTTAACATATAAGAAAATCCAAAAAATGAGACAGGCGACTATGGAACCAAGGGAGAGCAGTGTCACAAAAACCTAGTAAAGAGCTTTTAGGAAGAGAAGGTGACTGACAGTGACAAAAGCTGAAGAGGGGTTAAGAAGGATAAGGACTGAGAAAAGTATATGGTATCTGGCAATTAAGACATCATTGGTAACTTTGGAAAGGGAGAGGGCAGTTTCTGTTGAAAGATAAGGTCATTAGCCAGACTATGGAGGACTTAGAAGGGACTGAAAGGAAAGGAAATGGAGACCCCAAGTGTAGATAGCTTTCTCCAGAGGTTTAGCCAAGAAGCAGAGGAAAAATGCAAGATAACAGCTAGAGGAGATGATTCACCAGGGGTCAAGACACTGAGAAAAGGAGAGTGTAGCCAGTACAGGGATGAATGTCTAGGAAAGAACTGAGGGATAGAGGTCATACAGTAAGAACAAAGAAAAGGGTTAAAGGTTGTAAGCCACAGGAAAAGATGAAATGATAAAAGGAGAACATATGGGTGCAAGATCAAAGGTATGACCTTTGTGTGTAGCTGAGGTGGAGTGGAGGTGTAGATCATGAAATCTGAGCATATTAAAGAAATTCAATGTATTAAGTGTTTGCTAATGGAGTTATGGGAGCATCAATGTATTTTGAAATTCCCTATTATGAGACAGAGATTTAGGTTGGAAAGAAAGACTAGAAGCCAGGTAATTAACTCCTTCTTTGAGGAAGGAAGGAGAAAACAGAGGGTGTCAATAGATAAGAGCGTCCAGGATCTGAGCTGAATGATGAATTTGGACATCATAAATCTAAAAAGAGGAAAGGATGCTGAGTGTTGCTGGTACAGGAAGAGATTGGAACTGGCAATGGGGAGCACTACGGTCAGTGAGTAAAGGAACATAAGAAGAAGTACAACCACTATTGCAAAGAGTGGCCAGGGATGCAGTATCATATGGAAGGAGTCAGGTCTCAGTGAATACCAGAAGATGGACAAAGAAAGGAAACATTTTAATATAAAAGAAAGGTTGTGAATTATGGAGGAGACATTCCAGAGAGCATAGTGGAAGGGGTGAGGAGATCTGGAATTGGAGGGGGTGGTGAAGATATGAATTGCAATTCTTACAACTGATCCTTTTATAGACTGATCTCTGGTCTCTACCCTCCTCCACCACCACCCCTCACTCCCTATTATATCATGGCCACCTGCCTCTTAATATGCTTCAGTTTGTCAATATGTTCCTACAATGTGACCTCTAATCTGATCAGACAATATTTAAACCAAATCTACATGAAAATATCCAATAACTTCACATGTAGTTGAGAAATTCAGTTTGCTAGATGTGATATCAATGTCAGGGCCTTAAAGGACCAGAAAGTAGGAAAAAAAAATGGCAGTCAAGCCTCAAACTTACTCCACTATATAAAGAGACACAGGGAGAAGACAGGGTATTCTAAGGGTCCAGAGCAGAGTTTATGCATAACTCCATAGATGTGATAGGGAATCCCCAGCTTTATACTGTGAGAATTCAGCACTAAAAGTATGGAACTACTCTTCCAAAATACAATGATCTATAATTTCAATCTTTCAAGCGGCTATCAAGAGACTTCTCATCAAGGAGGGAAGTTATGCCTTGATCCACAGAATTATAAAATCATCTAATAAGGTGACTGGTTAAGGCCTTTGTGCATCCCTGGATATGGGTAGTAACCTCCCCTACAATTACAATAAGCTCTAAGGCAGAGATCAAATTAATTTTAAAAGCAAGGACCTTATTTTCTCCTTTCTTATCAGGATAATATAAAGCCTCTATACACAGTAAGTATATACTTAGTGCTACTAATAAAATGACTTACTGGTATTGTCTATAGTGACAGTATGAATATCTAGTGGAACCACAACACAAAATAATTTCTTTTGATGCTTTAAACTAGCCATTATAATCCTTTTTGTTCAATCACTCAACAGACATTTATTAAGCACCTACTATTTCCAGGCACTGTGGCAGGGTACCAATATACCACTCCAGCTGTCCATCGGTTTGGTTCTCATTCTCTGACAGTCCCACATCCTTTGTCATTGATAACATGCTTCACAGTCTTATACCTATCATGCATCTTTTCCATTGTCCTTCAAGATGTTTGTAATTTGATGTCTTCTGAACTGGCTACATTCTGTGGTTCAAAGGCTTTTTTATCATCACTTAGATTAAAGGTAGGTTTTGCATTCTGCAATCACTGAAAGCACTACACAATTTCTAAAATTCTGCCCAATCTCTTCAGTCTATCAAATTATCAGCATAACTCATTACCTTAACAACAACAACAACAAACTGGTAGAACATCACATTCAGCCTCATATAATCTGAGTAATACCTGTTTTTCATAGACTTTTTCTTTCCAATGTACACGATTAGTCCTATCTCTTTGTATCACTATGGATTTCAATGAGGAGATTTCATGATGTTTTGGGATCTGATGCAATTAAAACGTCATCCGCAAACAGGAACATTTGGAGAAGGTGGATTTCCATAAGAATTCTTTATTTCTTTCAGACCTTTTGCAGGACATTTTCCACAATACTAGGGAAAGTCACAAATCTGGCCATGGCAAAGTGCTAGGTAAAAAATATTCAGGAAGATACAACACAAAACCCTCAGTCTGGCATTTAAATGACTAAATAAGGTTCTCATCCACTTTTCTAGTTTTACTTCACCTTATTCTCCTTCACTCCCTCTCCAAAGTGGCCCCCACATTTCTATGCCTGGGATGTACTTCCTTGTCAATCCACCTCACAGGATTTGTGACTCCTTTCCAAAGACAGCACAGGCACCAACCTACACCACAATCTTCCTGATTCCCCCATTTATTTGCATATAATCCCCCCAAATACTTTGTATTTACTTCTGTACATGTCACATACCTCACTAACCTCCTCCACAACAAGTAGAATGTAAGTTCTTTGAAGGCAGAAATGGTTCTATTTTTACCTTTTTATCCAGACTGCCTTGGGAAACAGCAGGCATTTAATGTTTGTTAATTGAAACAGTAATCACAGCAAGATCTTAAACTTTATTCAGTAAATAGTCTTCCAATTGTAAAGATGTGGTTCACTGCTGCAAATCATCTGCAAAAGTCTGCATATTCCTTTTTCTTATTTTTATTGAGGAGGTCTTTAATGCAATGAACATATAGACTCTTCTGATAAAATTTTTATAGAGCTGAGAAAGTAAGGGATATGGACCTTCCACCATCACAAATGGTAAACATACCATTTGTAATTTTTGTTCTTTCTGATTTTCTCTTCCAATTTTGAGCTATACTGAGAACAAATTAGTGACTTAAAATTTTGCTATCTCCAGTGTGGATTTCTTGTATGTATTCTTGGTCAGGTATAGCCATTCTTTGTAACTTCATCTTAAGTGCTATTACCACCTCTTCATAAAGTACCTTAAGTTCAAAGATGGTAAGAGTTCAAACCTGGTGAATGGTTCCACTATCACTGCCAATGAGTAAAGAGAGATCCCTGTAAAAATATCGACAGATGCGCAGGTTCTCTCTGGAGAACAACATAAAAGGAACTAGTTTCACTATCCTCTCAAAAGTAACAAGGGACAATTTCAGGGGACACTTGGTGGATCAATTAATCAGTAGGCACGTATTAGCACATACTAGGTGCCAGGCATACAAAAAGGCAAAAGGAGGTCACAATCTAGCAGGAGAGATAACATGCATGTGGGAGGGTATAGGTTATAAAGGGCTTTGAATGCCAAATAGAGGATTTCTGACTATGCCTAGCAAGGTTCACGATGGACGTAAAAGTAAAGAGATGAACATTATAAAGATAATTGCATCTTACAAAACAAAATCAGTGAGGAAGATAAAGAAGTAGAAAAATTCTATGAGGACTTGATAAAGTCTCTGATTTAAGTCCCCATATCTTTTAAAATTCAGTAACTTCAACAAGAAGTAGGGGAAAATGTCAGAAATTACTGATATCCACACCCCTGTGTTCCCTCTTTAGACTATACATTATAATACTGGAATAGTACTTTGGAGTCTTTGATCTAATCTGAATGAGAAACCCTTATCAGTTTTTCTTTAATAATCAATTCCAAAACAATGTTTCACAAGAAATCTTTTTATACCATTTTTATCAAAGGTCAAATCAAATTACGAACGGAGGTGCTTCATCGGCTTGAAATTAGTCTTAGATCAAAAGTTGTGACTACTGTTCTGAGTAATGAATCAAAATTATTAACTACACTTTGTAACAATGGGACTACTATAAATTGTTACTACAAACTGTGAGTAGACATGGCTTTGGTGAGAGATTTTGATGGAGATCTGTTCCTTTGTTTTTTCAAAGGAGAGATCTTTAGAATTTAATTAATAAATTTGCCTCTGGAAGATCTGTACCTAAAACACAGCATAAGGATTTTTTTTTAACACTACTTTGGAAAAAAAAATCTATGATCAAGGAATGAAAAGTGTTGTGAATATGTTCTTCAAAAAGAGTCAGAAGATATTAGATATGAAAAACAACAAACGAAATTTTTGCAAAATGAAAACTGACTACACCTTAATAGTAACTGGTTATAAAGGTAATATTTATGTAAGGATTAGCTATCAGAGTAAAAAATGGATATTCATTGGATGGCCGGCATAAACTAGAAAAGTCAGAAAAAAAGATAAAGATTGGAAGATTTTCTGAGCAACGGCATCAGTTCCAATTAGAACAGTTTAAACCAACTATTGATTTTGATAGATGGGAAACAGATAAAATTGAAAGCAGTAACTTTATCATGATTTTTTTTTTAGAAAAGTTCAGCCAAAACAAAACAACTTGACACAACAAAAACCCTAGAAAAACCCTTGACACAACAAAAACCCTGAAACCACTGTAGCCAAGAAACGTTTAATCTCTTTGTTAAGCAGACACATGGTACCCAGAAGTGACAGATTTAGAGTATTAGCTTGTTTGCAAAATACAACAAAGGAAAAAAGATGAAAAGTTATGAGCATTTTTTTAAAAATGCACACATACCATATATACAAAACTGAGGAGAAAATGAGGTTTTAGAAAGTTTGACCTGAGAGCCAAGTATATGTAGATTGGTTATAGAGCACTTGTGGATAAAACCAGAAGGCAGACAAATAAATGCAATGTGTTACATAATGAAGGCACTCCCTCCACCAACAAAAATCACAACTGCTCTTTAACAGTCTTTTCATAAGCTACTTTGGGTGAAAAGAATTTTATCACCTAGGTCAACTTTTTGATGGTGATAAAGTATTTATTACATTTTTTAAATCAATTTTTTTCTGGGGGAGAAAGAAAGCTAAAAGTATAGCTACTAAATATAGTCTTTCCTCAACAGACAGAAAGGGGGAAACCTCTGAAAAGTGTGAAAAGTAAAATTTTGCATACTGATTCCTGTTTTCTTACTGATTTCCACTGGAAATTAGTAACATTCCCACAAGGAAAACATGTACATGGTATCATATACAAGGAAAAACTGTGCTACAAACATAACAAACAGGGAACTCATGATCAAAGAGGTATAAAGTTTTCAATCAGTATCAGCTAGAATTGGAAAAAAAAGAAAAGTTCTAAGAACTACAAAGAGAAAAATGGTGAAGGAAAGGTAGAAAAAACAATGACCCACAAGAGGGACATTATTTCCAAGAAGCACAGTGATGCTCTGGGTCCTGAATGTGATTTGAGTTTTCCCCTGAACATGACCAATGATCCAATTTAAAATTTACAAAATCTAATCCATATGCATTCAAATAATAATACTAGCATTTACGTAGCACTTTCAGATTTGCAAAGCACTTAACAAATATTGTCTCATTTTATTCTCACGACAATTCCATGAGATAGGCACCATTATCCTCACTTTAAAGAACAAAAAACTGAGGCAGACAAAGGTGAAGTTACTTGCCCAGGGTTACAGAGCCACTAAATATCTGAGGCTGAATTTGAACTTAAGTCTTCCTGATTCCAGATACAATATTTTATCCATTGAACCACCTAGCTTCGTCAGTAACAAATTACAAATACTATGAAATAACAAATGCTATTTTACAATTTTTAATTAATTCAAAATTTCACACATTGACTTAAAAAATAATAATGCATAATTGTAATATTCAGAGTTAATGCATTTCTGGGACAGTTTGGTCAAAATCTGTCTCTACAAAATCTCAGCTACTAAATTCTAAATCTGGAGCATGTATACGTCTTTACCATGCAACCAATCAGGTAGTACTATGTAAGCTACCTGGTTGTCAGAACAGAAGTGCAAATGATAATACAAGATAACTGTATCTATAGGTAGGAAGGAAATAGATTTTAACTTCTTAAATCTCTAAAACTATGGTAAAACTAGAAATTACTGGGTTTGTTGCCTCAAAGCTGTTATACTTCAGGGCTCTGATTGACAGAATCAAAGAATGTTACAACCAGAAAAAGCCCTTAATCCAGTTTCCCCCATTACAAAGAAACCCAATACCAGAGATGTGAAAGTGTCATACCCACGGTAATGCACAGGAGTAAACAGAAGAGCCAAGGTTTGAACCCTGGCCTTCTGGTTCTAAGTCTGCTATGTCTTCGCCTGGTGTGAGGTCCCATGTCATCTCCTACTGAACTTAGTTTAGGTTCTGATGCTATAGGTAAGGGTGTTTTTCAATTAGGAATAGGCAACAAACTATCCATCTGTCAAATAGCTCTTCTGGACTTCTATTTCTTAGTCCTTCCCCTAGCCTGATTCTTGCAAGGACTTTCCAAGGAGATTAAAAAATAAGGAAGGGTTTGCTTTCTTCCTTACAGGAGCTACTCATTATACTATACTATACTATACAGTATAGGACTTACTAGACCCTACTTCCTAACCACAAATCCAGCAGTCCATTCACTGTACCACCTAGCTGTAGAAACCAAGGGCTAAATCTTAAGTTAAGAGACTTGACCAGTGTTATGATGATACTGACATGGATAAGAATTAGGCTCAGCAAAGGGACTAACAGGAACAGTGTTGGCACTAAGGTATTAAAAGTTTAATATATACTTAAGGAAAAACAAGCTGTAAGTAATAGGGGTTCATGGTATCATTTAAGTACTCTTTTTGCGTTCTCTGTAATATATAATTATTTATGTTTGTCAAATTCATCATTTTCAGAAAGACAAAGGGGAAAAATACTATTTTCAAATCTTAAAGAGCTTACCATAAATGACAGTTTCCAAGTGAAAAGAAGTATTCTGTTAGTAGACTAGCCTCAGACCAAGAACAGTGTTGAAGAATAGAATACCTTCATTCCTGACACTTTCCTTCTCCAAAATCAGAGATCTCAGTAAACTTATTTTGGGGGAATTTAATGAATTTCTGGTTGGGATGATGGAAGCATATGGAAAGTAAGAGATGCTGAAGAGTAAAAGAAAACAGCTATAAAAATCTTAAATGTAGCTTGCTTTTCCTAACATATCAACAAATAAAAAGTTCTATAAAAGCATAGGAATTTTGTTATACAGTGTGATAGTACATGACTAGGGGCTAGAGAAAGGATCTTAGGAAATCTGGACTGTTTACTATAGAGAATTTGCAGTAACCAGGTAAACAAAAGGAAGTAACTTTATTATACAAAATCTGTTGTCTTAAATTGTGAAGCAATAAAAAGTAAAAATATTCATTATATCAGGAGTCAGAAGTTCTAGGGGCTAGACTCATCTCTCCCTGACTAGCTGTGGTGACTAAGGCAAACTACTTATCAACTTCTGTTTCAGTTGCCTAATATGCAAAATAGGGTTAATCTCGGACTAACTTCCTAATGTGGTAATTACGAGGATCAAATGAAACGCTGGCTGTGAAGAAGTGATTTGTAAAGTATAAATTGCTACATAAAAGGAAAAAGAACAATACTTAGGATAGGAGAATTCAATGTTAGAAGGAACCTCAAGGTCCAAACCCCTCAATTTTATAGATTATATAATACTATTTTGCCTTCTGTAAATTCACATTTATGAAAGCTGAAAAATTATGTTTTAACCTACATGAAAATATTCACAGTAAGCCTAAGACAAAGAGCTTTACCCGTTCTACAGATCTTGCCCTCTTCTTTGGCCGTGAAGGCAGCGTGTCTTCCTTGGGATTGTTGTCTATCGCCCAATAAGAACCCTAGAAGACAAGAAAAAATACATAAGATTAACAGTTCATTAAAGCAAAGATATGTTAAGACTAGACTTTTATATAAAAGTACTAAAATTGCACTAAAATTAAGTTTTTCCCTTATCTATCTTTAAAAAAAGTACATTTGTCTTTCCAACAAGTTTCTCATATTTTATTTTAACTGATCAAGGAATAATTAAGCAACATAGCCAGGTAAATATGGATACAAGTTTCATATATTGTCTTTTTTTTGCCATTAGCAAACAGAGAACCTTCTATAAATCTTTCCTCCTATTAATCACCAGACCACAGAAAGAGGCTTCACTCAAGCAAAAAAACCTGTTACCAATTGGGTCCTGATCCAAACATGCCCTAGACTCAGGAAGACCATTAGAACCTAGAAAGGGATATAATAAAGTCTTTGCCAAACCTATCTGTACTCCCTGAACTTTGACTATCACAGGCTCAATGCCTCTTGCTCCCTTAATCTTTCTATCTTATAGCACCAGTGCTCTGCATATGACCTGCCTTCCTAATTCTTTCCCATGTTCTCATCCCTGTTCAGTTCAGTCTGACATCTTCTTGGTTCCTAGCGCACTCTGGGCAACTGCCCAGAGAAACTACCTTTTAGGAACTCTACCATTAAAGTCCTCTTTCTGACTTAATCTCTTCCACTTCCATAAGTGAAACCTAGCTATCTCCTGAGGACAACACAGCCTTCAACAACTTTTCCTATCTTAACCCCAACCCAACTGACAAGGCCACTGCTACTCCAATGCTGCTTCCTAATCTCTTGTCCTTCTACCTCTTCCTCTGCCTCATTCCTAAATGTATTCTTGGTCCACACTGCAACCTCAGTCCCTCCACCTCTCTCTGTTCTCCTAGTTCATCATGTCTGTTTTAGCCTCAGTTACTTCCCTTCACAATCTTTACCCAAATAATGACCAATTCAACTATTTACTTATTCCCTTCTCATCAACCTTTGAAGCCTTTACTCCATTATCATTCACAGTTTGCCAAAACCCCAAGAACTGGTTACACTTATCATTCACTTCTTCTGTTCCTACTGCCCAGAAACTAAATTATAATGAATAAAATCACACAAATGAGACAGCTTCCCCCATCATAGTCACATTCATGTCAGTGGTTGCTAGACATAGGAATAAATAGAGTATTCCTTAAAAAATCATAAATCCGTTGGTCTGCAAATGAACTTTGGTTCCTAGAAAAATTCTAAAACAGATGAGTGCAAAGATCATTCTTTGCTGAAACTGTTTTCTCCAAAGTTAACATTGCCCTTTTCTTCCCTTGGACTTAAAAAGCTGTTATTCTGAATTAGTTTTCCAAAGTCAACAAAACAAGCACTTACTATGAACTAGGCACTATGCTAACTGCTGGGGATATAAAGAAAGGAAAAAGACAGTCCTTGTTCTGAAGGAGCCCACAGTCTAATGGAGGACAAAACATGTAAACAACTATGTATGAACAAGATATAGGTAGGATAAACAGGAGATAATTGACAGAAGGAAGGCACTAGAATTAAGGCAAATAAGGTAGTCCTCTTGTATAAGATGGGATTTTAGCTGAGACTTGAAGGAAGCCAGAGAAGCCAAGAAGTAGAGATGGGGAGGGAGAGAGTTCCAGGCATGTGGAACAGCCAGTGAAAATACTTGGAGTGGGGAGATGGAGTATCTTGTGTGAAGAACATCAAAGAGGCCAGTGTCAACGGACCTCAAAGGGAAAGGGGAGAAAGAGTGGGGAACAAGCAAAGTATAAGACTGATAAGGTAGGAGGAGAACAAGTTATGAAAGACTTTGAATAAGTAACAGAAGATTTTATATTCAATTTGGGTAGGGATCCACTGGAATTTACTGAGTAGGGGGATGACACGGTAAGACCTGGGCTCTAGGAAGATTCACTATTCTACTTTCACTGGGAGATGTTTCAAATGTTATGTGTCTCTCCCTTAAACTTCACCCAAAGCATTGAGATCATTTGCCAGGAGCTCTCTTCTCCCCTCCTTATGTTAAATTACTTAGACATATTACCTGAACATCTCTTTCATTCCTCTCTCTGATAAAGAGATGGCCCTTCTTTTTGCCAAGGCAAACCCCTCTATCTTTGATCCTATCTTCTCCAGCAGATACAACTATCATCACATTCACTCTGTCAATCTCACTCTACACATTGGTTTTTTCCCTGCTGACACGTTCATATCTCCCATAACCGTAAATAAATCTTCTCTTGATGCAATCACCACCCTACTATCTTCTTACATCTCTCCTTCTCTTTGTGGCTAAAGTCCTTAAGAAAACCATCTATAATTAGTTCCTCCACTTTCTTCCTCTCAATATCTTCTAAACCTTGTGGCTTCTGACCTCATCGATCAATGGACACTGCCCTCTCCACACATAGCAATGATCTCAATTTCCAAACTAGGGACATTTTTTCCCTGTCTTCATCCTTCTTGACTTCTCTGCCATCTTTGACACAGCTGATCACTCTCTCCTCCTAGGTATACTTTCTTTAGGTTTCTATAACATTGTTCTCTCTTGGTTCTCCTCTTACCTATCTGATCATTCCTTAGTTTTTTTTGCTGGTTCTTTATTCATATCATGCTTGCTTTCTGCAAGATATACTAAAGCTTTGTCCTGGGCCCTCTTCTCTTTTAAATCTAGATCTCATTTTGTGATCTCACCAGCTGCTATGGATTCGATTATTTCTCTCTCCTCCCCCTCTCCCCTGCTGAGCTACAATCCATTCATCTCCAACTGCTTCTTGGCCATCTCAAACTAGATGTCTTAGAGGCATTTCAAACTCAATGTGTCCAAAATTACAGACTAATTTCCCTAATGAATATTGATGCAAAAATTTTAAATAAAATATTAGCAAAAAGATTTCAGCAACTTATCACCAGAATAATACACTATGACCAGGTAGGATTTATTCTAGGAATGCAAGGCTGGTTCAATATTAGGAAAACTATTGGCATAAGTGATCATATCAACAACAAAACTAGCAGAAACCATATGATTATCTCAATAGATGCAGAAAAAGCTTTTGTCAAAATACAGCACCCATTCCTATTAAAAAGATTAGAAAGCATAGGAATAAACAGAGTCTTCCTTAAAATCACAAACAGCATCTACCTAAAACCATCAGCAAGCATTATATATAATGGGGATAAGCTAGATGCAAAGATTGGGGGTGAAACAAGGATGTCCATTATCACCCTTATTCAATTTGATACTAGAAATGTTAGTTTTAGCAATAAGAGAAGAAAAAGAAATTGAAGGAATTAGAATAGGCAAAGAAGAAACTAAGTTATCACTCTTTACAGATGACATGATGATTTACTTAAGAGAATCCTAGAAAATTAAGTAAAAAACTACTGGAAATAAAAAACTTTAGCAAAGTTGAAGGATATAAAATAAACCCACATAAATCTTCAGCATTCCTATATATTACTAACAAAGCCCAACAGCAAATAGAAATAGAAATATAGAAAAAAAGAAATAGAAAGAGAAATTCCATTTAAAGTTACTGTAGACACTATAAAAGATTTGGGAGTTTATCTGCCAAGACAAACCCAGGGCCTATGTGAACATAATTAAGAAACACATTTCACACAAAATAAGCCAGATCTAAATAAATGGAAAAACATCAGTTGTTCGTGGTCAGGCTTAGCTCGTATAATAAAAATAACAATTTTACCTAAATTAATTTACTTATTCAGTGCCATACCAACCAAACTACCAAAAAATTATTTTACAGAACCTGATAAAATAATAACAAAATTCATCTGGAAGAACAAAAAGTCTAGAATATCAAGGGAATTAATGAAAAGAAATACTAAGGAAGATGGCCTAGACATACCAGATATTAAACTGCATAAAGCAGCAGTCATCAAACCACTTGGTACTGGCTAAGAAACAGAGTGGTGGATCAGTGGAATAGGTTAGGTATATAAGACGCCAGAGTCAACGACTATAGCAATCTACTCTTTGATAAACCCAAAGAATCCAGCTTCTGGGCTAAGAATTCACTGTTTCACAAAAACTGCTGGGAAAATTAGAAAATGGTAGGGCAGAAACTGGACATAGGCCAATATCTTATACCATATGCCAAAATAAAGTCAAAATGGGTTCATGATTTAGGAATAAAGACTGATACTATAAGCAACTTGGGAGAGCAAGGAATAGTTTACCTACCAGATTTATGGGAAAGAATTCATGACACAACAAGAGACAGAGAGCATTACAAAATGCAAAATGGATAATTTTGATTGTGTTAAATTGAAAAGTTTTTGTATAAACAAAGACAAGGCAACAAAGATTAGGAGGGAAGCAGAAAATTGGGAGAAAATCTTTACAACTACCATCTCTGATAAAGGCCTCACCTCTAAAATATACAGGGACGTGAGCCAAATTTATAGGAATATAAGTCATTCCCTAATTGAGAAAAGGTCAAAGGATATGAACAGGCAGTTTTCAGAGGAAGAAATTAAAGATATCTATAGGCATATGAAAAAATGCTCAAAATCATTACTGATTAGAGAAAAAATGCAAACCAAAACAAATCTTAGGTACCACATCTCTCCTGCCAGATGGGCTAACATGACAAAACAGGATAATGATAAATGCTGGAGAGGATGTGGGAAAATTGGAACATTGCTGGTGGAGCTGTGAACTGATCCAGCCATTCTGGAGAGCAATTTGGAACTATGCCCAAAGGGCTATAAAAATGTGCATACCCTGTGACCCAGCATTACCACTTCTAGAGCAGTATCCCAAAGAGATCAGACAAGTGGGAAAGGGACCCGTATGTACAAAAATATAGCAGCTCTTTTGGTGGTGGCAAAGAATTGGAAATCCAGGGGATGCCCATCATTTGGGGAATGGTTAAACGAATTGTGGTATATGAATGTAATGGAATATTGTTGTGCTATAAGAAATGGGGAAGACAGGGACTTCATAATAACCTGGAAAGACCTACATAATCTGATGCTGAGTGAGGGGAGCAGAACCAAGAGAACATTGTACACAAACACTTGCTTCTGTGATGACTAACTTTGATAGACTTGGCTCTTTTCAGCAATACAAAGTTTAAAGACAGCTCCAAAGGACTCACGATGCAAAGAGCTATTGACATTCAGAGAAAGAACTACAGAGTCTGAATGCAGATCGAGGCAAACTATATGCTATTTTTTTTTCCTTCTCTCTCTTTTTTTTGGTTTTGTTTCTTCTTTCTCATGATTCATTCCATTGGTCATGATTCTTCTTTACAACTTGACTGTGATGTAAATAAGTTTAATGCAAAAGTATAAGTAGAATATATATCAGATTCCCTACCGTCTTGAAGGGAGGGGGAAGTAGGGGAAGAAAATTTGGAACTCAAAAACTTGTGGAACTGAGTGCTGTAAACTAAAACATCTAATTTAAAAAAAAAAAAGAAAAGCAGTTACATTGGTTATATTATTGTTCAAGAACACGTTTTACCTACTATTCTCATTTCAGGTCCTGAAGGACCATGGGATAGATGATTAACCCAGAAGGAAATGGCAAACCACTCCAGAATCTTTGCTAGGAAAACCCCATGGACAGCACTGATGTGGTATGGTCCACAGGGTTATGAAGAGGCAGACACAATTGAACATCAACAGCTAATGTTAGCCTGAAAGGCCAACCAAACTTCTAGACTAAATTCATTACAAATGTTGAAATCTAGTGTTAAAATGGAATTCCCTTTGATAGCAATGGCAGAGATAGTTAGGAGCTTTAATAAGACTGCCTTTAGATATTCCTTCCAACAATGAAAATTTTAACTCACTCATGCTTGCCTGCCCATCCCTATTCTTGTCTACTTGTGGGCTCTCCATAGTGGGTGTAACCCAATGTGCTAAGGAACTTCCTTTAGTTCTCTGATCTTTCACGGATACCAATGAAATACGTGTACCACCAACTGCTTTCCCTTACTCTCACTGTGTAACCAATCCATGTTTGTTTGTTTTTTTCCTAGTGAAACATCACTGTGATGACAAACTTTCTGCAGTTTTTCAATTTTAATAGGGTTTAGCCTGCTCCCACTAACCATGACCCTTTATGGACTCTCAGCTTTAATTTTTTTGGAGACTGTAGTGGTATTTCTACACACAGTCATTTTTACTGCCCAGATAGGCCTTTGTTTCAAGAAGAACTTGGGAGTCATTAAATTTAAGCATTAGGTAATAAATTCTATGGGCAGCCAGGCAGCACAGTGGATAGAGTATTGATAGGTCTCCAGACCCAATATAGCCACTACCTCTAGTTAGTCACTGCCTCTAGCTAGCCACTGCCCCCAGATCCAATTCATATATTTGAACGGGTGTGTTCTTGTACTCAACCACAATCACATCATCCATTTAGCCCAAGACAGGACTACAATACCTATCTATCCATCTTGACCAGGCAGGATCACAACAGCTAGCCAATCAGATAGCAGCACAACTAGGATGTTTGACCACCAAACCATAGAAGGGACCCTTCCCCTATTATGTAATCCCTTAACAAACCCTTCATGCCTTTTTAATATTCATAATTTCTGTTGTGCAATCAACATCAATACACTATAAATTTGCCTGAATTGTTTTAGTAAGCTGCTGGTTCCTCTTAGAACCTAGTCTGCTTCTGAGGAGTGTCAATCTTTGATAAATGCCTATACTTGGATTACAGGTGATTTGACTCTGAATTTTTTTTTTGAAGACAACCCCACAACACATCGCGAAACCACAACAAGGAGATCTTCGGACACTGGAGCCAGGTTGGGACAGGGGCACACTGCATGTGAGCACATCTCTCCAGCACCCAGAGAGGGGTTGTGTACTAGGACAACAGAAGATGTCAGACCCATATGGGTACCTTCAAACTGTGATACTGTGATACTGTGACAGGAACAGATACCAAATGGCAGTTTTGTCATCTACTACCCAGTTCCAGGTCACAAATCTAGAGCAGAATGAGAAAGGCATTGCACACAGCAGCTTGTTTAGAGTAGGAAGGCTCTGGGCAGCTCAGAATAAGCAAGTTCTGAAGCTGGTAGCGGCAGCACTGGTATGGCTCAGATCTGATACATAAAAGCAAAGTCTCACATCCAACAACAAGCACATCCTGCAAAGGAATAATCAGGGCAAGACCTGACAAAAGAGGAGTCTACAATTTTGCTGTTCTGAGCCAACAAAGCTTTCCTACTGGCTGACAGGCACAAAGTCCAGCAGCATTCTTCACTTGCTCAAACAAAAACCCATGTCAGGAACTTGCTGAGATCAGACCAGGGAGGTACTTAGCAATCAGACTTTGCCCTGGCTCAGACCACTATGGGAATACAAAGTTTGCAGGTCCCCAGCCAGTCCCTGAGATCTTGTAATAACACAACACTTAATACCCCAGGAAAGCAGCAACAGGACCAGCCCAAACATTTTCTCCAGAAGTGGCTGCTAACCATCAAGTCTAAAGTCTCCAGGCAGTAGACTGGAAGAATGGGCAAACCAAAAAGGAATCCAATCATAATAACCTATTATAGTAGGAGGGATGCTCAGGATATTAACACAGAAGAGAATGACTCTAAAATATCTACAAGCTTTCCCTCAGAGAAAAATACAGTTTGTGGACAAACTCAATTAGAATTCCTGGAAGAAAGGAAGTATTTTTAAAACAGAATTTAAAATGTGTTTTTTAAATAAACAGAACGAAAGCACTTGAGGAAAACTGTAAAAGAAATGACGGCTATGAGAGAAAAAATTGTAAAAGGCATTAATAGCTTAGCACAAGAAGTACAAAACCTTGCCCAAGAAAAAAACTCCCTGAAAATTAGAATGGGAAAAAGAAAAGCCAATGACTCTATGGGACAACAAGGAATATTAAAACAAAGTCAAAAGGGGGAAAAAGTAGCAGAAAATGCAAGGGATCAACTGCTCCAGGGATGAGGAGTATCACACTTCACTGCATGAAAAATATGGAGATTCTTTAATTTAGAATACTTATTGTATATTTTAGCATCCTTTTTTTTGGTCAGAGAAGGGAAGCAATACAGTATCAAGAAGAAACCAAAGAATTATTTTTAGAAAGAGGAGCTGGAAAGTCAGAAAAGTCTGTACTGGCAGATGGCCATAATTTTTTAAAAAAGGGCTCCAAATATTTCTCTGTCTGCTTCTTGATTTTTCAGATGTATGTGAACGTGTAATGGGAGCAAACTAGTTTAGTACAAACATGGGTGATGACCATTAACAGTTCTTTTTTTCTTCCTTCTTCCACTTAGGAGAAGCTTCGACTAAGACCTGTAAATTTGTCACAATTCTAATTTCTTTGAATTTTAAAACAGTGGATTTGACTTGTATAGTCCAACAACGTTTGATGATTTTTCAAAAATGGAATTCAAAATTAATTCTAATTTTCCAAATAAAATGCGTGACTCCTATTTTTTGAAGAAAATTATCATTTTCTTATAATCATTTTTCAAAAGCAGAAAACCTTGAGACAAATCTTTATTTTCTATGATAATAAAAAGAAGCAGCAATGTGATGACATGTAATCAAAAATATATTAGAACTTGAGTATTTGATACTTACAACGAATTGTGAATTTATCCGACATCTGTAATTTCATAGCACTTTAAACTAAATAATGAAGTCACATGGCAAATAATTTTTTAGAAAGAACCAATAAGTCACTTGATTTCCATATCTAGCTAGTTCTCTTCATTCCACAACTTGCTTTTTTAATTTTTGGAATGATCAGAGGACTACTGCTAAGATTTAGAAAAGGTCTTCCCTTTCAGTACCTGTCAGGCTCCAAGTTACAGGAGAAAAAAACAGACAATTTCAACAAATGACTTAGAGTAAACAAAACAGTTACTGGTGTCAATGAAGACATGAAAATGAGATGTAATAGTATCAATGACTGGCCCTTAAACAAGCCCCAATATGAATTAAGTTGATTATTAATATGTTTTCACTCAACAGAAAATAGCCTCTGTCAATATTAGCTCTCTGTCCTCATTGATCCAGACTTGTTTAGAAAAACCCACAAAATTAAGCACAGAAATGTCTCCTATACTGCTCTGATTTGAGATGTTTATCTAAGCCAGTGAACAAAGCAGGGGAATTACAGAAAATTGCATGATCAAAAACAATTGGGGAGAGGGGGAAGCTAGGTGGTACAGTAAGTAGAGCACTGGCCCTGGAGTCAGGAAGACCTGAATTCAAATCCAGCCCCAGATACTTGACACATTTACTAGCTGTGTGACCTTGGGCAAGTCACTTAACCCCAACTGCCCTGCCTTCCTGCCTCCCAAAAAAGTAACAATATCTGTTTCAATTATGTTAAGTGGCAAATAAATAAATTATTATTTGGGGGGGGATCAGCAGTTCAACTTCAGTAAGTCAAGCAAAAAAGATGATTACAAGTTTAAATTAGTCTTTGGGTTAGCCCGACAAAGGTATAAAAGTATGTCCTCTATACTGACAATCTCCCAAATCTAGTGACTGTCAATCAGAAAAGAAACATTCAAAAATTGACAATCCTTGACTACACATCATGAAATAAATGATAGTATGAGTAGTCATAGTGACATGGCAGTCAAAGGGCAGCTCTTAATTTATAACTACCTTTTGTTCATACGGAATAGCTCCTTGTACTTTTTGACTTCTCCATCAAATACGTTTACATTTACCAGTGATAGAATATACCTGCCAACCCAAGAACGGGCTCTAACTTAGGATTCACCACTTGGCCACTATTGGACCAAAAATAAAGAGACAATATAACATTCATTAAACACCTACTATGTGCCAGGCACTCTGCTAAGCAACTGGGATACAAGTAAGAAAAAGATAGTCTCTGTGCTTAAGGAATTTACAATCTAACAGGAGAAAATATACTCACATGAAGCTGAAAAGGGTTGGGGACAGGAAGGAGGGGAGGGTATTCAAATCAGGGGCTTCAAAAATCTTTTATTTAACATAATTTTATTGCCTTATGGTAAAGGATGCATTTAATATATATACATATATATTTTTTATTTTCTGCACTTGTTCTTGAGGTTTTTATGCCCTAATGCATGATCAATATTTGTGAAGGTACAATGTACAGCTGAGAAATAGGTTTACTTTCTATTCTCATTCAAAATTTTCTAGAGGTCTATCATATCTCATGTTTCTACAATTCTATTCAGGTCCTTTGTTTCTTTTTGATTTTTTTATTTATCTAGGACAGAGAGAGATAAATTAAAATCTCCCACTATTAAAGTTTTATTTTCTCTTTCTACCTGCAACTCATTTAACTATTCCTTTAAAAAATTAAATGCTATGTCATTTGGTGCATATATGTTTAGTATTGATGTAAATTCATTGTTTATGGTACCATTTAGCAAAATGCATTTTCCCTGTTTATGATTTTTAGTTAGATCTATTTTTTGCCTTTTTTGGGGGGGGGGGTCTGAGATCATGATTACTTATCCCTTTTTTTTCTTAAACTTTTTAACTCTGTGTATATCTTTTTGTTTCAAATGTATTTCTTAGTTTCTAATCCATTCTACTATCCTCTTGTTTTATGGGTAAGGTCAACCTGTTTCACAGTTATGACTGCTAATTGTATATTTCCTTTTAAACTACTCTCTTATACTTTTCCTTTTTCTCCCTCCACCCCTCCCCCGGGATTCTAAGAGTTTGAGATTGGGAAGGAAAGCATTCCAGGGATAGGGAAGAGCCAGTACAAAGGCACGGAAATAAGGAGACAGGACTATCACTAGCGACAATAAATCTTGCCTACTGGTATCAAATTCAAACAGAAATATTATCTGTATTGTATTGTAATGTATTTTTATTTATTTTGTTAAACATTTTCCAATTACTTTTAATCAGGCCTCAACTGATAGCTCTAGTCTTGCCTGTTGATGAAAACAAAATCTCGGAAAGACTGAGGCACACATCCCTGTACTCAAGAACAAGTCTTGGGGAAACAGTAAGAATATATATGTGCAAGCACTAGTAAAGTAAAGAGACTGATAAGATCATTTTCGCTGTCAAACACTGATTCATTCATTCAACAAGTATTTGTGAGCATCTCCTAATGGACAAGACAATGTGCTTGGGTTTTAAAGGCTCTAGAGATAAAAAGAAACAAGAAATTTGGCCTCTACCCTCAAATACAGCATAGACACAAAAAGTCAGCAACAAAACTTAAGGGCCAGAAGAGTATCACAGACAATAAGAATTCATATAATAACTCTTAGTAAAATGCTAAGCAGCAACAACCAATTTTCTTCCCATAATAATGTATAGAGAGAAAACCCAACAGCTCAAATAAACATAATTGAGAAGTATTCTGATGCTAGTAGAGGACAGAAAATATATTTTTTAATTATTCTCACCACTGCTATTCTCTGGAAGTATAGTTAACAGTAGACGGTAGTGAGAAAACAGTAATGCTAGTGACAAATTAGGCAGTCATTTGCCTACAGGCATTAGTAAATATCTTGATAGTGAATATCAACAGGCCTAATTTGATGCAGCAATTGCCTAAATTACCACGTAACACATCTACTACTATTAACTCAAACTTATATACCTATAAGATTAAGTATTTTCCCCATAAGAACTCTGTTAAGTAGATTTTACAAATATACAAATGCCATTCCCATTTTACAGATGCAGAAACAAATAAATAGCTTGTATATGGGCACACACACCTTGTATTTGCATCTCCTAGTGATTCCCCTTACATTATTATTCTCTCCATCCTCAAATTATCTTGTACTTACTTGTTTGTCTGTTTGAGGGGGACGTAAGCAGTCGTATATCCCCAGTGCTTTTCACATTGTAGGCATTTGATAAATGCCAGCTGAAATCAGTATTTGAACCTACGTCTCCTTCACTGCAGGTCTAGTTCTCTTTCTACCATACCATATTGTTTGTCATTAAAGTAGCTGCCTTCCATGGACACTAATGAGTAGGGTACTGCAATATTATGAATGTAAGTACAGCAGTACAGTATAGAAGCTAAAACTAGGAAGAAATGGCAACTGAATAACAAATTATTATATACCTAGAGGGCCTAACTTAGAAGGTGAGCCTACAATAAGTAAGTCATATGGGATACCAACCACTCCAACAAGAGTTATACAGCTAGAGGCAATTTCTTGCCTAAAGGCTTTAACTAAGTGGAACTATCAATGTATAATCTGGGTCACTCTATACTCCAATATTTCACCTCCCTCAAGCATGCTCACCTCCCTTCGAAACTCAATCATCACTAATATAATTGCGCCCACTGTATACTAAGTAACATATTAGCTGTGTGACAAGAATATTTCTGGTTCAGGTCTCTTGATGTCACTGTGATGACAGACTGTGATGGAAAGCAAATTCTGGCTCAGAGTTCTTGCCATCACTATAAGAAGAGGACACTGTCCCAAGTCTCTATTTTGAGCTTCCAGACATCGTTCTCCTCTTGAAGGTCACAACATCTGTAAAATCAAGGCTGGGAAAGAAGCCATAGCTCCTGCTTTGACCAACTGTTACTTGTTCTCAGACATGTATACTCTTATCTTCCCATTCTGAACAAATAAAATTCCACTTTTCTATACCATGTATATATCCACATTCTATATAAGACTGCTGAAGCTCATACCCTAACCTCTATTAAGACAAATGCACATAAATAAAATCTGCAGATAACAATCTCTGCATGTTAATTATTGGCAACAGTACCTAAAAACAGGACCCACAAATAATTTTTATCACAGGGGTCATATAGAAATTACTCATTCAATGCATAAAATCATAAAATTTTTGGCTGGAAGGGACCTTATAGATTTAGTATAATTCTCTCATTTTACAGATGAGAAAACCAAGGTCCAGAGAAAGTAAATGACCTTGTCAGAGATCACATTGGTCACTAAGTAGCAAAACAACGATCTTCCTCCAAGTCCTTTTTACTCAAAATCCATCATTCTTTTCACTAGCCACAGTTGCCTCTATCTGAAGTTCTAACTTCAACTTTAAATATAAACAACAGAAAATAGAAACAAGTTGCTATGATTATCACAAAATAAGAATTCATATAAAGGTATCGGAGAGCATATCGGAAGATGGGGGTGGGGGGGTGGATCATGGGGATGGCAGAAACATCAGAAGGCATAGTTTTCAGTCCAGGTCTCATTAGTTGTACATCCCTTAATAAATCACTTAATGATTCTGAACCTCAAGGTCATCTCTTGTAAAATGGTATTAATAATGCTTGTCTTCTACCCCTTATAGGGTTTGTTGTGAGTAAAGTGCTCTATAAGCTATAAATTAGCCTATAAAGATGAGATATGCTTATTGTTCTGCATTCATTTTGGCCAGACCTGGAAATTCATTGACATGAAGAGCTCTCAGTAAAGGAAAGGAAACTCGCTTTTGTTCTCAGAGGCTATGCCAGTGGAGAGCTCACAAGGATGATTTTTCCAAGCTAGAAATGCTTTGTATTATGGGCCTGATGAAGGACTGTATCTTTTTCGTGGTGGCCACCTACCCATGATCAAAAGGAAATATCACAAGTGAATTTGGTTTCAATATGATTTTGTCTGCATTTAAAACAAATCTCAAAGAATCTTCTTCGACTTTTAAAGACCTTCACACAAAGTGAAGGTCTTCCCTTCCAGTCTTGTAATTTAGTTCACTCCACTCTCAACACACTCTATGACCTAGTGACTTCCTTTGGCCTCCTTGCAGTAGAGTTAGCAAAAGATACTCCATCTCCCTACACTGCATTTTCTCTGGCTATTTCCAGTGCCTGAAATTCTCTTCCCCCCTCATTTCTTCTGGCTTCCTTCAAAATCTCACCTAAAATCCTACCTTCCTCAAGAAGTCTTTCCTGGTACTCCTTAATCTTTAATCTTTATACCTTCTTCTGAAATTATCTTTAATTTATCCAGAATATCTTGTTAAGACAGAGCTGTTTGCAGTTATCTTTCTCCTTAAGATTTTGAGTTCCTTGAAGAGCAGTCTTAGTATCCCCAGCACTTAGCAGTGTTTTACAGATACCAGACATTTAACAATAATTATTGATTTTAACCATCAAATTTAGAAAGAGGTTACAGGGGGAAGCTAGGCGGCGCAGTGAGTGGAGCACCGGCCCTGGAGTCAGGAGTTCAAATGCAGCCTCAGATACTTGACACACTTACTAGTTATGTGACCCTGGGCAAGTGTGTTGATAAGCAAAATGGGCTCCTTAGCACTTAGTTCAACCAAATGCCCTTGAAGAGTTTGGCTTTTGTTCCCTTTGAGTAATTCAGTGTATTTCACTGAGCCTTACTAGGTGCTAAGCCCCAGGCCCAAACCTCTATTAGGTGTAAAACCTATGTGGGTGTGGATTGGCAACTAAGGTGGGGTCCAAGGTGGGGTCCAAGGTGGGGCTAACTGCAGGGAGGGTCTGGTTTACATGTCTGGGACAGCAGAGGTTCTTGGACCACATGGGTATAAAGTCTGCCTCTTTCTGATGATTCTAGGTCACGTGGGTGAATCGCATGTGTGACTCACCCCTGAAAAACACATAAAACCAGGGGTTAGACTTCTCTTCTTTGGAGCTCTTTGCCACAGTGACGCGAGTAACTGTGGGCCAGCCCTTGTTCTGAGCTCCTGGGCTGAACCTAGATGTTGGTAACTTTGAATCTGTATTTAGTCTGTCTCTTGATGTTTGTAATTTGTTTGTAATTTGCTCTGAAGTTCAGGGTGCTGGCTTTTTCCTTGAACTAAGTGAATGATATTTGTATGCTGAATTAAAATAGAATTAAAATTAAATTATGCTTGTCAACCCGTTCACCTTGCTTTCCTTAGTTAAGCAGATCAAAAGAACCTGTGCTGTTGGAGCTTTCTGGGTGCTGGCTGTGGGTGGATCTTACACCCCCACAGAAGCTTCTAGCTGGATTGTTGAAACAGCAAGTTCCTTAACCCCAATTGCCTTGCGTTCCCCCCTCCAAAACACAAAACAAAACAAAAAAGGAGGGTACAATCGGTATATATGGAGGGAGTAATTACACTGATGAAACATTTATGTAAAATGAAACTAAGGAAAATGAGGGTCAAGAATTGTATTCAAAATTATTAAATGCAATGAAATCATAGATTCCTACTGAAGTAAACCAAAAAATAAGACTAAGGAAAAAGAGGAATATGAATTATACCAAAATTAAGGATAAAAATTAATTTAGAAAAAGAGATCTGCAGTATTCTGCTACATAAATTTATCCCCCTCCCCCAATTTAACATTTTTCTGTTTTAAGGAAATTAATGACATTATCATTTTTGGTATATAAAGATACAAGTACCACAGAAACAAATGATTGAATTTACAATAAGACTAAGGTGACCATTAAACAATTGAACGCTATAGCTTGGCCACTCCAAATTATTTTTAAAACACTGAAAATACCATCAAGAAATGGATATTTCAGATTTTCACAATTTAATACTTCCTTAGTGTTATAAAGCATTTTATATAGACTATGCCAATCAAGTTTCACCAACAGAATGGGCCTTTGGGAATTAGGCTAGCAACCTCAGCAATATTTACAAAAACTATCAGACGATCATTGCATACGCAAGATTTAAATGGGTAGATACAGACATTTACAATACTACAACTCTTTTGCCTAATAAGTTCCAAGTCACTGAAATAAGAACTACTAAGACCAAAGACAGTAATACAGAATGTCCAACAAGAAATGATAAATGGCAGTTTAAAAATTAAACCAAAGACAAATTTTCTAGGAAATATAGAGGGAAAAGGCAAATGCTAGAAGAAAAAGTTTTGTTTCTTTAAATCAGAAAAATAAAAGTTTAGGAAATTTACACATGATGCTAAAGATTAAGACAGATGCTCGGGGTGGAGCCAAGATGGCAGCTGGGAAGCAATGACTGGCGTGAGCTCCCCACCAAATCTCTCCTAAAACCTATAAAAAAAAAATGGCTCTGAACCAATTCTAGAGCTGCAGAACCCACAAAGTGGCAGAGGGAAGCAGGGCTCCAGCCCAGGACAGCCTGGATGGTCTCTGGATAAGGTCTGTCCCACACGGAGCTCCCAGCCCCCAGC
>CM053622.1:761195166-761220216 GCA_028646595.1 Phalanger gymnotis
TCTGCCTTTCAAGGCATTCTTCTCCTCACTGGCTTTTTGGAGCTCTTTTGCCATTTGAGATATTTTTTAGGTGTTGTTTTCTTCAGTATATTTTTCAGCATTTTTTGGCGTCTCCTTTAGCAAGTCATTGACTTGTTTTTCATGGTTTTCTCTCATTCTTCTCATTTCTCTTCCTAATTTTTCCTCTACTTCTCTAACTTGCTTTTCCAAATCCTTTTTGAGCTCTTCCATGGCCTGAGACCAGTTCATGATTTTCTTGGAGGTTTTTGTTGTAGGCTCTTTGACTTTGTTGACTTCTTCTGGCTGTATGTTTTGGTCTTCTTTGTCTGAGACTGAATCTGGGTGCGTTTTCCCTGCCTGGCTATGTTCCCAGCCAACTCACTTGACCCTTGAGTTTTTCAGCAGGGTATGACTGCTTGTAGACTAAAGAGTTCCACGTTCCACACTTGGGGGGGATGTGCCAGCTCTGCCTCACCAGCACTCCTCCTCCCCCAACAACCCCCAACCCGGACTGGACTTAGATCTTCAGCAGGCTCTTCACTCCTGCTCTGATCAGCCACTTAATTCCTCCCACCAGGTGGGCCTGGGACTGGAAGCAGCTGCAGCTGTAGTTCTGAAGCTGCCCCACCTCTGCTGCCCCTGGGGCGATGACCAAACCAGTGATTCCCTGTCCCCAGCAGCTTTTCTCACTAACCTACTCTATTGTCTTTAGTGTTTGTGGGTTGAGAAGTCTGGTAACTGCCACGGCTTACTGATTCAGAGCACTAGGACACAGCTCCCCCCGGCTCCTGGTCTGGTTGGTCCATGCCCCCCATGCTGGGCTGGGCTCTGCTCTGCTCCCCTCCCAGCTCCATGAGGGATAGACCTTACCCAGAGACCATCCAGGCTGTCCTGGGCTAGAGCTCTGCTTCCCTCCACTATTTTGTGGGTTCTGCAGTTCTTCTCTGTTGTCTTTGGTGTTTATGGGTTGAGAAGTCTGGCAACTGCCACAGCTCACTGATTCAGGGTGCTAGGGCCCACTCTGCCCGGCTCCTGGTCTGGTTGGTCTGTGCGGCCCACACTGGGCTCTGCTCCGCTCTGTTCAGCTCCCAGTCCATGCTCGAAAGACCTTACCCTTGTGCCAGTAAGGCAAAATGGGCTTAGTTTATCGGGTGCCCTTGAGGAGTTTGGCTTTTGTTTACCATGAAAGTACTTTCATCTGTTAAATGCTAAGCCCCAGGCCCAAAGCCCTATCATATGTGAAACCTGTGTGGGCGTAGATTAATGACTTAAGAGGGGCCAACTCGGGAAACAATGGTCTCTGGTCTTTGGTAGTTGAGGCGGGGCTTGAGAATGCCAGAGGCTTAGAAACTATGCTCTGAAGCTGAAAAAAGCCAAAGCAGGAGACCTGTGTGGACCCAGGAGTTCGAGCGAGGACTGGAGGCCAGTGAATATGATTTATGCTATCTTATTTTTCTGTGGCCTCCTGGCTACTCTTGTGAGGTGGGCCTACTTGGCCTGGAGGCTTGTGTTCACAATACTGGAATGGGGAGGTTGGTTCGCTAATTTGTTGCTCTGGGCCCTGAATAAATTTTTTGATGCCTTCTGCTTAGAGAATTCTATATACCCAACGATTTCGAACCATTCAGATATATATATGATCCTTTTTGAGATCATAAATTCGGCCTTCCTACTACAACCCTGCAACCATCCAGGCTGTCCTGGGCTGGAGCCCTGCTTCCCTCTGCTATTTTGTGGGTTCTGCAGTTCTAGAATTGGTTCAGAGCCATTTTTTATAGGTTTTTGGAGGGACTTGGCGGGGAGCTCACACTAGTCCCTGCTTTCCAGCCGCCATCTTGGCTCTGCCTTGATTAACTTCTTAAAGAGGCCTCTTCAATGAATGGGCACTACCTCACTCAAAGTGAGAACCTGAAAAGACCTTAGCCTAAAAGGACCACGGTCTCCCAATGCATCCTGGGCCATCTCCAATTGTCCTGGTGAATATCAGGCCACTGGACCCAGATGGCTCTGGAGAAGAAAGTGAGGCTGGTGACCCTGAACAGCCCTCCCTCACTCAAATCAAAGTCAACTGCAAGTCATGTCATCATTTCCCTGATGTCATGGTCCTCTTTGAGAACAAAGGACAAACACAACAACAAGGTGCTATTCTTATTCCCCTTTTCCAGATGAGGAAACTGAAGCTGAGAGATTAAGGGACTTGCCCACGACCACACAGCAAATCCATTCAGAGGTTACTAGATGATAACATAGATCTTTCTGACTCTAAGTTCAGCATTCTTTCCACTACACCATACTACCTTGAACATTCTGGCCTGGTTCATTAAAACTCCTGAACTCCCATGGCTTTCCTCTTTAGCCTAATTCAGTGATCCACAAGGACAGAGCCTGTGTCTCACCATTACCCCCAACTGGGTTACATTCAGGATTCTGAATCACTGTTCTCTACTCTTCAATCTCCACCAGAAGCAACCCTTCTATTTCTGCTTTTGAGTCTATCTCCTCTTCTTGTTTATAATTTTACCCCCTTGATCATCTTTTTCCTTCTGTCCTTTGCTACCTCCTTCCTGCTTATATGCTTGTTTGGTCCCTTCTTCCCTACAGACTAACATGCCAACATCTCCTGCCATAATGAAAAACTTCCATGACCCTGCCATTCCCTTAAGTTATCCTGTATCTCTTTTTCACGCAGCCAAACTCCTAGAAAAGTCAGTCTTGTTCTCCATTTTGCTTCCCACTCAATTCCCAATCCCTTTCAATCTGACTTCCAACTCTATCACACCAGAATCTACTCTCTCCCTCCAAAGTTACCGATGATTTCAAACTACTAAATCCAATGTCCTTTTCTCAGTACTTATACTTCTTGACCTAACTGAAGCTTGACATTATCCATCAATCCTTCGTCCTAGAGACTTTGTCCTGCATTCATTTCTATGACACTATACTCATTTGCCTGTTTGATTAGTCTTTCACAGGATCACATGTATTCCTCTCCAACTGAGAGCCTATCTCCCTAAGGTTCTGTCCTGGGACCGTTTCTCTATTTATATCCTCTCTCTTGATGACATCATCAGCTTCCATGGACTTAATTATGGTCTCTATGCAGGTGACTTCCAAATCTAAATATCAAAAGCTAATCTCCAGCCTGAAATCACCTACTTCCTGCTAGACATTATCACCTAGATGTAATGCCAGTATTACCAACAACATGTCCAAAATGGAACTCCTTATTATCCTTTTCCCCAAACCTGGCTCACCTCCAAACTTTACTATTTCTCTTAATAGCACTTCTCTTTTTCATTCATCCTTCTAGACATCCAAATTCGTAACATTAGGATCATTCTTAATTCTCTCTCTCTCTCTCTCATTCCTCCTTCCTCTCTCCTGTCTCCCTCCCTCCTTTTCTCTTTCTTATCTCTTTCTCTTCCTCTCTTATCTCCTTGTCTCTCATTCCCTCTCTCCACCATTTCCAAACAGCTGTTAGGTGGTATTGATTCTACCTCCAAAATATTTCTTGCATCTACTCTTTTATCTTCAGTCACCACTCTAGTTTGGCCTCCACATCTCTTACCTGGACTACTGCAATAGCTTCCTAATTGGTATCCCTGCTTCCAGTCTCTCCCCTCTCCATCCACACAGCTGCCAAAACAATCTTCCTAAAGCACAGGTCCGACCATGTCTCTCTCCTCTGCTAAAAATCTTCAGTGGTTCCCTACTGCCTCTAGAATAAAATACAAACTCCTCAGCTTGACATTTGAAGCCTTGTACAATCAGGTTTCAACCTACCTTTCAAGGTTGTTCATATTACTCCCCTCTGCATAGTCTACATTCCATTCAAACTGGCTTACCAACTGTTCCCAGAACTCAGAATCCTGTAACTGTCATCCTATGTCAAGAATGCTATTCTTCCTCATGTCTGCCTCTGGGCATCATTCACTTATTTCAAGGCTCAACATCTAGCTCCTATGGATCTTTGCAGATCTATAGGAAACTTTTTTGGTCTTGGAAGTTAGTGTTCTCTTCTTCCTGAAATTATATTTATTTATCTGTATACATGTTCTATCTCTCTATGTAATGCAGACTCTTTGAGGGCAGTTTTGTGACCCTGAAGCTTACCACAAGTGACTTTCATATGTCTAGGTTTTTGTTTGGTTTGGTTCAGGGGTTGGGGAGGTGAGGGAATTAAAGGAGGGCGGGGGGCACTGCAATATAAGGATGTCCGGACTTCTTAGTTCATCCATGTCAACTGCTCTCAATATAGAAATCTTCCAATAATGGGCACCAGCAATTCATCTACAGTAATTGGTCTCTCTCGCAGTCCTATTGCTTTCACCACTAAGAAGCTAAGTGACTTTTGCTCATGGTCAAAGAGCTAGCAGGTGTCAAGAGGCTGAGCTTGAATTCAGGTTTTCCTGATTTAAATACTAGCTCTTTATCCACTACGCTTGGCTGTCCCCTTTGTTTTGCATATAGCAGATATTTAATAAATGTTTGCTGCATTTAATTGATTGAAGTAGTCAATAGTATCAAAGTTTCAGAAAGATCTCCCTATTAACTGGCTCCTTCCTTACTGCTTGGAAACATGACCAAGTCTTCTCTATCCTAAAACACAAAAAACAAACCAAAAATCAGGCAAACAAAAAAAATTGCCAAAACCTTCATTCAATCTTGTAATCCCCAAAGGTATTGTCCTATATCTCTCCTCTCGTTATCAGCCAAACTGTGGAAGAAAGACATTTATCTACTTTACGTGCTACCACTTCCTCTCCTCTCACTACTCAACACTTTGTAATCTAGCTTCTGACTTCATCAATCAAGTGAAACTCCAAAGTTACCAATACTGTCTAAAGTGCCAAATATGACTGTCTTTTCTCAGTCCTAACACTTCTTGGCCTAACTGCTACATTTGACACTGTTACATTTGACCCACTCTCCCTTAATACTGTCTCCCCTCAAGGTCACCATTCTCTTCTAGTTTGCCTCCTACCTATCTTACCTACTCCTTCTCTATCTCCTTTACTGGCACAGCATCCACACCACAATCCTAATTATGGGTGTTCCCTAGAGTCTGGTCCTGGGTCTTGTTCTCTTCTTCATTCTCTACTCGGTAACTACACTAGTTCCAATGGGTTTGACTGACATATGTATGAAGACGACTTCCAGATTCCTATATCTGACCCCAGGTTTCTCCCTTGAGCGTCAATCTCAGATCACCAAATGCTTATTAGACATTTAAGATGAATGTCCAGGAAACATCTTAAACTCAGCATGCTTTTAAAAACTTAACTCTTTATCCTTCCCCCAAACCCTCTCCTCTTCCAAATGTCCTTATTTCTATCAAAGGCACCATCATCTTTCCACTATCTCAGATTTATAATCTCCACATTATCCCAGATTCCTCATTCTCACTCTCTCCACATATCCTATCATTTGCCAAATCTTACTGTTTCTACTTTCACAACCTCTCTAATCAGCCCTTCTCCACTCCAAGAGATCTCACCTCATATTAGGCCCTCATCGCCTCTTCCCTAGATGACTCCAACAGCTTCCAATTGGTCTGCCTGCCTCAAGTCTCCTATTACTCCAGTCCTTTCATACTGTTGCCAAAGTAATTTCCTTAAACAGAGATCTAACCATGTCATTTCCCTATTCAATCTGGTGGTTTCCTATTGCCTCTAGGATCAAATATAAACTCCTCTTTAGCTTTTCTTTGGATGTTACTCCCCCCCTCACACTCTGCAATCCAGCCAAACCAGCTTTCTCTATTGGTCACATATGATCCTCCCAATGTCAGGCCTCCATATTTCTGTACCTGTCATCCTCCATGCCTGTAAAGCACATCCCCCTTATCTACAAATCACTTCTCTCACTTCTGTTAAGACGCAGCTCAGATAGCAATTTTTGCACAAAGACTGTTCTGATTCATCTGCTAGTACGTTCCCTCCAGTTTTAACAACTTTGTGTTTATTAATTGTATATTGACTCTGTATAATTTGTATGCATACTTATTGTCTCCCCTGCTGGAACAGACACTGTGAATAAGGGCTACTGCATTCTTTTCACTTGTGGACCCAGCACTAGCACTGAGGCTGGCATGTAGCGCTCAGTAAAACATGAAACAGGAGGCACCAAATACAGACAGCTCAGAGACTCCAGCAATGGGAAGGAAGAAGGGAAGCTTTAGGACAATGGACAAGTAAAAGGTTTTTGTAAGGATGAGAGGTTCGTTTAGAAGCAGTGGTGCCAGACTAGTATATGTGATTAAAGATGAGAGAGAGATTTAAAAGAGGAGGATGAGAAATCATGTAGAACAGGGGTATCAAACATGAATCCTACGATACTACCTAGTGTCTGCCCAAAACAGATCAATAAAATATAAGTGGAAAAGATTTAACAAAATAAAAAAAAATACAATAAAACATAGAGAAGATTACATTTTAACATTCAAGTCAGTATGTGGCCTGCACGGATCCTTAAATACAGATTAGCAGCCTTATTTCCATTCAAGTTTGACACCAGGGATATAGAGAAATGCTTAAGTGAAAAATGGGGGTGGTCTCAATTTTCTGAGTAAAGTAGGAGGCTGGGTAAATACAGGAGTCTAGAAGGAGGAGAGTCTGGAATGTCACACTGAGGAATGAGTCACTCAAGGAAGAATAAAAAAAATTGTCATACAGCAATGACAGCCAAATTGAGATGAGAAAGGGTAGTGAACCCAGCAGTAATAAGCACCACTGAAGTAGGAATGGAGAAAGAAGGACCTAATCTGCTTTGGGAATACAGGAAGGGATAGAATTGATAGAATAGAAGAAGTGGCCTGAACAAGGAGAAAATAAACACCATTTCTTCCTCAGATACTCCAATTTAAGACAGTTAAATATGGAGAGGTTTTGATAGGGGAAGCTGATGAGGGAGCACACAACAGACGAGCATGATTAGTTTGTTAGCCATAGGACAATTTTTTGGCTTTTAGTTAAAAGCATGGTTTCTGACAACATTAATGGTTACCACAAGGGAAAAAAAGTTCATGACCAAACAAAGATAGAGATGTTCCCAAGAGTAAAAGTGGTAGTTGACTACATAAAATTAAAAAGGTTTTGCATAAACAAAACCAATTCAACTAAAATTAGAAGTAAAGCAGGAAACAGGTTGAGGGCGGGAATCTTTGCAGTAAATTTCTCTGATAAAGGTTTCACTTCTAAAATATTCAGGGAACTAAGAAAAATTTGTAAGAATAAGATCCACTCTCCAATTGGTAAATGATCAAAGGATATGAATAGGCAGTTTTCAGAGAAAGAAATCAAAATGATTGTGTGAGGTAGTGAGAGAATAAAGTGTGAAGACTTCACAGGGAATATGTATATATGTATTTATATCTAAAATGTTTGAGAATTAATATTTAGAGAAAAGGGAAATGGGATAAATTTGAGTCTGTGGGAATCTGATTATTTAGCCTTTAGGAATGTCTTTCTCCCCCTTCTTCCTCAGATTTATAGATGTCGCCTCAGCTGTGAATGGAATACAAGATTGTGAAAGCTTCCCTATGAATAACTCAGGCAAGGCAATATTCAAATAGAGATAGTACAAATTTAGTTAGGATGTGAACCTCACCAGGCCTAAGTTTCGTTTTCCTGTAAATCATATGATTTTGGGGAAACCAGATGATATTCCCCTCTCCCCCTCCCCTAGCCTACTTACAAACTGCCATCTTAGCATTAAAGTTTCCCTACAAGGTAATTCTGTAGTTTCTATGCTTGTATTGGGTAAAAACTTATTCCTGGTTAGATTGTGAGGCCACTTGTCTCTGCAAATGGGGACGGGGGTCCAGCCTCTGGGGTGGGATTTCTTAGAATTGTTTGTACAAGGGTATATATCTTCCTCCTTGCCTTCCCCCTCCCTTGCCTCTCTTCACTGCTATCTCTGCCCTGGTAGTTAGAGATGCCCAATTCTCGAGACTTGATCAAATAAATCATCTGGTTTTTTTTTTCTGCCTTGAGAAACCGAGCCACCTCTGTATTTTTTTTCACTTGAGTCAGTGGTCTTTTGACCCACACATGATCAACAGCCATAAGTAAAAATGCTTTAAATCACTAATAATTAGAGAAATGCAAATTAAACTACTGCATACCCATAAGATTAGCTAAGGTGACAAAAAAGAAAAAGGACATGCTAGGGGATGTGGGAAAACAGGTAAACTGACGCACTGTTGGTAAGACTATAAACTAGTCAATCATTCTAAAAGCAATCTGGAACTCCTCCCAAGTGCATAACCCTGCGATAGATACCGATACTAGGTCAATTCCGCAAAGAGATCAAAGAAAGAGGAAAAGGACCCACATGTGTAAAAATATTTATAGCGACTCTTTTTGTAGCAACAAAAAACCCAAACTAGGAATTGCCAATCAATTGGAGAATGGCTGAACAAGTTATGATATATGAATGTGATAGGATACTATCGTGCTATAATAAGAGGAGGGAGATGTTAACAAAACCTAGGAAGACTTGCAAGAACTGGTACAAAATGAAGTGAGGAGGATAATTTATACAGTTTACTGAAATATTATGATAGTCAACTGTGAAAGACAGTAACTGATTCAATGACCCTCCAACAGATTCACGATAAAACATACCATCCACTTTTTGATGGACTCAGAGTGTATACTGTAAGTATATTTTCTACTCTTTTTCTTGCCCCCTCCTTTTTCGGGGAGCTGACAGGGCTAGTGTGGAAATTTGTTTTACATGACTATATATATTTGTAATGGATTTTGTTTTTCTTGCCTTCTCAATGGATAGGGAAGGTTGGGGAGGGAGGAGAATTGGGAACTGAAAATAAAATAATTTTTTTAAATGGCCACCATAAGTCCAAGTTCCTACTTCAGTGGTGCTTATTACTGCTGGGTTCACTACCCTTTCTCATCTCAATTTGGCTGTCATTGCTGTATGACAGTTTTTTTTATTCTTCCTTGAGTGACTCATTCCTCAGTGTGACATTCCAGACTCTCCTCCTTCTAGACTCCTGTATTTACCCAGCCTCCTACTTTACTCAGAAAATTGAGACCACCCCTATTTTTCACTTAAGCACTTCTCTATATCCCTGGTGTCAAACTTGAATGGAAATAAGGCTGCCAATCTGTATATAAGGATCCGTGCAGGCCACATACTGACTTGAACTTTAAAATGTAATCTTCTCTATGTTTTATTGTATTTTTTTTATTTTGTTAAATCTTTTCCACTTATATTTTATTGATCTGTTTTGGGCAGACACTAGGTAGTTCGCATTCTTGAGAGCCTCAGATGATAGATAAAGCTCTTATTCAATTCTAGGTTAAAGACTATCATCTGAGGCTCTCAAGAATGCGCTTACTTGTTAGTCTTGAGTTACTTTATGAACTTAAAAATAATAAAACGTCCCTTCAAAGAGGCCTGCAAATGAAAAATGTTGGAAGGGATGTGGAAAAATAGGGACACTAATGCACTACTGATGGAGTTGTAAACTCATCCAACCATTCTGCCGAATAATTTGGAAAAGGGCTATAAAACTGGGCCATACCCTTTGACCCAGCAACATCACTACTAGATCTGTATCCCAAAGAGCTCAAAGAAAAAGGAAAAGTAACCACAAAAATATTTATGGTTGAACAAGTTACAATAGATGAATGCGATGGAATACTATAGTGCTGTAAGAAATGATGAGCAATCCACAGTTTAAGAAATGCTGAAGGGGTCACAAGTGGAAAAAGTTTAAGAAGCCCTGAAGATGCTCTCAGAAAAACCTGGAAAGACTTAAATGAACTGACGCAAAGTGAGATGAGTAGAATTAGGAGAACACTGTATACATTAACAGCAATACTGTAGGATGACGAACTGTGAATGACTTAGCTATTCTCAGTAATAACAGTGATCCAAGACAATTCCAAAGGACTTATGATGAAAAATGCTATCCACCTCCAGTGAAAGAACTGATAGTCTAAATGCAGACTGAAACATACTTTTTTAACTTTATTTTTCTTGGGGTTTTTTTGTCTGCATTTTCTTTTGCAACCATTTATCAAATTGCTTGCATTCTCCAAAGGGGAAGGAAGGAAGAGAGGGAGAAAATTTGGGACTCATTTTTTTAATGCTATAATTTTTTTTAAATAAAATAAAAAATTAAATGTTAAAAAAGAGTACTGCACAAGTTGGCCTTTCCATTCAGTGAAACATTATCTTTCTCCCATGCCCTACTCTGATCCAACAGGTTCGATTCTAAAAACACTTACTGAACAAGGTCGTCTGATAGGTTTTACTATAGCTTATTCTTAAGTACCTGGTATGCCAAAAAATACAAACTGGCTGCTGACAAGGCTCCATTCTTGGCTCCAAGTAGCTCCCAACCACCATAATTTTTCAACCTATGACTAACCTGAGGATCAGTCTCTCTAAATTTGGCTAGGCTGACCCTCAGGAGACATATACACAATCTGTAACTAGGCATTTTTTTTTTTCCCAGCTTAGGACCTGTAAGGGCTCATGCTCTAACAAAGCTCTCCAAGAACACTATATCATAAGAAGGCATCAAAAAGGGACTAACTTAACTCCTTCTAAAATATAACATGCAGAACTATACACAATAATCCAGATGTGGTTTAACCATGGCACAATAATGTAAGACTATCACCTACACATCCCCCATTTTTAACGATATATTTAAACATTATTGTGGTCTAAAAGTGAATCAGCTTTCCTGGCCATCTAATCATATTACTTACCAACACTGACCATTAAGGCTATTAAAATCCTCAAGTCCTTTATACATAACCTGCTGCTAGCCATCTCACTTCTACCCTGCACTTAACTGTGGATTTTTAAAAATGTAAGTCTATTATATGAACTGATGCTGAGTGAAGTGAGCAGAACCAGAAGAGCATTGTACACAGTAACAGACACAACGTGTGATGACCGATTTTGATAGACTTAGCTCTTCTCAGCAATGCAAGGACCTAAAACAATTCCAAAGGACTCATGATGGAAATTGCAATCCACATCCAGAGAAAGAACTATGGAGTCTGGATGCAGAGTGAAGCAGACTATCTTCTTTTTTTGTTTGTTTTTTTTTCTTTCTCATGGTCTCTCCCATTTGTTATAATTCTTCTATAGAACATGACTAATGTGAAAATGTTTAATAGGAATGCATACGTAGAGCTTATATCAGATTGCAGGCCATCTTGGGGAGGGAGGGGAGAGGAAGGGGGAGAAAATTTAAAACTTATGGAAGTGAATGTTGAAAACTAAAAGAAAGTAATAAAAAAATAAACAAAATAAAAATATAAAAATAAACATGTAAGTTTAGGACTTTACACTGAGCCCTAAGAAGGAAGTATGGGACAGAGCAAAGCATTTTCACCAGGTTTCAAATCACATCTCTCATATTTACTACCTATGTGACCTTGGGCTAGTCTCTTAAGCTCCAAAGACTTCTACTTTCTCATCTGTAAAACCAAGGGGTTGGAGCAGGTGACCTCTGAGGTCTCTTCTAGCTCTAAATCAGACATAAGTTCCTAAAGTAGGAGATACAGCCCCCTGGGGGACGGGGGCAGAGGGGATTGAACAGTTGCTACCCAGTGGTGGTGGTAGTAGGCCCAGGTACAGTTGGAGGTGGGTGTTGAATAAAAATAAGGGTGAACCAAACCTAACCCCACGGGGGCACTCAATAATTTTTTTTAAAAGAGGATGGTCGGCCAAATAATTTCGGGAACCCCTAGAACTATAAGCCTATTAAATTTGAGCTTGTTAATTTCAGTCTACCCTTGCTGCCACCAGAAACCCGTCTGAATCCAAACTCAGATCATTTAACAGATTCTCTCTCTATTATACCTTTCTACCACTAATACGCATGACACAGTCAAAACAAAATATTAATTAAGCATTTATACTATATGCCAAGCACTGTGCAAGCCACCTAAGAAAGCCTTCACTGAAGTCACTGACAAAAATCTGAACACAACAGGACCACAGAATCCTGAAGTTAGTTTTTCTACTAACAAAAAAATTTACTATTCAAAATTCTTCTGTCCAAGTCACTTAATCACTTCTAAAGCCATTCTGTCACCCATACCCCTCTATCCTATTTTCAAGGAAATTTGTCAAATGCCTCACTGGAATTCAGATATATTGTGTCAACAGCATTCTACTAACCATGTGTAATAAAAGGAAATTAGTTTAGTGTGCTATGACTGTTTCTTATTCAACTTAAGCTGGTCTTTACTCATCATCACTTCCATTTAAGTATTCACATTTCATATATTTAATAAAAAGTTCTAGATTTAACAGGAAAGCTCACTAAAGTGTTAAAGCATCTACCGTCTTCCTTGTCTTTGGTAAGATTTTCCTATTTCTATCCCCAGAACACCTCTCCAATTCATCAGAATTCCTCAAAGATCACCAACAATGTCTATAATCCTATCTGCAATATTTCAAAACCCTTTAATACAATTTATTTGTGCCAAAAGATATGAATTTATTGAAGGCACCTAGGAACTTTCCAACGATCTCTGCATTTATCTTGGGTTTTAGCTATGAACCATTTTAACCAAATCCTTCCCAGGCTGAAGTTACTCCTTCATAAGGAAAAAAGCAAAATAATATATCCATCCTATAGTACCTACTACCTATAATTGTAACTGCTGTCTCAACTACTCTCCAAAGATTCTATGCCTCCTTTGGTCTTTCTCTTGTTGGTATATAATTTTAAAAGTTTTTCTGTTCTATAGCATTAATCACAAGGTCAGAGGATAGTAAGATTTTCAGACATGTTTTTTTTTTAAATTTTGAATTCCAGATTCCCTCTCTCCTTCATTCCCTTCTTCTTTTCCCCTTCCCCTCCCTGAGAAGGTAAGCAGTATGATACAGGTTATAAATACGCAATCATGTAAAGCCTATTTCTACATTTGTCATGATATGAAAGAATAGACCAAAAAAAACCCTAAAGTGAAAAATATTATGCTTCAATCTGCATATAGACCCCATCAGTTCTTTCTCTGTAGGTGAACAGAATTTTTCATCATGAGTCAAGACATCATTCTTAAAGGCCTTCACACTTTCGTATTATTTCCTACCTACCTACAAGTATCTTCTAAATATCCTTTTTAAAATCTGAGGCATTAATAAGATTCCCATGTATCCACTCAATAAAACTGTGCCCTTGAATGCACCCTCCACGTCCTTCTTTACCTTCCTTACTGAAATCAACTTTGAAATTTCACCTCTAAAGTTCAAGTTACAAGTCATTACAAACTGTTAGAAGATATGGTCATCCTATTCCAAAATTCTAGTCATTTCTACTTTTCTACTTCAACAATGTCTCTAAATGTTCAGAATGAAGTCTTGGAATAATAGTTCCTTTGCTAATTCCTCAACCTTTTAAAAGATGAAATTATTTGGAAAGCAAGTCAATAATTTTACTTTCAACATCTTCAATATGAACTTATAACACAGTAACTTGAGGTAGCTAGATGGCACAATGAATTGAGTGCTAAACTTGGGAGTCAAGACAACCAAAACTTGGCAATCAATTGTTGACCCTATTTTGGCCAAATTACTTATGGGAGTAATAATAGCACCTGCTTCACAGTGTCATTTTGAAAATAAAATAACACGTATAAAGCACTTTGCAAACCCTAAAGCACTATATGATGCCTATTACTATTAATATTATTGAGTTTTTTTGTTGTTCAATCATGTTCGGTCATTTTCAGTTGTGTCTGACTCTGTGACCCCATTTGGGGTTTTCTTGACAAAGATAGTGCAGTAGTTTGCCATTTCCTTCAGATCACTCATTTTACAGAGTAAGCTGACGAAAACGAGGTTAAGTGACTTGCCCAGGGTCACACAGCTAGTAAGTGTCTGAGGCCAAATTTAAATCCAGAAGGATGAGTCCTCCTGACTCTAGGCCCAGGACTCTGATTCACTGCACCACCTAACCAGTAGTATATTCCCACCACGAGAGTGCTTATTTCTTTCCCCATTACTCTTAACTTTCTCTACTTTGTTTTCCTGAGGTTTGTGAATTTCTAGTTACATAAATATCTTTTGACTCAAAACAATTACTTTACAACAATCTATTTTCTTTGTATTGGTTGTTAAGACATAGGAGCCTATGTGGACCAGTTCTACTGTTCTTTCCAGTCACTGCTCTACCTTTGAACTACATCTTCTCAACAATATGTTCCAGACTACCACAGCCATTGAACCTGATGAAGTCTAGTATGGTGGAGGGAATTGGGGGTGGGGAAAGGGGAAAGAAGAAGGGGAAGAGCCCTCATAGCTTCCACCAGGTGGGTTATCAGACTCTACATTTTAGGGAAGGACCTCAGCCAGCCAACCTTCATCCCCTCCTGGATCTGCTTCTCCTTTCCCAAACTTTCAACACAATGCCCCCCACACTCCAGCTTTTCAGCTTTTTCTGTTCTGTCTTCCTGCTTTAGAAGGTAAACTCTTTGACAGCAAGGATGATCTTTGTTTTTGCTTATATTTTTGTATGCCCAGTACTTAGCACAGTACCCAGCATATAGTAAGCATTAAGTGCTTAATGAATGTTTATAAACTGCCTGCCTGACTTTTCTCCCTCATCTACAATTTTAATTTTTGAGTCCTCTCACATCTGCCAATCTTCCTGCCTTTTGTCAAATGTTCTCTTTCCACAGCAAATAACATCAACTTAATATACATTCTCTGACATCATCTTTGTATCTAGCTATTAACTTCCCATATTCTACTTTCTCTTCTAAGGTACTTACCTTCAATCCTAGCAAAAATGAAATTGCCATCTATACTCCCTGTATCCTCCAGTTCCGTGCCTAAATCTATATAAACTTTGAGATAATTCCAGATTCCTTCTGGAAGCATGATTTGTTCCCACACAGATTAAGAGTAGTGAATTATCTGGGGGGCACTGCTATTCCCAGGGCTAAGGATCCTAGGCTGTTTCCATCAATCTGAGATAAAGGGAGGGCAATCTTTTGACCAGCCTGGCACATGCAGCTTCTTATCTTTACCTCAAACAAAATTGTTGAATGGTGGTAGCTAAGTCAAGTCCTGGAAGTGGCAGTGAGGAGTGAAGCATCTGTCAACTCCTTATGCTGGTGTGTCAAGGAGCACAAAAGAAAGAAACTCTATTACTAAAGAGTATGGCTGAGGATGCAGCACCTTCTACAGGGAGCCAGGCTGACATGAGCAAAAGCTTCCATGTTCCCAAAGGGTTTGCTATTAACCCTTTTTCTTCTCACTACATTGGAGGGTATGATTCCCAAATCTGCACCTCAAAACAAGACCTTTCTTCTAAGCTCCGAAACTGCATCTCCAAATATACTTGGACAGATGTGGGTGGAGTGGGTGGAGGAGGAGGGTAGGATGATGTGCAAGGAAGTAGAAAGACAGAAGGTTGTGATTAGGGAGTGAAATTTTAAAGTTCTAAATCTTGAAGGTGGTATAAATTTGATAGATGATGGAGATTTAAGACATGTCCATCCTAGCATATAGTTGAAGCAGAGTGAAAGATTAAAGGAATTCAGAAGACTGATTACTAAGCGGTTAAGCTGTTAAGTTGTCAATATGAATGTTTAAGTCCCAAAGGATGATGGTAAGAGAATGGATCAATAAAAACACTGTGATCCAGGTCATAGGTGTCAAGTATGTTGCCTGCAGTCCAAAACACTATCCAGCCCAGCACAAAACAGATTAAAATGTAACTGGGAAATATTTAACAAAATAAATAAAAATACAATAAAACATGGATAACATTACATTTTAAAATTAAGTCAATATGTAATCTGCATGGATCCTTAAGTATGGTTTAGTTGCCCCTATTTCTAATTAATACCACTGATCCAAGTAATAAAGTTTCTAATTGAGTTTGACAGGTTAAAAGTCACTTGGAGAATTGTAAGATTCATATAGAAGTCGAAACGTAACAGCAACAAGTATATGGAAAGGATAGCATAAACATACTGCACAGACTCAAAGGAAGAAACATTTGAAGACAAAAGAACGATCTGGAAATGGCAGAATGGTGACTAAGAAAAATGTTCACCTTACTCTTATGGATTAGGGAGAATGGTGGTAATAGGCTCCAGTGGAGAAAACTATAAGTGCTGTAGTGTTTCATTTAAAGGAAGGAGAAGGAATAGCGGTTGAAAAGTTCTATAATATAGACAAGTTGGCTGAAAATATAGTGTGATACCAAATGGTACAAAGGAATGATAAACCAGGCAGGAATGAGCACAGTTAAGAACAAGAATAATCATAACCAAGACGAGGGCTCAGAAAAAGGCAGTACAGGCATACTATTCATATCTACCCTGTGAGACTGTATAATTGGGATTAGGGAATCCATACTAGAAGAAGTTGATTAATATAACATGTTCCTTCGGCAAAAATTTAACCAACAGTTCCTTCCTGACATCATAATATAGGATGTGAAATGTTGTTCGAAGGTATTTTAGAGTACTTTGTAGCTGCCTAATGGAAGGAGAAGAAGAGGAAGAGGATGAAGAAGTTATCTTTGCCATTTGGAGAGAAAAGCTAGAGATGAAGGGCAAACAAATTAACCTAAAGGGAAGATTAGGTCATTATCAGCAAGGCTACAGACTCCAAAATCCAAGATGTTGTGATATTAGCAGTGGATCAGTTGCCAATTAAAAGTTTAAAGCCAAGCCAATCTAGTAAATTTTAGAGAGCTGAGCTTCAGGGAATACAACAATTTAATTAATACTTAATTTGAACTCAAGCTGCTACCCAAAAGCTTACATCTTATTATTCAAGAAGCATCTGTGTTCCACTCTGGCTGACAATGACATCTTACGTGACTGCATACTGCTCTTGCACATACAATTACCTCCTAATTTAGTCACTCTGGCTCAGTATAGTCTCCACAAGGTATTACTTCCAAATGTGTGGATGCTGCCTCCTATTCATGGTGTTTCTATGTGGGAGAGCTGAGCAAGTGACTGATCTAATGTGGAGTCTCCATGAGAAATAATAACTACCATTTGATACTTCAATCGAATTAAAATATAATTTATGTGAGTACACTATCTACTGGTGTAAATTGCACTCCATCCATGCCTTCTTATACTAAGATAATCTTGTCTCTTTTTCAGAAAAATCCTACAAAGCAGATGTAATGAATGCACTGGAAACCATCCACAGGTTTCTTGAAACTTTGTAGAAACTACTGAAGCACTCAGTTGTCCAGCTGTTATCCCTTGATTTCACTACAAGACTGTCCTACACTTTTCTCTGATCATACAAGTCACTGATGAGATGTCTTTTACAATTCTTCCTTTGAACAAGTCATTACTTGTAAAACAATGAGTATTTATACCCATGAAATGTCTTTCCATTATCTTTTAAAGAATCTACAACTTCTGGTTCTTATGAGATCATGGTATTTCATGATTTACAAGCATGTAGAAAATACAGTAAAAGATAGGTATTAAATACAATTAGTAATTATCCTCCCCCCCCCCAATTCCTTAATTGCTCCAAAGCAAACAGAAACAACTTTTAGCATTATCTGAGAAGCACAACAGGAAAAAATCCTAAGCTCTCTCAACTCCTCCCTTACAGTACTTCTTGGATCTTTTAGTAGCTTAAAGTTAAATTCTACACCCTCCAAGAGAAACTTTCAGAAAAGGTCTACTTAAAAATAAAACCATTAACAAATATCTTATTTTTAATTTCCATGTAGTCTTCTTACATAGATCCTTTTACTCCTGCAATGTTTGTAGGATATATGAGAGCATTCAAAATTTATCTTCTAATAAGTTTAAGTACCACACACATCCTGAACCTCAAAGTATTTAAAAACTAATTTTCTGTTTATGACACAACATTACGGTCTTGGCAGAGGATGGGAAATTCTTAGCCTTTTTTTCCTTCATTTATTTAAAAGATTGAATGGACCTCAGTAACCATTTAGTTCAACCAAAACCTGAAAAAGAATACTTCCAATGAAAGGAAACAAACTACCTCCTCAGACAACTGAACAACTCATACTATTACAATGTTTACTTTCATTAAGAATAATTACTTCCTTGGGTCTAGCAGCTTGCTCATCTGTAAAAAAAAAATACGGGGGTTGGACTAGATAAGCCTCCATAGCCTAACTCTAGGATCATGAATGAATAAATGTGCAATTACTAGGCACCATATAGAAAACACTGTATTAATCACAGGGGATACAAAGAGAAAGGCTCTCAAGGAGCTCACATTCTAATAGGAGAGACACACAAAAGATTTTTGCTACAAGTCAGATTGAAAAGCCCCATGACCATTAGGGTGCAGGGCAAAGCAGAGGTAAATACATCATATCCAATGTCATTTCCACTGGAAAACCACAGCAGTTTCTGATTTTGAGCCACATAATTCTGAAATTATGAAATGAGAACTTTCTTTTCAGTGCTTGGGGCTACTGCATCCTCAGAAGCAGTTGCCAGGCTACATCTCCACCAAAGCCGCTTCCTGGGATAATGGCTGTAAGAGCCAGGTTGGAAACATGACTAGTGGTGTGAAGATTGATACTATTCTTACCTGCCAATTGGTGGAAGTTGCTTGGGCAGTTGGTGTTAGTGATAAGAGCAGAGTACGCTTCTCCCCGCCCCCCCACAGCGACAACTCCCCTCAATGACAGCTTCAGGGCCTGGGATGGAGGCAGGACCAAAAGCCTGGCTCTTGGGCTCCGGATCCAAAGCTATCTCCTTCAAGGTCTGAAGGGAAATAATGGCTGAGGTGGTGGCAATGGTCTGACCTGCTTGGCACATGCCACCTCTTCTATCTCCTTCAGAGTGCCTTGCTGTTTTAGACAGGCTGGCTTACCTGCCTCCCTACAACTTCTGTCTAACTGTTATAATCTGTGCTTCAAATACTTTATGAAGGCTACCATTTTCCCCTTACACTTCTCCAAGAAAAATGTGCTCTGGCATGACATCAAAGTTCTTCATAATTATGGTCTCCTCTCCTCCCAACATTCTCCAGCACCCAAACTGCTGAACATCGAAGGAAGAAGTCACACAATAGTGCTGCAAAGGCCCACCACAAATTCCTATTATTCAATCTCAACTGAATCCTCATTGCTGTGCAGCAAAACTTAAAGTCTTTCTTAACTGGTTCTAGGCTCACCTATTCCTCTCAGCAGCTGTTCCAAATCATTTCTCTCTTCAAGCCCCAACCCTTTCCACACAAACTTTTCTCTCAGATGTCCCCCCACCTACTACTTTCCTGAGAAAAAAGGTCAAACATCACAAACATCTCTTCTCACAGACTACTACCTTCAATATCTCCTACTTTACTATTTCTGATGAAAAGGTGACTTTTCTAATTGCCAAGGTCAACCCTTGATCCACCATATATCCTTGAGGCTTCTTCTGTTTCTCTGTGTCTATATTTCCACTCACCTATAAGCATGCCTAATCAATCTATTAACTACTGGGAGGCAGCACAGATAGGGCTAGATAGACGGGCAGACTTCCAATCAAGATCTGGGTTTGAATATCTCCTCAAACACATAGTAGCTGTGTGACCCTGGTCAATTCATTTAACCTCTTTCAGCATCTATTTCCTCCTCTATAAGGGCAGATAAATGTAACAACTACCTCACAAGACTATGAGACAGAACATATGAGATTATATATAGATGTAGATAAAATCATATACCTCTGTGTCTATGTCTGCTATCTATGTCTAGATATCTAGATCTATAGCTATAACTCTATCTCATCTTACAAACCTAAAAGTTCTATATAAATGTGAGTTAATCTCCTTCCATGGCCAAATTGCTGGAAGGAACTGTCTATACTCAGTGCTTCCACTCTCCTATCACCTACTCATGTCTCAATCTTTTAAAATCTAGTTTCAAATCCTACCACTCAAGTGCAACTGCTTTCTCCAAAGTTACCAACAATCCCTTAACTAAAAATATGAAGGCAATTTCTTGGTCTTCACCCAGGCTCACAATCTTATCATCATCCTCAGTTCCACAATGTTTCTCATCCCATATATCCAATCTGTTACCAAGGTCTGTCATTTCTCCCTTCACAATATCTCCCTAAATATCTCCCTTCACAATATCTCCCTCTTTCTACTCACACAACTATTACCTCGGTGACACTTCTAGCCTTGACCACATAAACAGCCTTCTGGTTGGTCATTTTGCATCAAGTCTCTCACAAATTTACCTGAAGCAGAATTCTGACCACGCCATCCTACCCTCCTACTCAATGAACTCTAGTTAATGGCTTCCTTATTACTTCTAAGTTCAAATATAAAATTCTCTTATTTGGACTTTAAAGCCATTTACAACTTGTTCCCTCTCAACCTTTCCTTTCTTCATACACCTTCCTTCCCTGCATGTACATATTCTAAAAGTCAGCAAAATGGGCCTCTTTCTGCTCCTCAAACACTCTGTTTCCTCCATTTTCCATTTCCTGATTCCATACCTTCACAATTCCTATCCCTCATGCCTGCAATGTTCTCTCTTCCTTACATTATGCTCTCAGCTTCCAAGATTTCCTTTAAGATTCAATTCAAATCCCACCCTTTCCAACAGGCTTTTCCTTGTCCCATGCTAGTACTTTCCTTCCAATATGATCTATTTATCCTATATGTATCTTCTCTGCGCATATTTGTTTTTATGTTGTCTCCCCCACTAGAATATGAGCTGCTTAAAGGCAGGAACCATGGTTTGTTTGTTTTTTTAAATCTTTGTATCCCCACCATTTAGCACAGCGTCTAAAGTATAGCAGGCACTTAATATTTATTAGCTGACCAAGGTCACTTCTCTGTTCAAAATCTATTAATGGCTCTACATTGTCAGAGGATAAAATACAAATGTCTTGGCCTAACATTTAAGGCTTTCTACAGCCTGGCTATAACCTACCACATCTGCCTGATTTCTTATTACTTCCTTTCATGAATTCTATTGCCCCAGTCAAATTAATCTATTCCTCTTCCCTAATATCAACATGCTACCTCTGTCAGTTTTTTTCATAAACTATCCCCTATACTTGAGATATTGTTATCCTCCCCACCCTCTTTCCTCATCCTCACATAACAGAATCCTTGTTTTCCTTCAAGGCTCAGCTTAAGTGCCTCACTTGCCAAGAAGGCTGTCTTTATCCTATCAGCTGTAAGTGCTCCCTACTGCCTTAATCTTCCTTGCACTACATTTATATACAAATTACATTCCTCAGTAGAAGGTAAACTCCTAAGAGGAAGGACTGTCATTTGTGACTTTATCCCCAAACCCTAGCTCAATGCCCACATAGTAGGCACTTAATGTTTGTTAAATTTAATTCCATAATGCCAGTACTTCTTCTTGCACCAAATTCCTTTCTAAGAAACATTTTTATATACATAGGAACAGAACTCAGAGTAACCACTGCAAATGAGACAAAAAATGCCACACACACAAAAAAAGCCAAATGAAATGGAAAGGCATTTATAGAGCACTCGATATGTACAAATCACTTGGCTAAGCACTAGGAATACAACCTGAAAGGCAAAACACTACCAAGAAGCTCAAATTCTAATGGGTGAGACATGTAAGGAGGAAAAACAACACTACACAAAAACAACCTACGTAAATAACCCTACATAAAGATATCAAGACAAGAGAAGGACTATCATCTATATGGAATGGCAAGTAAGCCATTTAGGCTTGAGTCTAGGGTACATCACGGGGAATAATGTATAATCAAACTAAAAAGACAAGTTAGGTCTAAATTATGAAGGACTTGAAATGCTAAATAGAAATCTAAAAGAAACAAGAAGTCACTGAAGCTTTTTGAGCAGAGTGATATGACCATACTATGCTTATGTTTTATGAATATGAATTTAGCAGCTACACAGAGATGAAAGGAGAGAAGAACAGATTTAGGGAAATGAATTAGGAAGAAAAATGGTGTTGTGAGATATGCAGGGAAAACAAGGAAGAAGGGTGCCATGACTAAACATCCAATGCTACTCCTCTCTTCCTCTAAGTTCCTGGGTGGCTTTTTATTTATTACGGTACTTCATTTGTGACTAACAGAATCTCAGAGATGGAAGCTCAGATGTCTCTTAAATCCAATATATACTGGCAAAAGAATCCCTTCTCTATCTTACTCAACAAAACCTCATCCAGCCATTTGCTTGAAGACCTTCAGGGAGAGAATCCATACCACCTCCTGAGGCAACCCAGTCATGCTTTTGGATAGTACTGATCATCAGGAAGGTTTTCCTTTTATCAAACCTAAATCTACTTTGCAATCTCCACTCATTTGTTCCTAATTCCTCCGCTGGAGCTAAGCAAAGCAATTCTAACTCCTCTTCTATCTAACAGCCCTTCAAACACATGAATACAGGTATTGTACTCTTTCCTTAGGACTTAGACTAAATATCCTCCATTATTTCAATCAATACTCATGGCATGAACTCAAGGCCCTTTACCATGCTGGCTGCCCTCCTATAGACAGACACCCCCTTGCTTCTCAATTGTCTTTCTAAAATGTGATAACAAGAATTGTACACAAAACTCCAGACATAATGTGACTGGGGCAGAGTAAAACAAAACGATATAACCTTCCAATGACAGACACTCTGCTTTTCTTAGTGCACTCTAGAATTGCATCAATTTTCCTGGATGCCATCACCTACTGCTGGCTCACACAGAGCTTTTGAAATCGGCTAAAACTCCTAGATCTTTTTCAAACTGTAATTTAGTGATGCTTCCCCGACTTGGAAGATGGTTTTTCAAAGCCAAATATAAGATTTTACACTTAATCCTATTAAATTTCAGTTTATTATACTTGGTCCACTGTTCTAGTTTGTTAAGATCTTTTTTGAATCTTGACTCTTTTCACCTAGTGTGTTAAGTGAGTAATCCCTCTGAGATTTGTGTCATTTGAAAGCTTGATAAACACGCCATCTATAACTTTATCTAAATTGTTGATAAAAATGTTAAATAATCAAACACAAATCCCGGGCCTATTCCAGTGAAGACCTCTTCCAAAAATGATACTGAACCACTAACAATTATTTTGTAGGACTAGCTGGTGATTCAATGAGTGCTGAATCCACCAAACTATAATATCATCCAAATCATATATCTCTATCTTTTTTCACAAAAACAGCAAGCTACACTCTGGGAGGCACTTTGCTAGAGTCTAGGAAAACTATCTCTAAAATTTCTCTAACATCTAGAAACTTATTTTAAGAAAGAAAATGAGGTTCATCTGACATGATACGCGTATGAAGAATCCATTAATGCCTCTTTGTGATCACACCTTCCTTCTCCTAGATATTCATTAACTATGCCTTTAACAAAACATGCTAGTCTTGTCAGGAATAAAAGTCTTAACTCAGAGGATAGTCTTTGAGTTGAAGAGAAACAGGTATGCAAAATAGGTTGCTTAATAAATATTTATTGAAGAATACTACTATGCTGTAAGAAATGATGAAAGGGATAGTTTCAGAGAAACACAGGAAGAATGTATGAACTGACGGAAAGCAAAATAAGTAGAAGCAGGAAAACAATTTGTAATATAACATCAACACTAAAAATGAACAATTTTAAAAGGCTTAATACATCTGATTATACAATAATCAACCATGAGTTCCAGAGGACTGATGATGAAGCAAGCTACCCCACCTTCTGACAGAGCGGGTAATGGACTAAATATGCAGAATGAGACATTTTCTTCCAATGGGAGGATAAGGAGAGTAAATGCTTGTTCACTGAAAAAATAATAATAAATAACTATTAAAATTAACTACTTGGTAACAGAATATAAACTACTTGGTGACAGAATATTAAGTTAAAAACCTTCTTCTCTAGCATCTAACAGAATTATTCCCAATGCCTTCCTTTATAGAGGGTAGAAACTGGACTCGGCTCATTCCATTTTCCCTCTGCTGCTCTGCCTGCTTTCAACTCCACGGAACAAGAAACCTCCTGGATTCCCCTCCCTTTGTGTACTGTGTTACCCTTCACATTCTAAGTTCCTTGAGGGACTGTATTTCTTTTTATTAAATGTATCCCCAGCACTTACCATAATACCTGGCACACAAGAGGTACTTATAAGTGTTTACTAGATTGTATTGGATAATCTGATTATTTTTTTCAGAGACAAAGATTATTTCATGGGCAGAAAATAGATACACTATCTCATATAAGGTTTGTTATAAAAAAAAATCCAATTCAGTAACATTAAGTTATCTACTATGTCTAAAAAAAAAAAAAACCTATCATATATAAGGCACTGTGCTAGCTACTGGTAACATAAAGAAAAATGAAGCACTACCTCCCAAGAGGGTAGGAGTGGAAAGAGACAGCAAAGTACTATAAAGTTAACATAGGTGTTTTTTTGGAATGTGAATTTCTTTCAGAACTCTTTATGTAAAGCAGAGTTAGAGTAATGCAAATTTACATAAAGCAAGAACTACCAGAACCACAAAAGATAAGAGAGGATAGTTTCCGAACTGTAGAGGTATTGGTGCATTGCACAAGATTAAGTATGATAAAGACTACTCAGCAAAAGGTCACCAAAAACAGAAGTTAAGGCAATGCTTCTCAAAGGGTGTGATGTGGGACACAAATGTACTACAAAACTTTGGATATTATATTATTGCAGATAAGTTTATGCCCTCCTCAAAAATACTACAGGACTTCAAACACGCATACTGATAATCCGTCAAACAGACTAACCTCCAGTTCCTTAAATTACTCATTTCCAATGACCTACTCCACCAATTTGTCTCATAGGCATATCCTGGAACATGGCTTGATCCAGAATGTACCACCTTCATGTTCATGAACTCTAAAATTCCCTTATCTAATCATAACCTATTGTCATCCCACCTCTCCCTACCTTGCTATGCCAAACACTTTTCTTTGTCCCCACCATGACCTCCAATCTCTCAACTCCTCACCCTTCCACTGGTCAGACTCCCTCCCTTTCCCATCCTGATTTCTTGGTAACTTAATGAATGAAAAATTGTTTGATATAAATCTGACAACTAGCATATGTAATATATTAA
>CM053622.1:761220716-761282196 GCA_028646595.1 Phalanger gymnotis
ATAACCTATTGTCATCCCACCTCTCCCTACCTTGCTATGCCAAACACTTTTCTTTGTCCCCACCATGACCTCCAATCTCTCAACTCCTCACCCTTCCACTGGTCAGACTCCCTCCCTTTCCCATCCTGATTTCTTGGTAACTTAATGAATGAAAAATTGTTTGATATAAATCTGACAACTAGCATATGTAATATATTAATTACAATACTCATATTGAAATAAAACTTGTCTATACTAACCTCAAAACCTGTAGATATTAAACTCACAGAGAAATCAACAAAAATGGCTGCTCTTATTGAAGGGAAACCATATGTATATAAATCTCTTAATCATTCTATGTTGCTACAAACATCAAAACAAAGAGTTACTGTGCTATAAGCAAAGAACTTCTGAGAATCACGAAGTTAAGAAATCACTGGTCAGAACACACTAGGTAAAGAACCAGAAGCAAAAAAATTAAACAATATTATGTTTTATGTTATCAAAAATATAAATTAGTCTTGTGTTACAAGAATTGCTAGAAAACCACAATGCCATCTGGCAGAAATTAGTTTTAAGCTAACACCTTACAAAATATACCACAGTAAGTGCAAAATGGATATATGACCTAAATATTAAAGACTATACCATTAGAAAAAACTAGAAGATAACCAGATCAGGTATAAAGTTCAAAGAGATGGTATAATCAAACAAATGACACAGGCAATTATATTAGATAAAATTAATTTTACTTACATAAAATTAGAAAGCTTCTACACAAACAAAATGAAGGCGACTAGGAGAAGGGAAGCTACTGAATGGGAAAAAAGGCCTTATATCAAAATATCTCTGAGAAAGTTCTGTTATTCAAGATACATAAGAAATTAACATAACTATTTAAGAAAAAGAAGCAATCCTCAAGAGTTAAGTAGTAAAAGAATATAATAAGCAGCTCTCAAAAGAACTGCAAACTATTAAAAAACTACATGGAAGATTGCTCCAAATCACTAATAGTAAAACAAATGCAATCAAAACAATCCTGAGATTTTGCCTCACACCCAGTAAACTGGCAAAGATGACTGCAGATAGGAATAGTTAATGCAGACAGGGTTATAGAAAGACAAGCACACTAATCAACTGTTGGTGGAGCTGTGAATTAATCCAACCAATCTTTAAAGAAATTAGGAATTACAATAATATAATGATCCACGCCCTTTAACCCAAAGATTCCATTGATAGACACATATTCCATGAATATGTAAGATAGAAAGATCCCACATACACCAAAGTATTAATAGCAGCAATTTGGGGTTTTTAGGGTTTTTTTTTTTTTTTGGTGACAGCTAAGTAGTAGAAACAAAGTAGATGCCTATGGATGGGGAAATGGCTAAACAAAATTGTGGAACGAAATAGGATATTACTGAACTATATGAAAAAATATGAAAAATATAAAGAAACATGAGATATGAATTGTTGGAAAGTGAGATAAACAGAGCCAGAAAAAAACAATATGGCAACAACGTAAATGGAAAGAAAAACATGAAAACAAAAACCTGAATACCATGTGATCGTAATGACTGACTAGGCTTGACCCTGGAAAAGGAATGAGAAAATGTTATCTTCCTCCCTTCTTTGTCGAGCTGCCGAACGTTTTATTTACTGTCAAATGAAGTTGTGCCACTTGTTTTTGTTGAAATGCTTTTCCCCCTGTCTTCTTTTATTCTTTCTTAGAAGGACTGGATTCCTAGGTGAGGGAAGGGAGGCATATATTTGGAAATAAAGGAGATGTAAAAACAAAAGTTAACGATAAACACTTTAAAAACAAAAAGAACTAATTGGTAATCTTTTAGATTTTCAATGAGTTGAAAATTGTGTATGAGGAGATGTGTAAGAAGTGGAGGCAGCAAGTAATAATAACTCTAAGAATTTATCCATGAAAGGATAGAAAACAACTTGAGGGGACAAGGCAAGGGTAAGTGAAAGCCCTTCTTGGTGGTATTTTCAAAAAATGGATAGGAGAGATCTGGTCATATTTGTAAGCAGAAGTAAAGAAGCCAGGAGAAAGATTTAAAGATTTTAATTAAAGATTAAATTAAAGTGAGATTTAATTTTAAAGATTAAATTAAAGTAAGAGAAAAGGTATGATTTATGTGGAAGCTCCTAATAAAGTCAAAAGAGGATAGGTTCATGAGCATAAGAGACGGTTAACAATGAAAGAACCTATTTTTTACTTTTCCTCAGAAACTATCTCTGCAAACAAAATTTCACTTCAATTATAGTCTATGTGGGGCTGGTAATAACATTAGAATTAAATACAATGAGTTTTTTACCTATACAACTTCAATGTAAATTTACCTGGAATGTTTCTTAGGTGGCTATTGTAAGTGGATAATACAGGTATCTCAGCTATTACTCAGGCTATGCTGTATTTATCCTTAAAGAACTATTTTTATAGTTTGTTATAAACTGTTAGCCACTCAAATACCAACAGAGAGTTTACTCTATTCTTTTGTATCTTTAAAGTGACCTTATGAACAAAATATATTCTAATTTATTCTAGTAAAAAAAAATTTGAACTGGAACTTTAGAAAGTCAATGTCACATTTTATTATTCATTATAAAAGAAAAGCAAAAATGTTAAAAGATAAATGATCTTACCTTCCAACCACTGCCAGCTTCTCTATAATATGGGAAGTTATCACAAATCCATTGATAAATCTCACTGAGAGTCATTTTCTTTTTGGGTGAGCTATTAATGGCAAATGTAATAAGGCTGGCATAACTATATGGTGGTTTCCCATCTTTGTGCTGCTGAACTTCCTCCTGGTCCAATGTTGTATTTGGGTCCAGAAGTGCATTCTTCTTTGAAATACCTGTTCCATGTACATTTTGTGTAGCATCAGATTTTTGGATGGCTGCCCTCATGGTGAGCTGTGGTAACCAGTCCATAGATGTGAGGCTGCTCTCCAGTTCAGATGTCATCCTGAAGGCAAATAGACTCCTTAGTCAATATCAAGGAAAGAACCCCTGCTTCTCAAAAAATCCAATATTCACAAATCTAGGAGTTCCAAAGTGAGGGAAAGCCTGAGTTAAATCTGGAGGAAAAAGATTGAGTATGTTAATGACCAAACCAAATATTTAAGGGCTCAACATTTCCAATCTTTTTTTTCTTAATTTTTTCCTCTTCAAAATACAAGAACAAATATTCTTTTGAAATGTTATAGTACGATACATAAGGTGATTTTACAATGCCAGATTGGTGGCCTTTGCCTTTAAATAGGATGGTCACTACAGTCCCTCAATCTGAAAAGCCCCTTCAACATTCACTTTATATGAAGTCCCTCAAATTCTTTTAAAAGCCTGTATACCATACATTGGTCCTGTGGCACTGCTTTTCAAATACTTTTGGTGATGACAACTAACAGAACTTTGGTGATGACAGACTAACAAAAATTACAAGTCACAAAGGAGGTAAGAGACAAAACAAGGTAAAGACAGGAAGAAGAAAGTAGTAGTGAGGAAGACACACAAGAAATTATAAGAATGGGAAGTAGACCCTGTAGGAGGGAGGGAGAGCAAGCAGTTTGGACAAGAAATGCAAGGAAGCCAGCCAGCCTTGGCATTGGGCAGAAAGGAATTATGCAGATAGTAAAACACTTGTACATAAGACAAGGGAAAATAAGAGACAGTAATTCCTTCCTCTCCTCACTCCCACAAAAGGAAAGAGAGAGGGGGAAAACAAGCCACAGAAGAATTGAACTGAGAGAGGGTAGCAAAAACCAAGTTATGAACAGATAGCAAGGAAAACAGGATTTAAAGGCTGGGATACACCAAGCCACAATTGGTCAAATTTTTAGTCATCTGGGCTCTGTAATATTGTTCACTAGTTTTCAAATTCATATATTTGTGTCACAGAAGGAAGATGAAGAAAGACGATAAAAATCTGCTCAGTTAACACTGATGTATAAAAAGGTGAAAGATCCTCTAGGAAGAACTAGGAACAAAGCCAGGATAACTATACCTGTCCTTATACTAGGATGCCTTAGGACTGAAATGCTACAGCTCTAGGATTAAGTCTTTTAATCCTAAAATCAAAACTGCAGAAGTAGTCAGTTAGCAAAAAAAAAAAAAAAGAGAGATAAGGAAATCTAATCCAAAATTGTCACTTTTGGTGCCAGAAAAGGAAGATAAGAAGAAAACAGAACAGGGGATATGAGTAGTTTTTCAGACATATTAAGAAGTAACATGATAAAAAAAACAAACACTGGCTTTGGCATGAGAACACCTCGGCTCAAATTCCGACTGTCAATTAGTATCTGACCTTAAGCAAGTCACTTACCCTCTCAAAATTCCAGTTCAGTTCCCTCATCTACAACATGAAGAGGATGGCTTAGATGTACTTCAATTGTCCCTTCTAATTCTATGTTCCTATGATCTAAATCAAAAGTACTAAATGGAAGAGGGGAGAGCCAATAAGAGGAGGCAAAGTAAAAAAGATTATACCAAGGAAGACTAATCATAGCCCTTTAAGCTACAACCATTTAAATAAATATAAAATATACTGGCACTAAAGAAAAGAAAGATAGGAAAAAACAGCTGAAATAGACCAAGTATACAAAGGGGAGATCTGCAACAAAGACACATAATTTTGAGGATATTGTTAAGGAATTAATTTTCAAGGTATTTGAAAAAAGGGAGAATAGCACATTTCAAATATGATTACCAAAAAAAGGCAAATGAAAAAATATAAACCTACCAACTACTAATGCCTATTTTTCCATCTCTAAATAATTTTAGGAGAATAATCTACACATGAACCAAGGGCATCCTTAACAAAAAGAATGAAATAGGCTTTTGCAAATCAGAGTTGACAGAAGACCATATATTTAGTCACATAACTGCCTAAAACGTATAGCGAATACAACTGTTGAGTATAAAAAAGCATTCAGTTAAGAGTAAAGTTTTGTCTTAAAGGCTCTCCCTCACTATAGTGTCTCCCAAGCATGTCAAAACCATTCAAGATTCCTTAAAAGATGTAACAAAGACAACTTTATTCAATAACCCCTTGACTACTAATATTGTATACAGCATAAAAAAGAAATGTATCCTTGGCAAAGATGTCTGCCACTGTTACAGAAAATACAAATGAAAAAAGGACTTTCCAATAGACCGAGTGGCCCTCCCAATGCTCTGTTTGCAGTCAATAATGTGCCAATTTCGTCAAGTCTTAAAAGACTACAGGTTCTCTTAAATGAAACACAGAATCTATCAATAAAAAGTTTGGCCTATATTTCCACATGGGAAAAACAAGTGAATAAAGCTGGCCTATTGTCCAGACTAAGGTGGACTCATATACAAATAACTCATAAAGCTGGCCTATACCTCTATCTCTATATCTATATTTGTATCGGCCAGACACTATAAACACGCCACAAGATGAGCAGGCCCAGAATCTAGCAAAATGAAAAGTAGGCTATATGGCTTTGAGATACTGCAGACAATGCTTTTAATGATCCCACGTGAAACAAAATATTTTCAACACTAATATACAAGTCATGAAATACTAGTCTCCAAAGACTTAAACTGAGACTATGGAATGGAGAACCCATGTATGCTACTGATATCCATTGCAATGTCATGAAGAAAAGTAGAAGATCCCCAGCATGTTGAATGGACCTCCTATGGACAATTTACAGAACATAGGTGAGATATATACAAGATGAAAAGGCACAGATGAACTACAATCTGCACCTCTAGACTGCACCCACAACGATGGAATCACAGTATCAAAATAAAATATATTCCTTAAGTGAAAATGAATGACTCTAGGTTCTCACAGATTGTGCAGACAGAGGGCAAGCTCTAACAGGTCTGACTGAACTGGAAAAAGTACTAGAATGGTAACAGACAATGCATTTGTTGTTCAAAGGTGAGCCTAAGTTCAGAAAGGTGAATACGATGACAACCAGGTTTTTTTTGGGGGGGGGCCCTCGAGGAACAGGAAGGGGATGATTTTCAACTCCTTGAGAACATCTACTTAATTGTCGAGGAGGAAAAGGTCTGTATCACTGAAGGGAGTCCTAACACTTAAGAAAACTAAATAAAATTTGTAATCTATCTTATAAAATTTATGTATAGGTTTTGCAAGAAAGAGAGAAATGATTAAAAAATAATTATTTACCATTAATGGTGGGAGAGAAGCAAAGACTTGGGAACTCCCATTTTCATGAAATGTTCATTTTAATTGGGGAAGAGGAGATATGTGATGGGGGGAAGGTTGCAGGGTGGGGGGGTGCGGGGGTATGTAACACCAAATGATTGTAGGAAGTACAGAAATCTTACATCTTGCAAGGTGTCAAGTGGGGAAAGATTTTTAGAAAAGAAAAATCCTATTTATACATACAAGAAGTCATTGGTAACCTTAAAAAAGCTTTCCAGTGAACTATGAGAACTGTAAGAAAGATCACACAGTGAATAAACAAAAAGAGTAAGGTAAGCTCCTAACTTGAGGAAATCATGTTAAACGCCAAGCCTCATCACTGCATCTCACTGCAATAACATTTCTCTCTGTCCCCTCTAATCCATCCAACGTATTGGTGCCATAAAAACTTTATGTAAACAATGCTTGATTCAGGCCATTTCTTTTATCAAAAACATTCAATGGCTCCTTATTTGTTAAACGAAAGTTCCTCCAATATCCCAACCATTCCAGTCCTTACCATTTCAAAAACCCCTTCCCTTAATTCCTATGGCTATCATTTACCATAATACTACATATACAATTTAGCACTCAGTCATATAACTTGTATCAATTCATCAATCAACAAGCATTTTTTAAAGCATGTCATAAGAATTGTGGGGCAGCTGGGTAGACTATGTGGATAAAGTGCCAGGCCTAGAGTCAGGATGATTCATCTTCCTGAGTTCAAATTTGGCCTCAGACACTAGCTGTGTAACCCTGGACAAGTCACTTTAACCCTGTTTGCCTCAGTTTCCCCACTTGTAAAATGAGCTGGAGAAGGAAATGCAAACCCCTTTATTGTCAGAGAGAGTCAAACAATGAAAAATTCATGATACAAAGACAAAAATGAAATGATCCCTGCCTTTTAAAACAAATGGCATGAAGGAAAGAATATATAAACAAAGTACAAAGTAAGGATATACAAAATAACAAGGTAATGGGGGGGGGGTGGAGGTAGCCCCTAGCAGCTGGGTGGATGAGGAAAAAATCTCAAAAAAAATATCATTTGAACCAAACTTTGAGGGAAGCTAGAAATTCTGAGAGGCAAAAATAAATTGGTAAAGCATTCTAGGCATAGGGAAGATAAGTGTACAAAGGCAGGGAACCGGGAGATGAAATGTCACATGTGAGCCAGTGTAGCTGAAAGATAAAATGAAGATAAGTAATGTACATAACATGGCTAGGAAGATAAATTAGAGTCAGACTGTGAAGAGCTTTAAATATCAAGAAGAGGTATTCATATTTAAGCCTAGAGAAAACAGGGAGCCACTGACATTTATGAAGCAAAGGAGTAGCATAGTAAGACCTGTTCCTTAGGAATCACTTCAGCAGCTTCGGGGAGGACAGAGAGGTGAGACTCAAAGGGAGAGGCAATGACAAGGCTACTACAACAATCCAGGACAACTTGAGCGAATGTAGTAGCTCTGTGAGTAGAAAAATGCAAGGGACAGACTAGAGAAGTGTGGAGGTGAATTCAGAATGTCTCAGAAAATGAGCTGCTATCTGAGGTGAGAAAGGATAGTGGTGAACTCAACAAAAAAAAAGGGAGGTTCTGAAGGGTAAGAATGGGGAGAGAAACAGTTGTTTTAGCTATGCTAACTTTTGAGATGTTTACAGCACTTGTAGTTCAAAGGGTCCAACAGACAAATTGATTTCTCGGAGCTCAGGAGAGACTAGGGCTAGATACAGAGATCACTACATCCTAAAACCAAAGGCGATCATTGTTCTAATTGTTCCTTAAGTCTTATTTCCCCAATTAGATTTCCATTCCCTAAGAGCAGAGATGCCTTGTGGTTCTTTAGTATCCCCCAAAGAGTCAAGCATAGTGCTCAAATATAAATACTGACTCATTCACAAATAATGTAAATGTAATGAACCACCACTACAAAACAACTAAAACTGAAAGTTGCAAAATTATAGAGAACAAGATTGGCCCCAAAGAAGAGATCAGAGAAGATACATCCTTCTACTCCTTTGCTGAGACAGGGATCCACAGGTGTGGAACATTGCACAGAATGTCAGATTTTTTTTTTTTTAATGTGTTGATTGATTCTGCTCGTTTTTTTTCCTCTTTTGTCTTTAAATTTTTTTTTTCCAATAAGTGATGACTCTAGGAGACAGATATGGATACAGGGAAAACATGGGTGATATATAAAAAAAATCAACAAAATTTATTTTTAAATGAGAATATATTGTACGTTTTAAATTTTTGAGGATGTAAACAGCTGTAAGGCTAATTGCATTTATCAATAAATTTAATTATTTTATGTTATCCCAGCTAACTTGCACTCCACCATACTAGAGTTAAAAAACTGCAAAATTCTGTTGGAAAATAAAGGTATCACTGAATGAATACTCAAAATTTCAGTCTTCAGCTGTGGAATTTCCAGTAAGTTGATTTAATAATATTATCCAAATTAAGATAAATGGTCATAGATTTTTTTTTTAAAAAAATGCCTCTCTTACTAATTTTTCTTTATTCTTTTAATGAAGATCACCATTTCAAGAAAATCACCATCTCAGCAGATACTTTGTGGGGCAGTAAGGTTTTGTGCAGAGAACACCACACCAAAGGGCCTCAGTAGGTCCTGGCTTTGTTATCCAACATGACCTCCTTTTCTGGTAAAATAGAGATGATAGTAATGCCTCCCAGGATCCATCTAGAATGTACTCTGTTAACTTTAATTCACTATAAAAATTACCAGTGATTAATATCACTATTGTAGAAATGTTAATTATCATTAATTTAGAAACAAGAAATTTTGAACATGAAAATCTACTTCTTAGCAAGATTAATTGGTTATATTTTCTTCAAAAGAAAAATTACTAAAATCAAAGTACAACTTATAGAGAACACTTTCTTACTTTTAATCCAGTTTCAGCAAAACTATGTATATTGGCCAGTTCCAACTTACAAAGAAATTATTTCAAAAGTTCATTTATCAGTCAGTTATTTGAAATTTGTTAGGTGTTTTCCTATAGAACTAATATTGTAAATTGGTAGTTTAACCCCAAAATGTAGCTCAACTATAATACATGATACTAGTTTGAAATCTCAGTCTTGGGAGCAGGCAGCCACGTGGTAAAGCAAAAGGAGAAAACAGTTCTAAGTTTATCTTTTTTACCTCCCATCTTCCCTCCCCCAACAAGTGACCTCAAGATCCCCTAAAGTGCCCCTATGCAATAACCTTTTTGGAGGGTTCCACTTTCCAAAAATACTTACCACCTATCTCTTTGCTCATAATTTCCATTTCCTCAATCTTATTGGCCTCAACTACACATTAGAGAAAGCAATTTGATTCACCTTATCCACATTTATCTGCCTCCTTAACCCTCCCCGTAAGTACTAAGAGTTTTAAAAGAGGATCATTAGGATCTTTTCACAAAAAGATGTGAAATTTTCAGATAGTGTTGAGAGAAGATACTTTGAGGACAGGGAAGTGATTCACCAAAAAGTAGGTCAATCAACATTCCTTGAGTTTCTCTTCCCTCCTTCATTGCTTCTTCTCTACCAAGTCTCCCCCAAATGTTTCTGATTTTCACACCTTCTTGAAACTACTCACTCAGGAGGAGAGAGGAGGAAAGTAGTGAATTAGCAGAAGAAAGTTAAGTGCTCAGATGATCATAAGTGAAGGGCTATCTCCATCATAAGACAGCTGAAAAGGACCTCCATGACTTTGCTCACACTGTTTCTAATACCTATAATGACTTTTTTCCCATTCCTCACATCATTCTCTGGAAAGGCAAATTAGGAAAGGAGTGACTGATTTAGAAGACCTGGAACTCTGTGCCTCAGGCACTTGCTAGCTAAGTAAGTGAACACTGAACAAGTCACTTAATCTCACCAACCTGGGTTTTCTCATCTGTAAAATGGAGATAACAAAACTTAAAGCATTTACTTCATAGGGGTGTTGTAAAAGCAAACGCTAATATAAATGCCAGGTATTATCATCATCTCCACTTCTTGAAATCCTACTCATCCCCAAAGGCCCGCTAAAGTGCTAATGTCTTCATTTTTAATATGCTAAGTATCATATTTACTTTGTGCCTGCCCAATCTCCACAACTAGATCACAAAATATTTAAGGGCTATACCTGGTCTTATTTATCTTTATACTTCCCACTCCCATCCCTATCCCTAGCACAAGGCCTTAGGCAAAGCAGAAATTTAATAAACATTTGTTCAATTAAACTGAAATAAAACTGAATCTATAGCACACATTATTAATAAGTTAGACAAGCTCCTATCAATTCTGAATTTAAAATTAATAGTCAATGGCTATTAACCAATTTCAAGAAAACTAGGGGAAAAAAGAATAAATCAGAGATTCAACACATAGACTTTTCTGGATATTGGATTGCAAATAAAAGGGGCCATGGCTAATGAGCCAAAAGGAAAGTTCTAGTACCTTTTCAGTTAAAGCCTGAGATGGCATGAGGCTACACAGATATGAGAACAGAAAATCACAGAATGAGTGCTGGAAAGGATCTTGGAGGCCAGCTAGTCCAATTTCCTTATTTTACAGATGAGGTGACACAAAGGAAAGTGAGGCCCAGAGAAGTTAAATGATTTGCCCAAAGTCACAAGGCTATAACTGAAGAGGTATTTGAACCCAAGTCTCTTGACTCCAGAATCAGGATTTTTTCCATTATGCCATTTCCTGTCCAGTACTGTCCTGTTCCAGTTTGACACTTCTTTCACATCTTCTTCCTTTCATAGTATTTCTCTACCTTCAATGTTCAGGTATAGCCTCTTTCACAAAGCTTTCCCTGTTTCCTCATGCACCCCAACCTAATTTAAAGTGTTCTCTTCTTCCCCAAACTTTCCAACGACATTACATCTTTATTTCTCCATTGACCCCATCAGACCTTACCTTATATCCCCTCTAGTAGAATGTCAGCTCCTGGAGGAATTGAGTCAAATTTAAACTTTGTGACTTCAGCCTTGCCCACAGCAGGCACTTAATAAACACATATTGAATTGAACCCTCTTGAATTCTACCCTCTAATCTCAGATTATGAACAGTCTGGTTATCCAACCGTAATCAACCTTTCCTGTGAAACAAAAAAGCCTATACATTTTCTGTCACCTACTAGAAGGGTACTTTCGCTACACTTCTAACAGAGTCTCATCTAACTGATCTCAGATCTGATCTAACTGATATAATTAATAAATGTTTACCTCCTGTCTTTTATTTCAACTTTCTCTTGTAATTCTCTTGTGATTTCCTGAGTTTATCCCCACAAGTTGGTACCAGTCTTGGTATCCTGTAAAGGTATCCTTGTCACCTTCCTTCACATGCATTTTTGGGTTGTTTTGCCCTCCTTTCCTTTCTCCTGATTTTAAACAGCATCTCCTGTGGTCACTTTAACCCATATCTGTAATGAACTTAAAATGTTACAGGTAAACTTTTAAAAAATACAAAAACCCACATATTAGCTGCAAATACACAAAATAGACACATTAGGGAGGCAAACAACAACAAAGCAATATAAAAAAACTACAGATTTAGAACCAGACTTCGGCTTAATCACATTTAATGTATGCCCACTGCTACAACTATATAATGAGATGGCAATACTTGCTATACCTACCTAAGTTGTTAGAAGGAAACCTGATTTGTAAAAGGAGTTTCAATATCCACATTACAAAAGAATCTTTAGCAAAAGACTAGGTTTACAATTCCTTTGGAAAGTCATTTCATATGGTTCTGGATCATTAGAAAAGGGTAGGCTCTTCACAGTGATCGACATCACCCCCAAAAGAAAATTCAGGAAGGTGAACCTTCTTGGAAATTATAATCTAAGTCAGGGCTGTCCAAAATGTGGGCCTGTGGGTGGCCTGCCTAACAAGCATAGAAATTTATGTGAATGCTTTAGTAAACAAAGCCCAGCCACGGCAGAACTCTCACTAAAATGGCAAATCAAAATATATTGTCTATTGTTTCAATAAAAACCTAATGCTGGACAGCCTGGATCTAAATCAATGGGAATGAATCTTAGACTGAATTTTCAGGAATGTAACCATTATAGTACTCTAAGAGACGTTTTGTTGACTTCTTTTACAACCATCGGGCAACCTCTTTGATGGAGTACAAACTGAGGTTGTTCAGGACAAAGCCAAAAAACATTTATGTAATAAAATATATTACAATTAAACTAACAAATAAGAAATATAAAGAGACCTGGAAAAATGTATGAAAATAAGGCAAAGAGAAAAAAAAGCTACTTTTTGCCATACCACGTGAGATAACCACTCCTGCCTTACCCTCCCAATCCTGGAAAGAGCATCATTTGTTTGCCCTATGCTCCCTGGCTCATGGGGTGGTTGGGTACCTGTGCTTGGACTCAATTCCAAAATCACATTTCTCCCTGTGAGAGATAGGTAAAAGTTAGGGAAAGTTAGGTTTCCACAGAAGAGTTAACTGAGTTCCACAGAATAATTAAGTGTCAGTGGAAACAAAGAGGGAGTAAAGATTAACCAGAATGAGAGGCCTCAACCAATCCGACTCAACCTTGTGATTTTGGTAGATGCCTCAGACCCAGGATGTCGGGGAACTGGTCTAAACTGGCCAGACAACAGTCAGGGTTGAAGAGAGGACTGAGTCAAATGGCTACATGCATGCTTAATTGGCTAATTGAATATCATCTTACATACCCATAGGAAGGAGTTTTCCACCATTTTTGAACATGGGAAGTTATTGACGAGGTGGGGGCAACATGCTTGCATATGACAAGGAGAGAACATGGGGGGGGGCAGTACTAGGAAGAGTGTGACTCGGGAAGGAGTAGACCAATCAGTCCCTAGAGGCAGGAATTAATGGGGGGGGGGGGAATTCACATAATTAACATTATAAAACTAAGCTCATTCTGGTGAGGGGCACTTCCTCTTCCCAAAAAGAGTGAAGTTAGCTCCTGGCCAGGGACGTTTCCAACTCCTCTGGATTCTCCAAAATAAAATTGATCTCGATATCTGAATTTCAGTGTCAAGCGTATTTCTAACATCCCTAACCTCGAAACACTGTCTCAGGCAATTTCTCTCCAGCCCAAGGACAGCATGTCCTAGCAAAATATTTCTCTCTCTTCCTAATACAGTAGCCAGCTGTACCTATGGAATTTATTAGTTTGAACTGGCTGTGTACTAGCTGAACTGGCTGTGTACTGGCCCAAAGAGATATTTACTACTCCCTGAACTATCATACCTCTCCTGGACTCCTCAATATGTGTATCTTAGACTTAGACATATGTATACTCCCTTACGTTTATCTTATCTTACAAGACATTGATGGGGGCAGCCTGGGAATTAGTCAGTGTGTCCTGTCCCGTGTCTCCCCTCCCCCCCACCCCTCCCACACACACACCCCTGGGCAGTAGATAATAAATGTGAATGTTCCTTTAAGAACTAACTACTCCCTAATCCCACCCTAAATCACCTCATTAGCATATTTAACACGTTTAACTTATATATAAACTTTATCTGTATCCCCTTTAGATTGCAGATTCCCTAAAAACTCTTCTAACAATAAATCTTTGCCACCTTGACTTAAAGAATGCTTGAGTGCGAGAATTCATCCCAGATGACCCTGTCTGGGAACTCCAGTCTTGGGGTTCCTGTATCTCTCCCAACCCTCATCATGGTCATCACTCTCCTACATACACTGTTTCTGCCATTAAAGTGTAATTCCCTTAAGGGCAAGGAACTTTTAATTTTTGTCTTAGTATTCCCAGCATTTAGCAGTTTTGGTATAGAGTTAATAGCTTAAAAAATGTTTTTTCTTTCATTCATTTATCCATTCATTCAAAGAGAAGAATGGAGTACACACTGGTGGTTGGTTGTTGTCCTTCATTCTCAAAGGTCCAATGACATGTTACAGTATGTCCACATGTGGCTGATCAGACCAATATAGCTTGGAATCCTCTATCACAGGTAGGGCACAAATAATCCATATGAACATCTGGGGTGGATTCTCTAAATTTGTGCATCTTGAGTTTCTTTTGAGCTACTTCAATTCTGCTTTGCTCACAGAACACAGCACCTTCTCTGATGAAGGCATGCCATGCTGGGAGGTCCTGTGCCAGTATCTCTCATATCATGCAATCAATTCCAAAGTTCTTCAGAGACCTTGAGGGTGTCTTTGTATCAATTCTTCTGACCACCATGCGAGCACTTGCCTCATGTGAGTTCTCCAAACAGTTTTTCAGACAACAGTATATTTGGCATTAGAACAATGTGACCAGCTCATCAGAGTTTCACTCTCTGAAGTAGAGTTTGAATGCTTGGCAGTTTAGTTCAAGAAAACACCCTCAATGTCTAGTACCTTATCCTGCCAGGTGATCTTTAGAATCTTTCTAAGACAATCCACATGGAAATGATTCTGTTTCTTGGCACAGGATCGGTAGACTGTACAGGTTTCACAGGCATACGACAATGAGATCAGCACAACAGATCTGTAGACCTTCAGTTTGGTAGTCAGTCTAATACCTCTTCTCTCCCACATTTTCCTTCTGGGCCTCCCAAACAAAGAGCTAGCTCTAGAAATGAGTGCATCAACCTCATTATCAATGTGTATATCTCTAGAAAGTATACTGCCAAGGCAAGTGAAATTATCCACACAATTCAAAACTTCCACATTTGCTGTAACTGACATTTCTACTACTTGTGGATGGCGTAGTGCTGGCTGGTGAAGCATCTGTGTTTCTTGTTGTTAACTGTTAGGCCAAAATTAGCACAAGCAGTAGACAACTGATCCATACTTTGTTGTATCTCAGTTTCAGAGGCTGCATTGAGTACACAATCATCTTCAAACAAAAAAATCGTGTACCAACTCTCCTCTCCATTTTAGTCTTGGCTCACAGCCTTTTCAAGTTAAATACTTTACCATGAGTGGAGCAGCTGACCTCACTGAAAGCATCTGACAACATAGCTGAAAACATCTAAAAAGCTTGGGAATAGGCACACAGCCTTATTTCACTCCATTAGTGACTGGGAAAGCACAAAAGCATCATCCATTATCCAGAGCCCAGGCAAGCATTTTGTCATGAAATTAATGTACAATACTGAAGGACTTCTCCAGGCAACCAAATCCTGACACAATTTTCCATAAGCCTTCACGATTGACAGTATCCTTGATTAGATCAACAAATGTTGTGTACAGACCTCTATTCTGCTCCTGGAATTTTCCTAGAGTTGCTGGGCAGCAAACACCCTATCAACTGTTTCTCTGCTCTTTCTCAAGCCACTCTGGTTCTCAGGTAGATGACCATCTCCCAGGTGAAGTATCAGCCTATTAAGGAGGACTCTGGCAAGAATCTTGCCATCAATGACTAAGAGAAAGACTCCACTCTGTGACTGTCACAGGACAATCTACTTCCTTTACCTTTACAGAAATGGACAATGGAGCCATCCTCGAATTCCTGAAGGATAATCTCCTCTTGCCATACATCCTAGAAAATGTCAGTCAGCTTTTGTATGAGCACCAATTTTCACCTTGGAATGTTATTATCAGTGAGCCAAGAATCCTGCATCTCTCTAAGCTTTACTTGTTCTTTACTTTTGATGGAGTTAAATGCTGCCTTCTTAAAGATGGATGAACTATCCTGCTAGTAAACTCTGTGGAGTTCTTGTTTTTCATTTAGCAATTTAAATCTAAATTTCCCCATCATTTGTGGCTGCTGCACATGATACCATTTCTTAGAGCCACAAGTGAGAATTAGGTGATCAGGTAGACAACAAAAGTGGAAAGCAGCCCTTTCTGAAAAGGCTTGGTGGCCCTCACACCTGAGATACTGGTCTTCCCTGAACATACTCTATACCCCATTCAAACAGAAAAATGGAGTATACACTAATGCTGACTTATAAAAAGAAAAGTTAATGAGAATTTCTAGAAAAAAAAATTGAAGGATTTGGGGAAGTGGGGGAGAAGAAAGTGACTAAAAATGTTCATATCATTTGAACCAGAGATTCTACTGCTGAGTATGTATGCCAATCAATCAACCAGCAAACATTAAGCATAAAAGACAAAAATATAATAGCCCCTTCCTTCAAGAAGGTTATATTCTTTTTGGAGAGATAATTTGTTTACCAAGGGCAATGGATTCAAATACTTATTTTGCCATTTATTACCTAAGTGTCTTGGACAAATTATTTCATCTCAGTGAACTTCAGTTTCTTTATCCGCAAAACAAGGAGATTTAACTAAATGGCCTCTAAGGTTCTTTCCAGCTCTGAATGTATGATCCTATGACTATACAATTCTAATGCTATCTTGGTAGGCTAAATGAGAAGTCTCATTTATCTTCTCACTTGAGTCAAAGGTTTATAATAACTTTCTATTGCTATGTCAATCTTATCCTCTTCCCCCTTTCTACTTAATAACCACATATTTCCTCTTTCCAGGATATGATGTGTTGCACAGGGGAAGGGAGAAGAGTTGTATGTATTATAAGCACGTATCTATCCTTAATATATCAAGCAGCACTAAGTTTTCCCTTTCTCTGTTTATTCAACAGTTGACATTGCCCAAATAATGTCTGATCTCGAAGCTCTTCATTAAGAGGAACTAATAAAACAACCAAGGTTAGCTCATGCCTAAGCAGTTCCTTAATGAGGTCCAAAAACGTGACCAAACTAAACAGACTAAGTCCTGTTTCTGTAGCTCTCTTCTGCTGGGAATGCATATAGTACTATACAAAAAGCAGCCTCTAAACATTCAATAAATACTTTAGCATTAAAATGGAGGTGGGGGGGAAGCAGCTAGGTGGTGCAGTTGAGTAGAGCACCCGCACCAGGGGTCAGGAGGACCTGAGTTCAAACTTGGCCTCAGACACTTGACACATGTACTAACTGTGTGACCTTAGGCAAGTCACTTAACCCCAATTGTCCTGCCTTCCTCCCTCCAAAAAAAAAAAAAAAACTGGAGCAGGAATATGGTATTCCACACCCATAGGTAAAGAAATTCCAGTAAGACTCTCATGTTAAGTGAGGGTTACAATTTGAAATCCTAAGCCGTAAGAGATATTTGAAGAAATTTAAAGGAGAGATAGAGGAGAGAAAGGATAAACAGAATGAGGTGAAAAAAGAGAAAAAGGTCTCAAGCAGGATCAAACTCCCCCCTGGGCCCTCCAAAATTCTCCTCACAAGTCCTAGCTTACTTATATGATCTTTGGCAAATTGCTTATCATGGCTGAGCCAGTTTCATCTCTAATATGGGGCTAAGGACCAAGATTAAGTCTAAGATTTCTTCCAGCTTTAACATGCTATAATTCTACTTTCCAGGAATGTTACTCTTTCTCTCAAGCCAAAGCACAACCTATTTCTTATTCTTCCTGTCTTTGTGCACTACAGCAGACACAGCTTTTAGCTTTGACTCCAGTTATTGCACAAGTTTGCCAAATTATGCTTTTTATTTCCAACTTTCCCCAAGAATGATTTTCAATGACAACATAATAAACTGTTGACAATTGAGATATCTATCACAATGGCATATTTTCTTTATAACAGGGGAAGGATGAGTTTTGCTTCACTTCTAGCTGATTTGTACTTGTAAAATCTTCACATTAATTTGATGGACCAGTAAGTACCCAATAAATTATGACAGGGACTAAAATTTTATACTTTATGTTGAAAGTTCTCTAACAAAATACCTGAGTATGAATGGATGAAAAGTCAAGCACTATGAGAAACACTGGGGACACAAATAATAAATCCAGCCAGTCCCTACCATCTTGGAGCTCATATTCTAATAGGAGACAAAATAAATAGGGAAGTGGAAGCCAGAGAGAAGTGTTTTCATCTGGAAAGTCACAGGGATGGTAAATGGAGCAATAGGGTAACTGACACATGAGTTCTAGAAACAATGTTAATACACAAGAGGTGAAATGGGTAAGAGAGAGAGGTGCATCATAGCAGAGCACAGGGCAAGAAGATGGCAGGAGTAAAGCATGGTCAAGCCTGGGAAAGACTAAATAAAAAGGGATCTCGCTAATCGGGAAAGCACAATCCTAGAGCAAGAGGCATACTTAATAGCCATGCCTCCATTAAATATATAATATATATACATATATATATATTCAAGTTATACTTCTTAAGATCTAGTATTTCAGCAGTACAAGTCTCCTTTCATACTTAAATGGTCTACATAAGTTATTGTGGCCAAAATTAAAATGTAAAAAATTCATTATCTGCTGACCAATTGTTGGGCAATAAAGTCACTTCAAATTTAACTGGGCTGGTCTGATGACCAACGCTATTTGTGGTGTCTATAAGCAAAGCCTTTCCATCCTAGGAGGACCATCCAGAACTTGTTCTCCAATAATATAATCTTTGAGATCCCAGGATCAGCATACCACATGAGGCATAGAAGGAAGACTTTAATGGAAAGTTGATTTGTTCTTCAAGGCAAATTAAGGAATTTTATCTCATTCTTATCCACTGATAAACTAACATTCAGCTAGAATTATTTTAGCACCCTGATTTAAGGAAAAAGCTGAAAAAAATCACAACAAAGCAAGCTGATAACAGAAATTAAGTCAGAAAAAGTAATATCCAGGGTGTCTTTGGGTCAGTACATGTTAAGCCCAATCTCAACATCTGCACCTATGGCACTCCACAATGACAAATGATGTTCAGAATGATGTTTCTCAGAACAATTCAAGTCATAAAGAAGATTATACTATGTTCAGGTCATTCTGCAAACAAAGATGGGAAATTTCAATATATTTTATAATGTGTTAAGAATCCTTACAAAGATTCACAAAGAAGATTTTTGGTTAACCATAAGTTAAATAAAAACTGCAGTTGCCCAAGATATCTCATTTCCTAATGTTTCAATCAGATCAAGGTTTCTAACATATTTTTAAAATTTTAAAAATAATTTTTGTTGATGGCAATGAAAACAAAATAAACTTAATATCCTAGTATGTAAGCTGCTTCTGCCCACTATCTAGGTTCATGAATCACAGCCAGTCTCAAATTCATTTTGTTAGCAATCTCTTTTACTCCTCCCTTCCCTCTCCCCTCATCCCCTGCCAGGGCCAGCCAAAGGGCTAAGCAACTAATAGCCATTCCTGAGACCCTAAGAAACAAGCTAGGAGAAAAAGGATGTAAATTAAGTTGGGAGTCAATGACTGTTAAATGTGTCTTTCCATTAACCATCTCAAACTAGCCTCTCTGTTTCCCTAGGACCCAATGCTACTGACAAATAGCAGATAAAACATTGTGTTCTACCACTAAAAATATCCCCAGTTGTTTTTTTTTTGGGGGGGGGGCAGAATCTATACCTGTAATTTCATCAGTATAAGGAACTATTGCTATGCAAACTCCCACCACTAATGTAGATGTGCAGTTGTACATCTAGTACAATTAGTCTGTAACTTAATCTTAAAGAGATGCTCAAGAATAAGAGGTTGACTGTCTCGGGTCACAAAAGGAGTATGTTTAGAGCAGGACGTGAACTTATGTCTTCCTGACTCCAAGACCATTCCTCTATCCACTATGATTCTTTCTCATACTACTCTATCATTTATTTACATATAAATGCATTCATATCGATATATCCAAAAACATTTAAATGGCGTGAATAAAAATAGAAACACAAACAGTTAAAAGAATTGGAAAACTTCAACTAAACTAATAAATAAAAATGAAAACAAATGGAAGTACCTATTAATGGAGAATGACGAAAAAAATTTTAAGATGTTGAGGCTGTACATAGAAACAAGTATAATCATTATACTAGTGACAATGAAACTTGGAAATCTTTTAGGAAGTAATTTGGCCACATGCAATACAAGCCATAAAAATGCTGACAGGTTTTTACTCAGTAATCCCTCCACTGGAAATATATCCCATGGAAATAATCCATTAAAAAAAAAGTCCCAACTGTAAAATGTTTCCAGGTTTACTATATTTCTAAAGATTGGAAAGAGCCCAAATGCCCTTTGGAGAAGGGTTAAGCAAACTGTACACATTAATGCAAAAGAGATTTATATTGTTATAAAGTGTGACAAATATATGAAGTAGCCTTCAAACTGCTAGTGTCCTCCCTTCTTAAACTATCTTTTATTTTGTTGTTGCTGTTGGTGCATCATTTTCAGTCATGTCCGACTCTTTATGACCACTTTTGGAGTTTCTTGGCAAACATACTAGAATGGTTAGCCATTTCCTTCTCTAGCTTGTTTTACAGATGAAGAAATTAGAGCAAACAAGGTTAAGTGATCTGCTCAGGGACACACAACTAGTAAGTGTCTGAGGCCAGATCTAGATTCACAAAGATGAGTCTTCCTGACTCCAGGCCTGGCACTCTATCTACTACATGACCTAACTGCTCCTAACCTTGTATTTATTTTAATCCTCTTTAAATTTATTTTGCACATATTTAAATATGTACTTGTATTCCCATTATAGTGTAAATTCTTGTCAAAAAGAATTATTTTATTCATTGTATTTGTATCCTCAGGTCCTAACACAAGGACTGGTACATAGGTGCTTAATAAATGCTTGTTGACTGACTGATATGTAGAAATGAGTGAGCAGCTATTGAAAAGAGTGGACCTTTCAAAGCCAGGAAGACCATGGGGTTCAATTCCCACTTCTAATATATACTGGCTGTGGGAACCTAACCAAGTCCTTTAACCTCTCAGTGCTCTATGAAGTTCTCTTTTCAAGAATACTTCAAGGATAATTTAAGACTGTTAAGTTGCATAGAAAGTGCCAACTTGCAGTGGTAGAAGCATAGTCCTTTATACCAATGAAATCACAGATCCAGCCCCTACTCCTACATGGAAATAGGTAATGATCTATGTGAACCTGGCAATGAATAAATGGAAAAACAACTACCACCACAAAAAAAAGCAGAACTCAGAATGATGTATATACGTGACTTACTACCATAAACATATTTATTTAACCATACTATAAAACTTTAAAAGAACTATGATTTCAACCGTACAGGTGCTTTCAACAGACGGGCTTTGTAAACTGCTGTGGCCAAAACTTTTCATCATCCATTGGCCAACCTACTGATAACAAGCTTTGCTGAAATTAGCTAGGCTGGTCTTCAGATGACAGAAAGCTGTCACAGGGTTCTGGTACTTGAAGCCCTTTTGGCACAGCAGGACTTGCCAAAGTTTGTCAATGACCCAAAACTATACACCATAATGAAGCATTGCAGTAAGACTGTAATAGAGGTATTCAAACATAAGGACAGAAAAACACCATAGAGATGGTTATTTTTCTGCTGTTCATGTTTATTTTTTAAGTTAAAGATAATAAGAAATAATTAAAATGAAGAACCCACTTCTAACTTTTTGGAAGTAATAGTTCTATCGATTTCAAGACTACATCTGGAGACAAGGCTCCCTTGTGGTAAGGCTGGCACTGACAAGACGGTCTACATCGAATAGTATTATTCTTCTAATTAATCAAATTTAGCAAACAAAGGGTAAACAAAATTGCTAATGGTATTCAAATGAGAAATGTGTGAAAACAGATGGACAGGTCAAATAGTCGACTGGTAACTCTCAAGATGGGCAGCTAGATGGCACAGTGGATAGAGTGTCAGCCCTTGAATCAGGAGGACTTAAGTTCAAATGCAGCCTCAGACACTAACTAGCTGTGTGACCCTGGACAAGTCATTTAACCCTGTTTGCTTCAGTTCCTCACCTGTAAAATGAGTTGGAGAAGGACATGGCAAACCACTCCAGTATCTTTACCAAGAAAACTTCAAATGGGTCATGGAGAGACGGTCACAACTGAAAAGCCTCAACAACCACAACAACAATAATTCCCAAGACGTTAAAATAGAAGACCTCCAAGGCATTGAGTAGATCTTCTATGGAGGATTATTGAAAGACACTGCCAAAAATGAAAAAAAAAACCAATATACAAGCTTTTATTATGCACCTACTTAACATAGGTACTGTGGCAGGTCCTAGATTACAAAGAAAAGGAAAGTCTTTGCCTTTACCTGCATTCTATCAGAGAAGACGGGATATACACATATACATGTACAAAATATAAAGTGTTGGAGGCAGGGAAACGTTAGCAATAGCAGCTGGGGAGATCAGAAAAAAAGTTTCATGTAGAAGGTGGTGCTTGAGTTGAATTCTGATGAAAATAAGGATTCCAAGAGCAGGAAAAAAGTATATTATAGGCATGGGGGACCACCACTGCCAGTGAATGAAAACAAGAGATAGGGTACTGTGTGAAGAATAGCAAGAAGGATAGTTTGGTTGAACTACAGTGGCCAAGAAAAGTATACTAAGAAACAGAGAATGCAAGAACATATACTGGGCCTAAGTTATGAAGAGCTTTAGAAACCAACCTTTGGAATCTATATTGTATCCTAGAAGAAATAAGGAGCTATTCCTTTAAAAGTCACTCCAAATAAGAAGGTATGAGAGGAGTAGGGGGATTGGAGGGAAGACCATCTATATCAGCTAAGGGAATGTGCACACCAATGAACTCCCAGACTGAAAGTCTCAAAGTATTAAAACTCATCAAACGGGGAAGTCAATGTATAGAAAGGTAGGATACACTGTTTGCTGGCTTGCCAAATTATTTTTATTTAGGTACATATGCAATAAATACTACATTTGGACATTAGTCTTAAGATTGTCAAAATGTGCTGGTAATTATTCAACATCATACAAGTATTCAAAACTTACCACAAATGAGTACCAAAAGGATACCATTCCCTGTTAAGCATATGTGACACATTACATTAGATTTTTTTTTTACCAAAATGAATTTGTTCTCTCTATGTGAACAAACTATCCCTAACTGTGCAAACTTGAGCAATCATTGCCCCTTCTCTCCGGTTATCAATTTTCTCTTCTGTATAATTAGGGTATTGGGAGTAGATGACCTCTAAGGTTTCAAACAATTTCAATAGTCTAAGAATGATCTATTAAAATAGAATTGCTACATACGACCTGCCATAGAAATACCCTCATTACACAGAACTGGACATTTTAAGTAGGACAGTACATATGCTGTCTAATGAAAGAATAAGGTGCTGACAAGTGCAATTTTGTAAAGAAAATAACATCTCTCACTACTAGAACTTTTGCACTGATCTCAATCATTCCTTTAAAAAGAGCACCAAAATACTTAAGTTTTTTTTCAAATGGCATGAAATTATCCCAAGCAAAAGTAATAAAAATGAGCCAATATCCAATACCATTTGAAGGAAGTAAAGGCTTTCCCAAATATTGAGGAAAATGGAGTTTAATTCACTGGCCAATCCTTCTCCCCTGCCAGCTCACATGCTATCTTTACTGCATGTAGCCTCTACTCTCTCCTATATGTAACCCATGTAATCACTCCCTCCACCAACCCTTACCAACTTGTTGTTCCCTGAGTCTTATGCTTGACTTCTTTGGCACTAAAACTTTGTTTACTGGTTATCTTTTGCATAAAGGGTATGTGTGTATATATTTCTGCATGTGTTTGTGTGAGTAAACATACACACACACATCACAAATGCATTTCAAGTTACTTCAAGTACTCTAACTTTAATTTCATATATCTATTTGGCTATTTCTTATCAGGAGGTTTGAAAATAGAAACTATATTATTCCCTCTCCCTTATTACTCTTCTCTTTACTTCAAGCCCTTTGTTCTTGTCCTCAACCCACTTCTGGCTTATGTTCTGAAGAGTCAAAAGGAAGTATATCAATGGTCTTGAAACATAATAACATGAGACAGAAATATTTATCAAATTAGAGAAATGTGTCTTTGGCATTCATGTTTTGGGATTCATGACTTTTCAGTTTATGAATTAAATGCTAAATTTGGGATTAACTCAGAAGAGTTTTAGAATCAAATATTACGTAGAAAAAGTTAAAATACAGTGAGTAAATGGCAAAAAGAAGCTATCTCATGATCATGTGATCTGAGTACTTCTTCTCTGTAAGTGCAAAAAGAGGACTAGAATAAAGGCTCACTTGCAACCCTTTCTAAAAATGATTCTATGAGGGCAAATAATTACATGAATACTAATACTAACCAAAGTCATACAAGCTTGAATTTAGGATACCTTACCAAAAATGTTCAAATAAAATAGATGAAATCTCTGCTAAGGAGCTTAATATCTGGTTTTCCCCCTCATTTTTCTTACACTTACACTCTTTCTCTCTCTCTCTCTTTTCCCTTAAGTGTTTAGAAAGAAGACTTAGCCAGCAGGAGACCTAAGATTTTAAGATATCCTGTCATTGATATGCCAAGATGGTAATTCAAAATACTTAAGAAAACCATTCAGGTTTGCATCAATATTGCAAGTCATATTGCAACTAATAGCTTTGGTTATTTCCCAAAACAGCTTCAGAGCAAAGAGAAACAAAATGATATTATGCTCCTTGGCCTTTAAGATATTTTACATACACAAGGTCTTTTTTCAGTGCTATACTAGTATTTATTGCTTTACATATATACAGAAAGGAGTCTAGGTAAGAGTAAAAGAAAAAGTCGTAATTAGCTCTTAAGTGCCACTAACTACAGGCTGTGAAATCTTGAGCCATTCACTTCCTCTGTAGGCCTCAATTTCCTTATCTATACTTTGAAGAGACTAGTCTCAATTGGTCTTTTACATTCCTTTCAAACTCTAATAATCTATGATTTTCTATACTGAACATAAAGTGACTGTCCTCATTACATTGTGGGCTCCTTGAAAGCAGAGACTATCTTTTTTGGCCTCTTTTTATATCCTCAGTTCTCAAGCATAGTTCCTAGTACATAGTAAATGCTTAATAAATGTTTATTGAAAAAAAGAGGAAAAGAGAAAAAAAAAGGACAAAAATGGTCATCAGTCTCTAGCCATGTTGGCTGCAACAGTATGCCAACATTATGCCTGCCTAGAATTACAGTCAACTCCAAGTCTTCCCTTCTCAAGTCTAACCAACTCTGATTCCTTCAACTGCTGCCTTTATGGTATGTTCTCCAGTCATGTCATTATCCTAGTTATGTTCTTAACTCTAAATAAATTCTAGCTTGTCCATGTCTATCCTAAAATGCAGTGCTAAGAAATGAACACAATACACCACATTCCACCTTTATAGTAATTTTTCTTAATGCCTCCAGGAACCTAATCCCTTCTTCCATAGCCTACCTGTGGGTATCTACAGTGCCTAATAAAGCAGATTGCAATATCACACATGATCAGTAGGTGTCACCATCTAGCATAATGTAGTCTAATTAAAATTTCCATAAGTTACCAGTTTCATAAAAATTCATTCCCTACTTGATTTATTTTGAAAGCTGGAGATTTTAAGATTGAACTTAGTTCAAACTCAGGATGTCTGTACATTAAGACTACACTGCTCTAAACTTAACACCTCTCTGCGATAGCTTAATAACCAGAGGCAGCTAAGTGACAGTTTTTAGATAAAGCAGTAGACCCAGTGTACAGAAAACCTAAATTTAAAACTGGCCTCAGACACTTATGAGCTGTTTCACCCAGGGCAAGTCACTTCACCTGTCTGCCTCAGTTTCCTACTCTGTAAAATAGGAATAACAATAAATAACACCTACCTGCCAGAGTTGTGTGGATAAAATGAGATAATTTTTATAAAGTGCTTTGTACATCCTGAAGCACTATATGACTGCTATCTATTAATACTACTAACATACTACGTTAAAAATCCAAATTAAATTTATGTATTTTGTAATCTAAAACTGTGTAAAGGTTTGAAGTAAAAAATTTCAAGTAAAAAAGAATGACATTTGCTAAAAAAAAAAAAAGGATTAAATTTTGAACAAGGAAATTTTCACTAAATTGAATCCCATTAAAACAAAATCTGTATATAAAATACTCCCAAATAGTATTTTAAGCTCTATTTAATACCATAATCTGAAAATTACACTCACCTTGATGAAGTTACAAATGGACAGGATTGTCCATACAAACCCATCTGGCCACAAAGAGAAACTAGGAGGGAGAAAGTGAAGAGCATTGTTATTAATATGAGTGCTCTAAAGTAAATGTCATCACAAATCAAATTACCTAACTGAAACATTCGTTCTTTAAAGCAGTATTATAACTCTACAAAAATACCCTTTAGATTAGGGACACACCCAAATGAATGAGAAATGACAAATAACAGTAAGTAGAACTTCTGAAGTCTAAAAAAGAAACATGCTACAAAACGCAGGAAACATAAGCAGGATAGAATACGTATGGTTGGTCCAAAAGAAGAAAGGTCCTGCGAAGGTTAAAAACTAGCCGTGTTCATTCCCTTGTTAAAGGGACAGCTAAATTGAGAAAGAGGTTGATTAAATCCCAAATAGCCAGTTCACGGACTAGGTCAAAGGGCCGAAATACAGAAGGGATTACTGCTCTGACCCTAGTCTCCACTCAATGTTCTTGTTGGTATGATAGGAAACCAAAAGAATCCTCTTGACTGCAATTCTCTCCATCCAAAGAAAAACCGACCGAAAACAACTTGAATATCTCCTTAAGAAGAATAGTCAGTTCCATTATGCTATCACTAACAAATTCTCTCAAGGCACCCTCCAAAATGAGTCATCCTCAATGTGTACTCCACTGAATATTAATTCAATTAGAGATTTATAGCTACTATTTTCAAAATGTAACTAGGCAGCCACACAATCTGGTACGAACAGCATCGTGTGGAATATTTAACTATTTTGTATTTATTTTCTTTGCATATATTCTGTATACACTCACACCTTTGTTTTTCCCATTAAAATATAAAATCTTTGACAATGAAGAATTTGTTTTATTAGTAAGAGAAATTGTTTTATTTATAATATTTGTATCCTCAGCACTTAGTACAGGGCCTAGAACACAGGAGGCACTTAATTAATGGTTGTTCATTGACTATCAATTTGGCAAGTGCATGGAAAACAGATAGAAAGGAAGAGACTAGAAGAAGCAAGAGGACCAATTAGAAAGTCATTGCCTCTAATAAGAATTCCTCAACCCAAAGGATTAAGACAAACCTTAAGTAAGGTCTCTGTAGATTTAGAATTATAAGAGATTAGAGATATCTATTAGCCTCTTTTACATAAATGAACACTCATAAATGAAAGCAATGGAGGCCCAGAGACGTCAAGTTACTTGCTCAAGATAATTTCTTCTTAAACCCTTGAGATGGTTGTAATGATGATTTAAGAGTCACCTGCTTACTAGAAGCAGTAGAAATCATGTGAAGAGATAAACTAACCAAAGAGAGAAAACGTGAGGGAGAACAATATAAGATCTAGAAGCAAATTCTGTAGAACTGTGGCAAATAAGAGATAAGGGAAACTACTGTTTCCCACCTTCTAACACCCACTACCTCCCCACGCCCCCCACCCCCGCCAAATCCCAGAAATTAAAAAAAAAAAAATACTAAGAAAACCTAGAGCTAAAAACAGCCAAAGTAACAGACAAGGAAGAAGCTATCAATGGCAGGAGCACAACTTGAATGCAAAATGAGAAGAGGTTTTCTGACTCATTAGCAGCATCAGAGAGGGCAGTTTTTACTGAACGGGGAGGACAGAAGTAAAACTGTAAAGGAGGAAGTAGAGTGGCGAATAAATGGAGGAAGCAGCTGCAATTTAGACGTTTAGACAGTGAAAAGTATAAATGACATAGTGGTTTAAAGAAAAGACAAAGTCAGGTTAAGACTTTTTTTCCCAATGGAGTAATCATGAGATTTCCTCTTTTATAAAATGAAAAGTTGCATTATATAAGCTCTAAGACGCCTTCTAACTCTTACATTATATGATTATATGAGGTTAAAAGGCAGAAAGACTTGGAAAAAGTTAAAGGATCTAGAAAGTGAGCAAAAGGACTTATAGAAAGGGAGAATGACATAAAAAAAAAAAAACCAGCACTGCCTCTAAAGCTCACTCCCTTCTCTTCAATCCTCTCTAGTGCCCAGAAATCATCTTTAGATAAAACCCCAAAAGAAACAGGACCCAAAGTCTAACAGAGGGAGCTGATATCTTATCACACAAAAACAGCTTCGATTTGTTTCCCTAGTGGAGCCACGTACCCCACAATCTAAAACAGGAAAGGGAAGGAATGAGTAATGTTCTCCTCACACAGTAGCTGCTAGAGTAGTGTTCTCCAAATTTCTGCCTAGTAATATGCCATTATTAATCTAGTAAAGGTTTCTGGCAGCCTTCATTATTCTCCAGAAACCCTTAACCATACGCTTTTATGCATGAGGCACATTTGACATTTTTGGCCCATAAAACAATTTCATATACCCAGATATGGCCCTTGGGAACATTCTAACAAAAAATTACATTGTCTATCAATCATTCTCCTGTTTCTCTAGGCTAGAAGAGAACAAACCAAGTGAATAAAGACTGCCTACTGTCCAGGCTAGACACTAAAGCTAGACAATGAAGCTGGTCCTATAACTGAACAGAAGGAAAAAGTCTGAATGGACTGCCTTTGGCAAATTACAATGCTTTTCATGACCCTGAGCATCACTGGTTCATATTTTTGACAAGTTTTCTACTGCAGTTAACAATCATGACAGTATATATGAATGGGAGGAATCCATCTGTAAGACAAATTAGAAAGCACAATACAACAATATGTTGTTTATGAGAAACACATTCAGGAAATGAAAATAAATGGTTGGATGGAGAAAATTAATGCGCTTCCAGTTAACTCAAAATAGGAAGGGCAGCAATCATCTCAAACAAGTCAAGAGTAAAAATATACATAATTAAAAGAGATAAAGAGCAAAACTACACACACACACACACACACACACACACACACACACACACACACACAGAATGGAATACTTAAAGGAAGAGTTGTGATTTACAGGAAGAACTAACACCATAAAATTACAAGTTGAGAATTTCAATGTATCCCTCTCAGACTCAGTCAAATCTAACCAAAAGAGATACAGGAAAAATAAGGACCTGAAAATATCTCTGGCAATTATGAATTGAAAATAGAAAAGCGGATACACATTTCTCAGCTGTATTAGGCATCTTTGCCAAAAATCCCTGATATCACATAGAGCATAAAAATTTCACAAACAAATATTAAATACATCCTTTACTAACTATAATGCAATAAAAATTACATTCAATAAAGGGCCTTTGAAGGGCTAAAAACTAAATGAAGACTAAATACCTGTGGATCAAAGAACAAATCACAGAAAAAACAGAAAATAAAGTAACATCATAATGTAAGAACATACTAAGATATTATTCCACATATGAAAATGCCAATGGAAAAATACACCAAAACTTTTGGAATAAAGGCAAATCAATTCTGGGGGGAAATTCTGTATCTCTAAACAATCTCATCAAAAATTAAAAAAGAAAGAAAAAGTACAGATTAGTCAATTGGATGCGCAATTTAAAAAACTAGGAAACAGTATGATAGACATTAGGTGTTATATAATGCTATATCTTACACCATTTATTTAGTCATAATCTTTTATAATTCTCTATCTTTCCCTCAGTCTTACTACCTTCTAATCCTATTCTTCATTCATCCTCACCATGACCTCCAGTCTCTCCACCCTTCAGTTCTTTCTCAGGCTATCACCCTTGTACCAGCAATATTCTCATCCCTTCCCTATCAAGCCCCCTTGGTGAACTCAATGAAAACCTCTACACTTTCCCCCTTTCCTACCACTAGACATGCCTTGTCAAACCACAGCTTTGTCAGACTACTCTCACAATTCACTGTCTTCACTACTACTCACGAACTCGCTAAACAAAGCTGAGGAGATCATGAAACCATGCTGACTGGGTTCAACATAAATTTATGTTAAATAATCTCACCTAGACCTTCACTGAAGATAGTCAATCCTTTTACACTTCCCCAATCAATTCAATATCCCACTCATCACTGCACCTATTCCAAACTTTCTCATCACTCCAAACTTCCCCCAGAATCTTGTCACTAGACCCTCTTGGCTAAAGACTTTGACTCATTCTTCACAGAAAAAACTGAGACCATCACCATAAGCTCCCTCTTCTCTCATCTCACATTTCTCAGACACCTTCCCCACTATTTCTTTCTTCACTCCTATCTCACAGGAAGAGATGGTTCCTCTCCTTCACAAGACAAACTCTACTACATACTTGATCCCATTCTCTCCTGTCTATCATAGCACATTTCTCCCTCTATCATCTCTATTCTCTCTATATATATCCTCTCCTTCATGGCTAAAGTCCTTATGAACGCCATCTACATTAGGTACCTCCAGATCCTGTCTTATAATTTGCTTCTAATCCTTCTGGCTGTAATCTAGCTTCTGATGCCATCATTCAACTGAAACTGCTCTCTCCAAGATTACTAATGATCTCTTAATTCCCTAATCTAATGGCCTTTTCTCAATCTTCATCCTTCTTGTCCTCTCTGGTGGCTCTGACAATGTAAATCACTTACTCTTCGATATTCTCTCCGCGCAAATTTTTTATGATACTGCAATCACCTGAGTCTTCTCCTATCTGTTGGACCACTTCTCAGTTGCATTACTGGATTTCCTTCCAGGTCACATCCACTTAACCCTCTTATGAATTATTCATGGGAGGGTCTCTCTCAATACTCTATCCTAAGCCATTTTCTCCTATACTTTCTCAATTGATGATCTCATCAACACCTAGGGGTTCAATTTTCCTACCTATAATTCCCAGATTTCTATATCCAGACCAAATTTTTTAGATCTAATCTCATATCACCTGCCTCTCTTGGAAATTTTGAACTTAATGTTCTTAGACACTAAATTCAACACGTCCAGCTTCATAAATGCAAAATGTAAAAATATCAGGGGATGTTTATTCAATAAAAGATTGTTGGTAATATTAGAAAATATGGCTGAAAAAGGAAGTTTAGATCTGCAACTCAGACTATATATAACAATAAACTAGTTATATAAATAAGGTATGTTTTTTAAATTAAGAATTAATAAAACATATTTTGATTGTAGAAAGTAGAAGTTACTAAACAAACCAAAGAAATTTATAGACAAAATGGACAAATTTGATAATATACAGAAAGATTCCATAGAACAAAAACAATACAATCAAAACAAATTTTTAATTTTTAACAGACTGAGTGGAGAAAGGAGGCAGTCTATATATCTAAGAGGGAATACTGTTCAATCTTCCATCAATTTTCTCCATAAAATTTCCCCAACATTTACCTTACAAACTAGTATTCCCCTTTTTCAGCCATACGTCTCCACTTAGCAAGTAGTGTTTGCTGATTGAGGTTAGTTATTTCTAGGTTCTCTTGATGTTATTGTGACAAGTGATTTAGACTAGTTAAGTTTCATTAGAAAATGGGGGTGCTGTTTTGATGACTATTCTTTTATGTTTCCCTTTTTTGGCATCAATAGCTTGCTTAAGTATGTCACCCTGGAACTGTCTATATCTTTTTGCCATTTTTACTTTAATTTGCTATTTGTTTTTGTTTTTATAGTCCACGGTCAGACTACATAAATAGCTAATTTGGAAATGGCCCAAACTTTTCTTGTCTCTAAAAGAGTAGTAAAGTGTCGTGGCTACTTGGTGTTTACCACATCCAGCCAATGCAAAAAATTGTTCACAAAGTCCTATTCAGATATTTCGAAATACCATAAAGGTGACCCTTTGGTCCTCTAAGGCTATGTCAACATAGAATGACATGCAACAGATTCTATCATGTTAGAAAATGGGGTTCTAGGAGCATTTGTCTTCTTTCCAAGGACCAATTTATATGCTAAGTCCAAAAAGGCTTATCACCAATCTCTTTGCCACGGTAAGCCATGAAACAGAAAAATATAGAAAAGAACTCAGATCTCTATGGGACTTTCATTTTCTGTAGTAATAACAACAAAATGGAAGAAACATAGATAGGGTGATAGAATAATACAGATTTTAGATGATCAGTAAGCAGTAATTTATCTGATGATACTCTAAAGATCTTTATCTAGTGCAGGCCAGCACAACTTACTGCTGCTTATGCCCCTTGGGCCACTTGCAGCATGCCAAAGGATTTCTGGTGGCCTGGGAAAATATTGAGGAAAACATCCTTTGTATGTAGTGGAAATCCTTTGGGTGCTGCAGCCCCCGCAAGTTGTGCACGCCTGATCTAGTGAATATCCAACAAGTGGGCAAGACAATAGGGAAACTGGATATCAGTCTTGACAGTCTCATCATAAACAAGACACTAAATTAAAGGATGGCAAACAGGCTCTTCCGGGTAAAGGAGGCTTGGTTACCTCTTAATGCAGTGCTCCTGATAAGCACCAACAAATAAGATCACCACAAAGGCAAACGAAACCTACACAATAATAACATCAACTGGCAAAGGAGGGGGTGGAGAAATTCTGCCAAGAATACTAGGTAGACTCTTCAAACACTGGAAAACATGATGCAGAAAAGAGTAAGAAATCAGAAAGGCCAAAGAATTATAGAAACCTAATGTCTAGATATCATATGGTCTTCGAAAAAAAAGAGTTAGGGAGTTTACATTAAAAAATATTTTGTGGACTTCCAGAGCTTCACTTGAGTTCTCCCAACTTCCCCTCCAAATGCCCTTTAGATAACTCCTCAAAATGAATTCTGGAGCAATAGGAACAACAAAGGGACTAAGTGAAACAGTTTCCCAGCCCAAGACAACTTAGAAGGTCAAAAGAAAAAATCTATTTCACTGAGGTAAAAGTGGAGTACAGTCTAGCACAGGCAGCCTAGACAAGCCAGCAGCAGGCTGCACCCCAAAAAGCCAGTGCAGGCCTCAGGGGCAAAACCAAATAAGCAGCAACAATTTGTTGACACTGGGTGCAGGACTCTGCTTCACTACCCATGGATGCGGATCACAAGACTAGCACACTAGAACGTGCAGCCACAGGGGAAGCACAGTTCTTGGTCAAAGGTATAAGGCAGAAAAGAGTGCTTATGGTCACTCAGAGACTAGAGCGCAGTCCAGGAAAGCAGCGACCACACCTCCTTAGATCATACCATCATAGGGAAAACCTGAAAACTTACAGATCCACAAAATTAGCTCTGAAAACAGTAGCACAAAAAACCTGAAGCTTGGGACAGTGCCTCCTCCACCTCAGGCACAGAGCTCAACTTGAACATAAAGTAGAAATTGTCTAGGAAAATAAGAAAAAAAAAACCTGACCACAGAAAATTATTATGATGACAAAGATCAAAACACAAACTTGGAAGAGGAAAACAATATCAAAATGGCTATGTACAAAGCCTTGCAGAAAAATGTGAACCGGTGTCAGGCCCAAAAAGAACTCTTGGAAGTACTCAAAGTGATTTTGAAAATCAAATAAGAAAGGTAGAAGAAAAACTGAGAAAAGAAATGCAAGTGATACAAAAGAATCATGAAAGAGGCAATAGCTTGGTCAAGGAAGCACAAAAACTGGAAAAAGAAGTACAATTCACTGAAGAAAGCAGCTCCTTAAAAAGCAGAATTATCCAAATGGAAAAGGAAGTAGTACTAAAGCTCACTTCATTCCTTAAAAATGAGAATTGGACAAGTGGAATCTAATGACTCCATGAGACGTCAAGAAATAATCAAAATAAAAAGAATGAAAAAATAGAAGAAAATAGGAAATATCTCATGGGGGGGGGGGGGGACAGCTGACCTGGAAAATAGATCCAGGAGAGATAATCTAAGAATTATGGAACTACATGAAAGCCATGACCAAAAAACGACACATGAACATTTCAAGAAACTATTAAACAAAACTGCCATGATATCCTAAAACCAGCAGATCCAATAGAAACTGAAAAAAATCTTCCAATCACCTGAAAGAGATCCCAAAATGAAAACTCCTAGAAATATTAATGTCAAATTCCAGAGCTCCTACGTCAAGGAGAAAATACTGCAAAAAGCCAGAAAGAAACCAAAAATTCAGGTATCATTAGGATTACATAGGATTTAGCATCTTCTACATAAAAGAATCAGAAGGCCTGGAATATGATATTCCAGAAGGCAAAGGAGCTAGGATTACAACCAAGAATCACCTACCCAGCAAAATCACCTACCCAGCAAAATCACCTACCCAGTAAAATCACCTACCCAGTAAAACGGAGTATAATCCTTCAAAGGAAAAAACTGATCTTTAATGAAATAAAGGACTTTCAAGCATTCCTGATGAAAAGACCAGAGCTGAAACAGAAAATCTGATTTTCAAATAGAAAACTCAACAGAAGCATAAAAAGGTAAACAGAAAAGAGAAAACATGAGATTCAATAAGGTTAAACATTCTTACACGGGAATATAATACTTATAACCCTTAACAACTTTATCATTATTAGAGCAGTTAAAAGTAGCATACATGGGGCAGCTAGGTGGCGCAGTGAGTAGAGCACCGGCCCTGGAGTCAGGAGGATCTGAATTCAAATATGGCCTCAAACACTTGACACACTTACTAGCTGTGTGACCTTGGGCAAGTCACTTAAACCCAATTGCCCCACCTTCCCCCCTACAAAAAAAAGAAAAAATGAGTGTACATAGAGGGCTCAGGTATGAATTGAATATGATGAGATGATATTAAAAAATTAAAAGGTGAGAAGGAGGGATGCACTGGGAGAAAGAGGAAGGGAAAGGTAGAAAGGGGTAAATTATCTCACATAAATGAGGCACAAAAGAACTAAAGCTGTTGTTCTTCCTTTTGAAGAAGACCAATGACATCACAGGGTGATGTTCTGACTTGCACATGAAGTTGCACAAACATCAGCCTCACTCTTTCTCCCAGAATCACTGAAGTCCAGTGGCAAGACAAAAGTCAAGATGGCCAGCCATGGCCCAAGACAAAGTGGATGACCTTGGCAACTCTGATGTTTCACCAAACTCTAAACACTCCACAGTGCCTGCTTCAGCTGCCTTCACGGCCCTTGGAACAAACTGTTTTCGTCTGTTCACTCCACTGGGGAAGTCTTCACAGGCTTGGGGCAGACATCCCCCTAACTTGCCAACCAGTATGAGGCCTGTTAATTATCCCCAACCTGGTTTAGCCCATCTGAGGCAGTTTTACCGGGAAGTGGCTGCTGTGCATGCTACGCTACAGGTAAGTTACAGGACAAGTGAACACCGAAGGTGGATGTAGAGTCCTGAAAAAGGTACCAAAGGTGTTAGTCATCCTTGAACGTCCCATATACCCCTTTAAAAAGGAAACTCCTAGACAACCCAGGAGGGGTAGGGGGAGCTATTACAGTGGAGGGCAATTTGAGAGGGTAGGGTAGCAGACAATACTTGAAACTTACTCTCACTGGAATTAGCTCAAAGAGAGAATAATATACACTATAAGTTGGACATAGAAATCTATAGATCTATAGGGAAGTAGGAGGGGAAGGGAATAAAAATAAAAGAAAGGGAGAGGTGATATGAAGGAGGGTAAGTTGGGGGAAGCTGTGGCCAGAAGCAAAACTCTTGTGAGAAAGAACAAGGTAAAAGAATAGAGAGAAGGATAAAAAGGGGAAAAATGGAGAGGGGAAGAGGAGAGAGTCAATAAGATTAAACATTCTTACCTGGGAATATAATACTTGTGTAACTCTTAGCAACTTTACCACCATTGGGGCAGTTAGGAGGGGAGAAGAAGGGAGGGGACGGGAGAGGAAGGAAGGACTTCATTCTCGAAAAGGACCGTGACTTCAGTGATGTGATGCTATGATATACAAGTGAATTGGATTTAAGTGAGGGAGGGCTGTGCAAAATCACCAGGGTCTCACTTTCTCCTCCAGAACCATCTGGGTCCAGCAGCAAGACAAAGATCAAGATGACTGAATTTATGATCGAACAAAAGATTTTTAGAAAGCATTGCAAGACATAAAATGGATAATTGATTATATTAAATTTAAAAGGTTTTGCACAAATAAAACCAGTACAACCAAGATTAGAAGGAAAACAAAGCTGGGGAAAAAATTTTTACAGCAAGTACCTCTGATAAAGATCTGTTTTCTCAAATACATAGAGAACTGAGTCAAATTTATAAGAATACAAGTCATCTCCCAATTGACAAATGGTCAAAAGATATGAACAGGCGGCTTTCTGATGAAGAAATCAAAACTACAGTCATGTGAAAAAATGCTCTAAATCACTATTGATTAATCAGAGAACTACAAATTAAAACAACTCCAAGATAACCACCTCACACCTATCAGATTGGCTAATATGACAGAAAAGTAAAATGATAAATGTTGGAGAAGATGTGGGAAAATTGGAACACTAATGCATTGTTGGTAGTTATGAACTGATCTAACCATTCTGGAGAACAATTTGGAACTATGCCCAAAGGGCAATAAAACTATACATACCCTTTAACCCAATAATACCACTACTTTTTTTATAAAAGGGAAAAAGACCTATTTGTACAAAAATATTTATAGTAGCTCTTTTTGTAGTGGCAAAGAATGGGAACCTGAGAGGATGTCTATCAACTGGGGAATGCCTGAACAAATTGCAGTATATGATTATGATGGAACACTACTGTGCTATAAGAAATGACAAGCAGGATGGTTTCAGAAAAACCTGGAAAGACTTGGATAAAATGATGCAAAGTGAAGTGAGCAGAACCAGGAGAATATTGTACATAGTAACAGAAATATGATGATAACCAACTGTGAATAACTTAACAATTCTCAATATCATATGATAATGACTGTGCATGTACAGCCTATATCATATTGCATGCCACCTTGGGGAGGGGGAAAATTTTAGAACTCAAAATCTTGTAAAAGTGTATGATGAAAACTAAAAATAAATAAATTATCATACAATGATTAATTGGGAATGACTGAGCTATTCTCAGCAATACAATGATCTAAGGTACTTCCAAAGTACTCACAATGAAACAATGTTATTCACCCCCAGAGAAAGAAAGAACTGATGAAATCTTAGTACAGATGGAAGCATACCTTTTTTTGTAACTTTATTTTTCTTGGGGTTCTTTTGGGGCAGCGGGGGAGTTTGGTTTTTTTCACAACATGAGTAATAAGGAAATGTTTTATATGACTGCACATATATAACCTATATCAAACTGCTTCTCAATGAAGGGGGAGAATAGAAAGGGTGGAAGAGAATTTGGCAATCAAAAATTTTTTTAAAGGAATGTTGAAAATTGTTTTTACATGTAATTGGGGAAAAAAAAGCAAAAATTCACAGAATTTCACCTGCTTCCTGGATCTAGGTTCAATTCAAGTCAAAAACCTAATATGTGTTGTGTATTGTGGCAGTGGTGTCAAATTCAAATAAAGACAGTGCCATTAAACAGCTTAAGTATCCCTTTAGGCTGTATGATGACTTAGTTTTAAAATGCAGTATTATCTATGTCTTATTATATTTTTATTTAATTTGCTAAGTACTTCACAATTACAGTTTAATCTGGTTCAAACAGCACTCAAAAAACTGGGGGCCTCAGGAGTGTTGTGGACCTCACGTAAAACCTCTATAGGAGCTACAAAGTTTACATGGTTCCCAGCCCTCATAAAACTCAGAGACCACTGGAAGTAAAGAAACAACTAAGATTAACTACACTATTGTTGTTTTGAGGGTAAAAGGTAGGACAAAGTACTAGACCTGTGATTTCACTGGTATGGGGTACTCCTAATGAGGAAACTCCTACCAATGCAGATCAGCACTTGTTCTAAAATTTATAATCTTTAAAGTGCTGTGCTATATTCCAATTCTGCCTATGTCGCTAACTGAATATTCCTATACAAGTCTTTGGTTTCCCCATGTATCAAATACAGATAATAATATTTGTCCTAAAATTAAATGAGCAAATATGTAAGACAATGCTTTGAAAATAAATAAATAAATGCTTTTGAAAATAAAGTGTTAGTCACAGTACAGTCACATTATTATTAAAATAGAAGCCTTTCCAAATCACACACACCATGTTCAAAACCCTTCATATTCAAAAATAATGCTGCTGATGGTGATTTTTTGACAAGTTAGACAATGGGATCTTAGGTTATAATTGACAGAAGCATAGTGTCCAGAACAAAAATTTGCTGTATTCTGCCCTGGGTCGGACCAAATGTGAAGATTACATCCAATTCTGGGTGCCATAGTTTAAGGAAACTGGCAAAATGGAACGCATTCAAAGAATGATGTCTAAGATGGTAATATCAGAGAAAGAACTTGGTTATAAAGAAAATATTATTAGAGAATAAACGGATGAGGATGAAGCCTCATCTAGTGATGGTGAAAGATAGATGATAGCTGCTTTAAATTTTAAAGAACTGTTTTATGGAAGAGTGATTAGACTTGTTTTCTTTGACCCCAGAAGACAAAACTGGATATAATGGGTAAAAGTTGCAGAGTCAGATCTTTGGTACAAAGTAAGATGCAAAAGTAGAATACACTGCCTTAGGAGTTGGTTTCCTCATCATGGATGGCTTCAAACAGAGGCTAAGTGACCACCTATGGAATTGTTATAAAGAGGATTCGTGGCCAGGGCTAGAGGTATGTTCAGGTGCTAAACTCAACTAGAGTAGTGGTCTCCAAATCTTTTTGATCATGCTAGGGAGATGGCCCAGTAGATCTTCACCAGTTGTTTTGCTGTTCGTTCATTTCAGTAGTGTTGAACTCATTGTGACCCCATTTAGTGTTTTCTTGGCAAAGATAGTGGAGTGGTTTGCCATTTCCTTCTCCAGTTCATTTTACAGATGAGGAACTGAGGCAAACAGAGTTAAGTGATTTGCCCAGGGTCACCTAGCCAGTAAGGGAGGCCAAATTTGAACTCAGAGAGATGAGTCTTTCTGACTCTAGGCCTGGCACTCTATCCACTGCGCCACCTAGCTGCCCATCTTTGCCAAGAAAACAGTAAATAGGGTTACAAAGCATCAGATGTGACTGAAAAAAACAACTAAACAACACAACCCCCTTAATTAATTTTTTTTTTACTAAACATTCTCAATAAATTTATTCATAGACTATACATATGTACACGGTTCTAGAATCAGCTTATTTCAATACCTGTATCTGAATGGCTTGTCACAAGTGGAAAAACATTCCTTTACCAAGATACATATCTACAAAAGGAATATGTGCATTTTTTACTGCGCTACTTACTAAATCATGATACGCATTTATCAATCCTATCCACCAATCATACAAATATTTTTGTTGAAATTGAAGTAGTAAGTTTCCATCTTCTCCAATGTTAATCAATTGTTCATGCAAACTAATCCAAAGGTTATCACATTTTTATATTTTTAACCAATAAATTAAAAAACCATTAAAATTCTTCATTTGAAAAAATGTTACCAGGTTATAAAATTCTGTTTCCAAGTTTTTTAAATGAGTAGATGAGTTTTTAAAGGTGATATATTTCCACTGTTTTCAGTATCAAAATCACACAACAAAAAATTCCAAACATCGCTTTTTAAAATATTCTTGACTTATCAGTTTCTTTAGCAGTTACTTTCTCATTGTTAAAAACCCTCTTTTGTGCGAAATTCTAGATATAAAAAACATAAATACGTAATATTTGATGAATAAAAATATTTAACACGTAACACCAAAAACCAATCCCAGGACAATTCTCAAACAAACTGCAAACTATTAACAACCCAATAAAAAGAAAGCTCCAAATTACTAATAAATGCAAATCAAATCAACTCTGAGGTTTCACCTTATAATCAGCAAATTGACAAAGATGACAAAAATGACCCAAAAATGGAACTAGTCAATACTGGAGGTGTTGTGTAAAGACCAGAGGTCAAAACTATAAAAGTATCATACACCAAAATATGTATAGCAGTTGTGTTTTTATACGGTGATATAAGGAGAAAAAGATGCTGTAAACAGGAGTTCAAGTATTACCACAATTGGAGAGGTAAAAAAAAAACCCAAGAGTCAAAGACTGACCTGCAGGCAATGGACAAATGCAGAGAGTGTACAAGAATCTAGACTAGTTTGTCAACTGGCTCATTACAATGTAGTGGTAAGGCTGTGTTTCTATACAGCAGAAAAACGAAAAAGCCAGGTAAGAAGAACTTTATGGCAGAGCAGACTGGCTACTGGGAGTCTGATCATCCATGTGACTTTCTCAGTACTATGTATGGTCCATACCTAGTATCAGGATACGCTATCAGCCTACAGAGATCTTAAGAAAAGAAACATAGCAAAGCAATGGACAGTGACAACTCTGTATTCTAAGATCAATGCTAGCTCCATTCTTAATACTTCCTATGTTCTACATCATTCTCTTGGTTATGCCTGTGTCAAAGATTCCTGGAAGTCAGATTAAAAGAGAAAATTATCCCTCTACAACACGTTGATATTCATTATTGAAAAGAAGAGAAATATTAATTTATTAAAATCTCTTTTTATGTCTATGTAGATGCTTTAAAATTTTTCAAAGCATCATGTAAGTTGTATCACATATCTAATATTTTAATTTGCCCTTTCCTTGTATTTGTTTCAACAAATCAAATCTAGATACTGCTGAAAGATAGGGTCAAAGTGCCACACAGACATTTTGATAAGTCGACAGTTATTTAAGGATTTATTATCTGCTGCCAGGCATTGTGGTAAGCACTAGGAATACAAAGAAAGGCCAAAACAATCTATCCTCAAGGAAACTGTCATCTAATGGTACAGAAAACAACAAAAACAACTATGTGTAGTCTCAGAGGAAAGGTACTAACATTAAGGAGAAAAAGCCTTCTTGCAGAAGGTGGAATTTTGGCTGAGACTTGAGAGGAGCCAGGAGGCAAAGCTGAGAAAGGAGAGAATTCCAGCCATGAGAAAGAGCCAAAGAAAATGTGTGAAATTAATGGCCATATAGATAAATACTCTAAATTACTAATAATTAAAGAAATGCAAATCAAAACAACTCTAGGAATCACTTCGTATGTAACAGGTTTGGCTAAGGTGACAAAAAAGGAATATAATAAACGCTGAAGAGGCTGCGGGAAAACAGATATACTTATTATTGATGGAGCTGTGGACAAGTACAAGAATTCTGGAAAGCAATTTGTAATTATTTGACAAAAATTATTAAACTGTGCCTATCCTTTGACCTGGAAGTTCCTCTACTAGATCCATACTCCAAAGAAATCAAAGAGAAAAAGAACTCACATGTACAAGAATATTTATGGCAGTTCTATTTGTGGTGGCAAATAACTAGAAACTGAGGGGATGCCTATAAAGTGGAGACTAACTAAACAAGTGATGGTATATGAATGCAATAGAATAAGACTGTGCTTTAAGAACTGAAGAGAAGAATGGTTTCAGAAAAACCTGGGAAAGCTTATACGGACTGATGCAAAATGAAGTGAGCAGAATGAGAACAATTTAGGTAATATAACAACAATATTAATAACAACTGTTTCGTGCTTACTATGTGCCAGATACCGCACTGAATGCTTTACAATTATCATCTCATTTGATACTCACGACAACCCTGGGGGATACGTGCTATTATTATCCCCATTTTACAGTTAAGGAAAGTGAGGCAAACAGAGGTTAAGTGACTTGCCCAAGGTCACACCGCTAATAAGTGTCTAAGGTCACCTATGAACTCAGGTTTTCCTGACTCCGGGGCCCCAAACAACCTTGAAAGATTTAAGATCTCTGGTCAAAGCAATGACCAACAACAATTCCAAAGGACTCATGATGAAACATGCTATCAATCTCCACAAAGACATCTAATAGACTCAGAATGCAGATTGAAGCATATCTCTTTCTTTGTTTGGTTTTGGTTTTAGGACATAGCTAACACGGGAGTTTGTTCTATATGACTGTACATAACTGAAATGAGTTTTGTTTTTTCCTTTCTTGCTTCCTCAATGGGTGACAGAGTATAAGGGGAGGAAAGAATTCAGAACAGAAAACAAAACTGAATTTTAAAAAATGCATGGCATTAGGAGATAGAGTGTCTTGAGTGAGGTAAAAGAAGGATGCTAGAGTCACTAGATCACAGGATGTGAGGAGGAGAGTGAGCTAGGAATACTGGAAAGGTAAGAAGAGGCCAGGGCAGCTAGGCGGCACAGTAAATAGAGTGCCAAGTCTGGAGTCAGGAAGACTCATCTTCCTGAATCCAAATCTACCTCAGGACTCAAGATACTTGCTAGCTGTGTGATCCTGGGCAAATCATTTAACCCTGTTTGCCTCAGTTTCCTCATCTTTAAAACAAACTAGAAAAGGAAATGGCAAACCACCCCAGTATCTTTGCCAAGAAAACCCGAAACAGAGTCACAAAGAGTCAGACGTGACTGAACATGATTGAACAACAAGAAGAGACCTGGTTATAGAAGTTTCAAGAGCCAAAGGATTTTAAACAGAAAGAAATATAAAGCCTCTGGAGTTTACTGAATATGGGAGTAACATGGTTAGATCCATATTTTAGGAAGATCACTTTGATAGCTGAATAGAAGGATCCACAGGAATGGGAAGAGATTTGAGGCAGAAAGGACAAGCAAAAGATTATTGTAACAGCTGAGGCATGAGGTGATGGGGACCTACACCAGCATGATGACAGTGTCAAAGAAAAAAGGGGGAGTAAAGGAAAGATTTTGTGAAAGTTGAATCAACAGGACTTGTAACTGATTGGATTGGTGTAGGAGTGAGAGAGAGCAAGGATCTAAGAATGACAACTAGGTTGACCTAATGACTGAGTGACTTAAAGGATGGTAGTGCCCTCAACAGTAACAGAAAAGTTAGAAAGATGGAAGGGTTTGGGAGGAAAGATAATGAAATCAGTTTGGGGCATACTGAATTTAAGATGTCTATAAGATATCCAATTCAATACGTCTAATAGGCAGTTGGAAAAGACTACAAGTCAGGGGAGAAGTTACACCCGAATAAACAGAACTCAGAATCATTCATGGGAGCTGATCAAATGAAATGGTATATGGGGGAAAGAAGGTCTATAACTAATCACTGGGGAAAAGCCACCTTTTAGCTGGAACAGTTTGGACCAAGATCCAGCAAAGAGACTGAGGAGATATCGAACATACAGGAGGAAAACCAAGAGAGAACAGTATCACAAAAACCTAGAGAGAGAGGAATATCAAGGAGGAGAGAGTGATCAAGAATGGAGGTCAAGAAGGATAAGCACTGAGAAAATGGCCATTAGATTTGGCCACAAAGAGAGAATTAGTAATTTTGGAGAGAGCGCATTCAGTTGAATGACTAAGTCAAAAGGCAGACTTGCAGACAGTTAAGAGATTCATAGTAAAAGAAGTAGTAAATCAATTATAGTCAATTAACAATAAAATAAACATTAAGTAACTATTATGTGCCAGGCCGGTGCTAAGCAATGGAGATATAAAAAAGACAAAAGACAGTCCCAGCCCTCAAGTATCTCACAGTCTAATGGGGTAGTTAATAAATACGTACAAACAAGCCACATACAGGATAAAGAGGAAATAATTAAAAGAGGGAAGACCCTAAAAAGGCTTCCAGTAGAAGATGGGACTTCAGTTGGGACTTGAAGGAAGTCAGGAAAGCCAAGAGTTGGAAATGAGGAAGCAGAGTTGTTTCAGGCATGGAGAAACAGGAAGATAAATGCCAAGAGATAGAATGTCCAGTGTCACTGGAGTAAGAGTACATAGTGAGAAGGTGCAAGAAGACTAGAAAGTGGGGAGAGGGGAAGTGGGTTGTGAAAGGCTTTGAACACTAAACACAGGATTTTGCATCTGACCATGAAAGTTGACAGAGAACTAATGGAATCTGTTGAGGAAGAGAAATGGCATGACTGGAACTATGCTTTCCACATCAATGGAGGGTAGATATGAGTGGAGAGAAACTTGAGGCGGGCAGAACCACCAGCAGGCTACTGCAAAACATCAAGTATGAGGTGATGAAGCCTGGACCAGAGTAGTGGCAATATCAGATTAGAGAAGGTGGACATATTCAATAAATGTTGCCAAGGTGAAATCAATATGCCTCAACAACAGAACGGACTGGGGGGAAGTGCTTAGAGATAGTTGAGTTGGGGTAGAGGGAAAAATCTAATTCTGTTTTAGCCACCAAGGGAGAGATATAGAATGATAGCTAGTGGAGATGGAAAGATAGATCAAGTGAGGTATTTCTGAGAAAGAGAAAGATGCAGGCATGTTTGTAGGCAGTAAGAAAGGAAGATAAGTGAGAGAGTACAGATGAAAGAGCAATCTGAGGGAGAAGATGTGATAGAATGGAATTTCTTGGACAGGTAGAGAGATTTGCCTTGGCAAGGAGAAAGGCCACCTTTCATGTGATACAGAGCTGAAAGAGGCAATAGTGGTAGAAGGCAAAGTGATGTGAGATGAGGTGAGGAGAGAAGAGAAAAATCTAGGTGAATAGTCTCAATTTTTCTCAGCTGAGAGGAGAGAGGAAGGAAGATCTGTGGAGGTTTGAGGATAAAAAGGTCTGGCAAAGCCACCACGTTAAGGATAATTCAGGAGGTGTGCAAGCATTGCCTTGCTCTAGTGACAGCCCAGTTGACATTTTGTAATATAAAGTTGTAATAGACCCTATTAGCAGAATTTTTTTTATTTTCTCCAGCTCTGTTGAGCAGCACTTGAATAGGACAGGAGGTAATACAGGTAATCCAAGGCTCAGACTTGACAGGGCAAGATCAGCAACAGGATAATGAAGGGGGCAAAGGACTTGAGAAGAGGATAGTATAGAGTCAAAAAAGGAAACACAAAAGAGGAGCCAATCCTTGCTCTCAAAGAGCTCCCATTTTAATAGAGAAGACACAGCTGCAAGACACAAGGAAGTTTCCCATGGTCCTCTGGATGCAGTGGAAAGGCAGACAATAATGCCTCTGCTTTAAAGTTATTTCCACTGACAAAAACATATCTATTGATGATTCTGAACCATTAGATAGTGTCAAACCTTTGGTGATAAGGAAGTGGATTACGGGCCTGGGGAAGAATGAAGACACAGACAAATGATATGAATGGTGCATACGAGAGACAGCCCAAAGGGCCAGTCTAGGGAGGCCAGTAATGTACATAACGAGGTTGGGCCAGATTGTGAAGAGCTTTAAAAACAGAGGAGTTCATATAGTAGGTCAGGGCTGTCTAAAATGAGGCCCTCTGGCTGCAAGCCAGATTGCATTTCACAGTGTGATTTATGTGGCCCACCTACAAGCATAGAAATTTACATAAATGCTTTAGTAAAAGAAGCCAAGCTACTGTAGAACTTTCACTAAAATGGCAAATCAAAATATATCATCTATTGTTTCAATAAAAACCTATGGTTGGACAGCCCTGTAGTAGTCACAGCCAAAACTAAGCTTAAAGAAAATCACTTTAGCAACTGTGCAGAGGACAGACTGGGGAGAGATTTAGAGCAAGGAGACCCATTAGGAAGCTGTTATAATAATCCAGGCCAAAAGTGATGAGGGCCTGAACTAGGATGGTGGTCCTGTGAGTGGAGAGGAGAACAACATGAGAGATGTTATGGAGTAAAGTGGAGTAAAAATAACAAGATCTGGCAACTGACTGGATATGTGAAGTGAAGGAGGATGAAGAGTGAAGGATAACATTTTAATGGTGAACCTCGGTGACCAGAAAATGATGGCTTCAATAGAAATAGTCAAGTTCAGAAGAGGAGAGGAAGATAATAAAAAGGCTGAAACCAGGAACTGAATTCAGCTACCTAGGCATCATACTTTTCAAAATTGCACCAATCACATTGAAAAAAAAAAGCCAACCAAGGGAGTCCAGTATATGCTTTGTAATGGTGGCTACAAGGGAGAGGCAGCAGTTCTTAACAAATGGGAAAATCAGGAAAGGCTTCTTAAAGGGAATTAGAGACTCCAAGAAGTGAGGGTGAGGATGGAGAGTAGACATGGAGAATAGCCCATGTAAAGGCAGTAAGGCAGGACTTGCTGAGAGAAATTTTCCAGACAACCCACAACCAGCACTAATTTCCCAATCCCTTACTATATCCTATACTGGCCCTTCGAAAAAATCTGCTTCACTCCACCGGTGAGAACTAACTCAAAAATAACATAACACTTCAGACACATTCAACCTCACACAAAAAGCTGCTTTGGAAATTCTAGTTCACAGTTCACAGCCAACCAAATTTACTCAGTCACTACTAGGACAATTCTTCTGACAGGTCAAAGGATTAAAAAATATAATTATTATTAAATATGGTCCTGCATACAATACTGTATTTATTATTGTAGTACCAAGTTATCTGTACAAAGGATTTCATTATATTTTAGTTTCTTGAAGAAACTACAAAGAAAATCTACTTCCCCAGCCTATGGCAGCATGGCACAGTAAAAAACGACCAGCCTGTTACTCAGGAAAATGTAGGTTCAAATCACCTCTGGAACATACATTGAGTGACAATGGGCAAGTCACTTGACACCTTTCAATACCTCCAGTCAACTCTCTAAATTGTACATAAGTTATAGATCTACATCCCTACACTAATGAAAGCACAAATCTGGACAAAAACAACCCCAAAAAAAGGGCACCATATAATATCCCTGAAAGAAACATTTGCAGTTATCAACTCTTGTCACTTCAACTGAAAGAGCTGCCTAAGGTACCAAGAAAAATACCTTAAAATAGGTAGAATCCTACTTTACAGAATATGATTAAAATATAACTAGGCTATTTCCATATCTCAACAGATGGTTCCCAATAATAGTGCTTTGCTGATCTGGTTATAACAAATTCTATTAAACCAAAAATTCTCTATAGCAGGTGCCTTCATCAATCTCCTCAGGAATCAATCTCTGTAACAAAAACGTTGAGCTGTGTTTCTCATGATTTGCAGCATAGCTTTATAAATGCAATTAAAATATTCTCAAAATCTGACATTTTGTAAAATGTCTATAGTAGTGGTTTTTAGGCATTAAAGAATGACAGTAAGTGATGGACTTACACAAATGTAGAGAGCCTAAATGAATAGCAATGGGGGCAGTCGCAACATAGTATAGAAAAATAAAAGTGGGCCAGGTTCTGGGCCAGGGTCTCTGACTACTGAAAGGGTGAAGAACTGTGTATAACAAACCAAACAATAAAGATGCATGAAAATAGAGCAGATTCTGAGTTGGGGATCTGTTAAAAGGAACAAAAATTAAAAATAAACAAGTACCTGGAAAACAAATCTTGGGACATTATAGCAAGAAAAAGCAATTTAAATATTTTAGTCCTGAACACTCCTCTGCTCCAAAATCTTCAATTTTCCCCACTAAAGGATAAAATATAAACTCCTCCTTAGTCTGGTATTTAGGATTTTCCATGATCTGGTTCCAACCTATCTTTCCACTCTTATTTCACACACTACTCCCCCTTCACACACTCTATATTATATTCTTATAAATTACAATTCACATTTATATTGTGGTTTATGGTTTAATCAAGGACTTTACCAATAGTACAATTATTATTCCTATTTTTACAGGTGTGGAAAGAGATCATTAAGAGAATTGTTCAAGGGTCATAGAACTAGTGACAGTCAAGATATGAATTTAGGCATACTGCCTCTAATTAGGTCTACCACTCTTCCCATTGGATCGCTTCTCTAACTAGAAGACTACTCCCCACTAAACAGAAGACTACTAACCATCCACTAATCTTGTGCTGTGCTCTCTTCTCCCTCCATGCTTCACTCAAGCCCAGAATTCACTCTGTCCACACTTCTACGTGCTGCATTTCTCTTCCATCAATATGCAGCTGGGATGCCTTCCTACATGAAGCCTTTTAAGGATCAAGGGATACAGAGGTGGAGGAAAAGAAACTTAAATCCCATCTCATACAACTCTCTCATTTTACAGAGGAAATTCAACTCAAAAAAATTAAGTGACTGTCCAACCAGCAAATGGTGTTAAGTAGCAGAGCTGGGATTGGAACAGAGATGGTCAGACACAGGTGCTTTCCAAGGCATTAGTCTTCCTCTTCACTCATCCTGCTTCTTTCTGATCCTCCCTTTCCTCAAATAAAGCGATCTCTCTCCTGGAATTTTCATGTGACACTCTGTCTTGATCTCTCCTTTGCCCTTATCACCTTCTATCTTAGGATAATATATTTGAACTAGAAGACATCTTAGGGCTCAATGAGTCCAGCCCTGTCATTTTACAGATAAGGAAACTCAATCCCAGAGAGGTAAAGTGATTGTTCTGTAACACAGGTAATTAATGGCAGGGGCGTAATTCAAACCTAGGTCACTCATTCCATTGCACCTTGTATCAGACTTGTATAGACATATACAATATCTTCCCCTTTTAGATTATAAGCTTCCTAAGAGGTCCTTTTCCTGTTTTTCTTTGTCTTCCTAGCACCTAGATGTTATGGATGAGGTGGGGATATACATAAATAGAGTTTAATATCAGACAGAGCTCACTATGCAAATGAAATTACAAGTCTGAAAAAAAAATTCTTTGTACCTAGTAAGCACTTAATGTTTATCACTCAACTGAATTTAAAATAAATCTAAACAAAGCCATTTTAACACACTATTAAACTAACCAAAATGAGACTTCTTCCTATGGGCCAATTGCACTGCCATTGGTACTACTACTCACTCCCACACATCTCTTGCCCTGAGAAGTTATCAAATCAACTCTAACAAACATTTTAATGGACAGATTTTATTTCTTTCCTCACAATCCCTTTGACTTGCCAGGTCAAAATACTTTTCCCTGGCCATCACTCACCTATATGTAAATGTGCCCCTCTATTAGAATCTAAGTTCCTCAAGGGCAGGAGTTCACTTTATATCCAAAGACTTAGCAAACTGCCTGGAACATTCATTCAAGTGACTGAATCCACAAATCATACAAAATAAACGGTTTACCTAATAATGACACCTCTATGTGAAATACTATTTTAAATGTATATTATTAATATATCAATTATTTATGTTGCTTTTCTATATAAACTTCATTTACTCAGTCCTTACCTTGATCTTCGGTCTCATATCATTAACTGTCTACTAGACATTTCAAATTATATGTCCCGGACACATCTTAAACTCAACTTGCCCCCAAACAAATCATTATCTTTCCCCCCAAACTCTCCCTTCTTCCAAACTTCTCCATTTCTGTTGAAGGAACCACCATCCTTCCTGTGTCTTGATACTTCCTGAATTCCTCACTTCTCCACACCCCACATCAATTGCCAAATGTTGTCATTTCTACCTCTAGGATCAAATACAAACTCCTTTATTTTGCTCTTAAAAGCCTAAACGGCCTGGACTGCAATCTATCTTGCAAGGTTTCCTGGACATTACTGCCCCCTCCCACACTTGGAACTCCTGTTAAACTGGCCTTCTCTCATTCCGCCCTCAACACTCCATCTTCTGTCTATGTATCTTTACAGGCCATTCACATGTCCAAAATGCTTCCTTCTTAATTGCACCTAGCTCAAGTACTATCTTCTTCAAGAAGGCTCTCCCGATCCTTCAACTGCTTATGCCCTCCTCCACATATTATCTTGTATATATTTTGTATGTATTTGTATTTATTCACTTTATACTCATGCTGTACATATTTGTAGAACTACTTATGTCCCTCAGTAGAATGTAAGCTCACAGCAAAGAGGGATTGCTTCATTGTTTTTACTTTTAACTACCATACGCAGTAAGTGGTACCTAAGTGGCACCGTAGGTAGAGAACTGGCAATGAAGTCTAGAAGACATGAGATCAAATGTGGCCACAGACACTTCTCAGGCATGTCATCCTGGGGAAGTCACTTAACCTCTATCTGCCTCAATCTCTTCATCTAGAATGGAAATAATAGTACCTACTTCCTAGGGTTGTTGTGAAGATTGAATGAGATAACAGAATGCTATTATTATTATTATCATGGCCTCTCTAGCCACCTAGCACAATGCCTGTCATGTAATAGGCACTTTAAGGCACTTAGACTTGATTGGTTGTTTGACTAATACCCTACTGTGAGGGGAGAAGAGGTATGAAGCTGACTTGTTGAAGGCATTAGGAAGCAAATAATAAACAGAATGTAGGTCAAACTTTCATCTCAGGCCTACCCAATGAAAATCAATAGTTCCCCAAAACATAATTATAGAACTTCCTTCTCCTTCTGTTTTCTATGAGTCATACGAAGAGCCTCAAAGTTAGAAACATACTTTGGGAATTAAGAGTTGAGAAAAGGATTAGGCAAGTACAGTAAGGAATAAATAAGGAAACTATGGTTTGAAAGTAAAGGACAAGTAAAAAGTATATTCAGTCAAGGGTACAAAAGAATAATTGCAAAGACTTGTGAAAATACAGTTTTGCAAGAAAGAAAATATGGGTTATCAAGCATGATGTTAAGATAAACTGGGATATTAGAAAGATACTTGCATTTCAGACAAATTTATCATTGGATAGGAGTTGAGAACTCAGAGTGAGGAAGCTATTAAGAGAAAAAAATTTAAGAATTACCACATCAGGCCAGGTTGCTACAGATCCTTCAAACAAATCTGGTTTATGAACTTGACAAATGGATATTGCCATCTGCCTTCTTCCTATGTGCTATCTCCCCTAATTAGAATATAGGTCTCTTGAGAGCAGGGAGGGAACAAGCATTTATTAGGCACCTACTATGTACCAGGTCCTGTGCTAACAAAGCACTTTACAAATATTATTACCCCATCTTAGAGAGATTTGTAAAGACAGAATCCATCTTGCTTTTATGCTGTATCCCAGGGATTAGCACCAGGTATCTTCTTGATTATCCTTCTAAACCTCCACAACCCAAATAGTGCCATCTATCGTCTACCTTTTTTTCTAGAAATTCTCCCTCTCTTTTGTTTCTGTGATGCATCCATGTTTCTGTGACGCATCCACTAGTTCTCTTAGACTTCTCCATCTTCCCTCTATCCTTTAGCCTAATGTGTCTCCAAAACAGAGAGCAGTGAGCAAGGTGAGCAGCAGAACACAACACGCAGGGGAGGGCCTGATCAGACACTTTAATAAAAAGACTTTATAAATGTGGGTGCTTAAGGCCAGAAAATTCTGCTCTCCATGACACGTAGGCTCTTATTCTGTGTTAAGTTGTACATGGCTCAGAGCCTTGTAAAGGAGTACCAACTTTCAAACTCTACTTAAGAAGCACAAATACCTCCCCTAAACTCAGTACCTAGGTTCTGTTCAGACCTTTCTTTCCTCAGTTTACACTTGATCCTTCCCTAGACTAATCCATTACCATCACTTTCAGTATTGCAGATGGCTCTTAAAACTACATAAAAGTTCTCCCTAACCCTTCTCCCTCTCTCTATTCCTCCATTCTCAATGTTCCAGATACACAAACCTGACCAGAATTGACTCTTAATTATCTGTACAATAGGAGCAGTGAGTACTACCATTGAATTTGAAAGAGATAATCCAAAATTAGTTTTTGTTCCATTTTAGTGTATGATACACTGACACATCTCCTCTCAACAAACTTCCTTTCCTAATATTTTCTTTAGTTTAGTATGAAAATTGATCATAAACAGGTTCACAGACTCAAAAGCAGAAAGAACTTTATAGGCCATCTTGTACAACTTCTTTTGGGAGATGAGGAACTAAGGCTAAGAGAAGTGACTTGCCATGGGTCACACAAGAAGTAAGTAGTCATCTGTATTTCCAGAGCACAAAGCAAAAAGAGTTGAGGTTAAAACTGTCAGGAATATGCCTAGTAACAGATTAAAGCTGGGCTGACATATAAAAATTGATTATAAAAAGTGTTGAACTTTGCAATATCTCTGACCCTCTCCTCTCCGCTAACACCTGTGCACACCCTCAACACCTCACTCCTTGATTACAATAACGAGCTGGTGGATCTGCCTCCCTCAAGGCTCTCCCCATGCCAATCCATTCTCTCTATTCTGCCACCGAAGTGATTTTCCCAGCACAGGTCTGATCATGTCATTACTCAATACACTCCAGGGGCTACCAAATATAAATACAAAATGCTCTACTTGGCATTTAAACTCCTTCATAACCTAGCCCCCTCCTACCTCTCCAGTCTTCTTATACCTTACTCTCAACCATGTATACACTCTTTGATTCAGTGACACTGGCCTCCTGGCTGTTTCATTAATAAGACACTCCCTATCTCTTGGCTCCAAGAATTTTCTCTGGAATTTCCCCATGCCTGGAAAGCTTTCTCTCCTCTGCTCCTTGGCTTCCTTTAGGTCCCAACAAAATCCCATTGTGAACTGTCTTTCTCATTAGATTGAAAGCTCCTAGAGGGCAGGAATTGTCCTTTGCCTCTTTTTGATCCCTAGCACTTAGCACAGAGCCTGGTTCTGGACACTGGACCCAGATAGCTCCAGAGGTGAAAGTGAGGCTGGTGACTTTGTACAGTCCTCTCTCACTTAAATCCAATTCACTTGCATGTCAAGGCATCATATTCCTGATATCACAGTCCTCTTCAAGAATGAAGGACAAACAGCAGCAACAGTGCCTGGCCCTTAGTAGGAGATAATCCTTTATTGATTAACCACGTCAAAAAAAAATTGATGACTCCACCCCAACGGTGAAACCTTCATAATCTAGCCACTGTCATCAATGGCAGAATCACATGCCCTGCAAATCACAGAATTTGAAGGGACTTTACCAGCTATCTAATCCAATCCATAAACAAAAGAAATTCTCACTATAAGATAACCACCAGCTGGTCATCCAGGCTCTACTAAAAGACCCCCAAAAAAGGGGATCCCACTACCTCTTAAGCTCATTCTACTCTTAAAGAGCTCTGCTAGCAATTTTTTTCGTGACAGTTAAGCCTAAATTTGCCTGGGTTTTTATTTTTTTTTTGTTTCTTTACTTTGCCTTACATTTCCAACTCATCACCAAATCCAGTCAATTCTTTTACCACATCTCACAGCGGCAACTCTCCTTAAACCTTCATAATTACTATCCTTGTCTGTTCCAATTCACAAGTGAACTATTTCATCAATGTCTTCAAATTTTCTGTAATCCAAGTGTACATGGCTACTAGAAAAATCTCCCATGTATGCACAATTTTCATGCTGTTACTATCCTCCCCTGCGTTAGAACCAACAGTGGCTCCCCATTATCAAATTTATCAAAATCAAACTTGAGCAAAGGATTCCAATCCAACCTCCTACCTATATCACCAAATTCATTTTTCATATTCATCAATAGGCTTTCTGTTCCAGCCAAGCAAATATGCTTGGAATTTCCTGCCTGTCGTTTGCTCATTCTCACCTCCTTACCCTCAAACATGCCATTCCCTTCTTGAAAATGCCTTTTTTTCCCCTGTCAATCCACATCCCTCCTCTTTATAATCTACCTATACTTTTACTATCCTCATATCATTTTATCCTACTGGCCAAGTGCTTACAAGCCAAACAAGAAAGATGCATGAAAATGAAGGTCTGAGCTGGAGTTTGTTACCTAAGAAAATTATTTCTAAAAACTAGGTACTCATATCTTTTTACACTTGCTTAGCTGTTGCTTGGATCTTATTTTAGGTGTGCGCCTGTTCTACCCCACCAAATGGATGTTTGAAGAACTATGGCCTTTACTTTCTTGTTATTTCTCTACAAAATTCATAATTAGTCCTCAAACTTTGATTTAATAAAACTAAGCAAGTCTCAGTGAATCATTCCCTATTTTCATGAAAAAGCAAAACAAATACAACTTCTAATCACTGAAAGGAGCAGGCATGGAAAGAAAATCCTAACAATTATATTAACAGTTCTCTTTCCAAAAACAAGAATGGATTACTACTCCAAAGACATAAGTACACAACAAAAAAAAAAATTTTAAATGAACATTTATAAAATAATGGCAATGGCCATCTGGGCAAAAAAAGATATATAAACAAGCAAGGCCTGAGAGAAGAAAAGCAGTTGTGCTACTTTTTTTATGATTAAAAATGTAAACCTACCCAGTAAGTACATGACTCTGGGAACCAAACTGAGGAACTGGTCTAAAAAAGAAATAAGAAAATAACACTCCCCCAAAGGCCTGAAAAACAAGACAACTAATTCACTGCAACGGTGCAAATTATAATACTACTACTACTACCAAAAACTAGAAATCCTCAGAACCTTGAAAGAAATAGAAGAAATTAACCACTCCCAATATGCTGCATAATCAGAAAAAGGGAAAAATATCCTTTTCCTTCCCAAGTATCTAAGAAGTCTAGGAGAGATGAAAAAAGATCTTCTTCCACTCCACTTTAACCTGGTTACTGTCAAAAATGTAATCTGAGACTATGAATCAAAGCAAAATTAAGTGGCTCACAGAGTTCAAATGTGATCCTAACAAACCAAAGAAGCCAAACCATCCAATGTATACATACACAGTCCAAAACCAACAGGAAAGTGGACTGGACATACAGATGCTCAGGAGACAGAAAAGTTTTTTTCGGCTTCCATGGAAGTGGTTAACTGAGGCTACTAATACCTGACCAAAGTATAACTAAGCATATAATAATACCTCAACAGCATGCAAACATATAATTCCTCTACAGAAGAAAGAATACGTTAACTTACCAAAAAAATAGCAAAAACAACAATTTATATCTCACAGGGTAGCTCAACTTTCAATTTATGTCAATATCCACCTAGGAACAAAATAATTTTAAGATAGGAGGAGAAACCTTCCCCAAACACAGAAAAACAGCACGGATGACTGAAAAATTCTACAGAACGGTAACAATATCCAAACCAAGTTTAAAAAAAGAGCTGCAGAAAAAAAGAGCAGTGCGGAGAAATGGGGGGGGGGGAGTGTCAAGAATAGGAATGCCCTTCTTAGTGATTCCAGACACCCCCCTCTTTGAAAAGGTGAAACCTAATCTCTTCCTCCTCTCACCTGGCAATAACTCAAAATCTTCAAGTGTCTCCTCATCTCCACCAAAGCCACCAAGCCCCAACCATCAATCCCACCCAGGACCCTCATCCCTCCAAGGCTTAAGAAGAAAAAAAAAAAGGGGGGGGGGGTTTGGACGGAGGAACAGGGGCACACCACGTGGGCAGGATGCAAACACATCCAGTACAGAAACACGTCTGCACTGAGCAGCTGCCGGCCGGGGTTGGCCCGATCACCAGCAAAGGACACGGGGACAGACAGGATGGGTGGGAGGCCGGCCGATCTGGCCATCCCGAGAAAGGGCAGCAGCGCAGGAGGTGTGAAGTCCTCCCGAAAAGCCGCATCGTGCCGAGGATCTATCCTCCCAGGACACAGGAGGCTCCCCAGAGAGGGGGCGGGGGAGGCTGAGGGGGGCGCGGCGCCCCGCGGCGCAGGGGCCCGGCGGGGGAGGGGCGCGCGGCGCCCTCTGAGGGGCAGCAGCAGCTGATGGGGGGAGGGGGGAAGGGAGGAGGGGGAGGGGCGGCCGCTGCCCTCGAGCCTTCGCAGGCCCGCCTGGCTCTGCCCTCCCCACTGCCCCCTCGGCGGCCAGCGAGCGGGCAGCGGGCACCCCACACCCGGCCGGACTCGGCTACGGCCCCGGCCCCAGCGATGCCCCGGCCCCGCCTCCCCGCTCCGGCCGTCCAAGGGGCTTGTCCTCACCTCAGGCTTCGGAGGCCGGGGCGGCCCAACCGAGCCCCCGGCCCGCTCCGTGCGTATCCGTCCCCCAGGAAATGCCTCAACGGCGGCTGAAGTGAGCGAGCGGCCAGGGCACCGAGCAGCGCCCACGGTGGCGGCGACAGCGACGGCTACGACGGCGGCGGCGGCAGCAGCGGGAGCAGCCAACATCCGGGGCCGCGCACCCGGAACTACTTCCCTCCTCCCGGGCCCCCCCCCCCTTCTCTTCCCACTACCCACTCCCGCGGGCGGCGGCGGCGACGTCGCTGCGCCTCCGTCCTGGCGTCAGCACCGCCTCTTCCCGCGTTCTGGTCCTCTTGGGCGCCGCACGAACACGGAGCCCTGAGATCCCTCCGCTGGGAGAAATAGTGCCCCGGGCCCCCGCTAGTCGGCTCTCTACCGCTTTGCCCTTGGACACGGCTGGCGGGCGGCTCCTAAGCCGCGTTCTTGCCTTTCAGCGCGCAGCCTGACGACCCCTGGTGGCAGGGAGGGGAGAGGGAGTCTGGGGTCCCTTGCGAGCCGATGCGGGCATCGGAGGCAAGGCGTCACTGCCCCCCCCACCCCACCCCACCCCCCGCGAAGAGCCTGGTCCTCGTGGCATTTAGGGTGGAAAATGAGCTTAGGGACCATCTGACCCACATGCCCCGTCCTTCATTTAACATACGGGGAAACTGAGGCTTAGGAAGCTCGAGGGACTTTGCAGAGGTCACACAAGTCAACAAGCAAGCTACAGTGGGAACTGAAGGCGATTGACTTAGTGTCCCCCCTTCTTTGGCTTTGTGCGGGATCTCCTCCTATTTCTGGAGTGCCCTTCTTCCCGCCTCCCCTGGACCCCTTCAATTCCACTTAAATTCCACCTTCTGCAGGAGACCTCTTTCCCCCCTTTTCTCCACCCCTAGTTCCTTCGCTCTGGGACTGCCTAACATTTACGTGGTATTCATCTGGTTTGTATCTAGTCCTTTGCAGTCTGTCTCTCCCCATTATGATGGAAGCTTGAGGCAGGGACCTGTTTGTTTTGGGGGGGAGGTTCCCCTTTTCTTTGCCTTCTTTGTGGCTCCCCAGTACTCAGCACAGTGCTATATAAATGTTTAGCTATTATTTTATTTATTTGAAAATGTTTGTTGACCGATTAACTGATGCAGCCAGTAAGTGGCAGAGTCAGGATCTGCACCCTGGGCATAGGCTAAAGAGTGATAAAGCTGTAAGGGCCCTTGAAATCATATAATCCTGTCCCTAGGTTTTGCTAAGTAGAAAACTGAAGTCCGAAAAAGGAATTGCCCAAAGTCACACAGGCAGGAGGAAGTAGCTGAGCCAGAATTCTAAACCAGGTGCTCCAAGCCCAAATCCATTCATTGCTCAGCTGGCCTGAACTGATTTGAAGCAGTGAAATCCTAGTAGCTCAGAGGCAATCAACCGATCAGTTAGCAAGTATTTATTAAGCAACCAACAAGTGCTAGGCATTGTGCTAGTTGGGGATCTTAAAAAGGCTCTAGGCTAGGGCTCAAAAGTCCAGGGAAGCCTGATGATGGTTAGGATAGCAGAAGGAAGGTGTATGTATTCAGGGGTGGGGAAACGGCCATAGCCAGGTCTCATGTGGCCCTCTAGGTCCTCAAGTGCAGCCCTTTGACTCCAAACATTGAAGTTTCAGTCAAAGGGCCATCCTTGAGGACCTAGAAAGGCCACTTGTGGCCTCGAGGCCCCAGGTTCCCCACTGCTGGTATAGGTAGGTGTTAGGGCAGAGAGATCCATGGAGTCTCCAGCTTTAACAGCCTTTGGGCTCTTCTCCACACACAACTGAACAGCCAGGTGAGCAGCCTAGTTAGAATGAAAAGGAATGGATTTAAAAACAGGAAGACCTAGGTTCAAATCCCTCCTTTGCCACTTGGAGCAACTTACCTAAATTTTCGGGGTCCTAGTTTCTGTGTTTGAATATGGAATAGAGAGAGATGCAAGCGGGGAGGTTGGACTAATGGACCTGAACTACCTTCCAAATCTAAATCTGCGTCTTTGCCCTGCTAATAATATCCCTCCCTGACTCCCTTCTATCTACTCATTCAACAAAGGCTTATTTAGTGTCTGCTGTGTAAGTGCCCTCAGCCAGTGGATGCTTTTAGTAAGGGGAGGATATCCACATACCCACAAATTCACTAAAGCAAATAGGACATTACTAATGGGCCAATGAGCTTTAAGGTAATAGATTTTAGGACTGGGAGGGGGGAGAGGGAGGAACATTAGCACGCTATCATCTCTCCAACTAAACCATTATATCCTTACGTATTTATGTATTACCTTACAACACTTAGCATAATACGGTATATGCCTTGTAAGTGGTCAGCACATATCTATTGGATTAAAAATTAACTTGCCGGTCCTGTATTGTTTACTGCTCTTGGTTTGTTAGTCATCTTCCACAAAGGTGAGGCCCCTTATCTTTCGTATTGACCATGTCTATCACAGAGTAAAGAGCTTATTTCAGCAGGAGGAGCTTCTCTCTGCACACTCACCGATGAACTGATCAGCTGAATGAGGAAAACAAAAAAAGAGAGTAAGATGGCTCTATGAACAGAGCCTTTATACGTGTAGTCCTCTATGTCTGGAACAGATGTCCTTCTTTCCCTGGGCCCCAGAACCCCTAGCTTCCTTAAGGCACAGCTCAGATGCCAACTCCTATGCCAGGCTTTTTATGATCCCTGGAGTAATTTAAGATGCTCAACTCCAAACCCCTAAGAAGTTTCTCTTTTTCTCTTTCCCCCCAAACCTGATTCCCCGGTAGAGCAGCCCCCACAGGAAATAAGATATCTATCAGGAAAAAGAAGAGCTCCCCATGTTTTGGGCTGAGATTGTCCTGCATCCAACACATGGGAAATAGATGTGATATGATACAAAGTGCACTGTAATACAAATCTGAAAACTGAGGTCATGGTCAAGGTCACTCATAGTAAATGAGTGATAAACTCTCTGATCCGAAGTTTACTCATCTGTAATGGCTGGACTAGGTCACTAAGTGCCCTTCCAACTCTAACATTCCATGTTACATTTTAGTAGCCACAAAAGAAACTTTTGAAATTTGACTGCTTCCCATTCAAATTATCTTCCATCATTTGCATTCCACTATTGCCATGCCTATAAAGAATAGTCTACATTATTTTGTCCTTGACCCCTTGCAATATGACTGTTCACAGAATTTGTGGGTTGGAAGAGTGGCCGCCTAAGTCCAACCCATACTCAGAAAGAAATTCCTTCTACACCCTACCTGATCATATCACTTTTGCTTGAAGATCTCAAATGAAGAGGAAACCACTACATTCTGAGGCAGTCCACTCCATTTTTGTGCAGCTCTTGTCAGGAAGTTTTCCCCTGCATCAAACCTAAATTTGTCGTTGTGCAATTTCCATCTATTCAAACAGTCAATGAATACTTATTAAGCACTTACTATCTACTGCCTCACTGTATGTCCCTACCGTGCTAAGCACTGGGGGCAAAAAAAAAAAAAGGCAAAAGACAGTCCTTGCCCTCAAGGAATTTGCAGTCTAATTGGGGAGACAACATGCAATAAATATATGCAAAGCAAGCTATATACAGGATAAATAGTTCTCTCTTCTGGGGCCAAGGAAAACAAGGCTAGTCCCTGTTCAAATACTTAAAGATTGCCACAGAAACCTCCTCCACACTTCAACTCTGTGGCCCCGTCCTCTGATTGTCTGGTTCCTCTTAGAATCTTCATTTTGAAGAAAGTGTCCAGGCCAACCATGTCTTCATTCTCCTCTAGGCTATACTACTGACTCTCTGAACCAGGGATGGGGAATCTGCTCTTGACTTTCTCTACCATGCCACAGAAGCCTCCTCGCCCTGGAAGCTACATTTCACCTTGAAGCTTCTTCCTCTGACTGGCTAGAACACCCAGGCCAGCCATGTCTTAATTTCTCTCCGGGATCCACTTGTGATTCTCTGGACTTTCTCTACCACACACCTGTGCAAGGACCTTCTCTCCCTCAACCCCTCTCCTGGTTTTTCAGCTCCTTTTTCTGTGTTGTCTTTTCTTATTAGACTGGCAGAGACTGTCTTTCTTTTGGCTTGTACTTGTATTCCCAGAGCTTAGCACAGTGCCTGGCACATAATAAGTGCTTAATAAATGCTACTAGATGACAGATTGACTTGAGAATTGCTATCATGTTCTCACCAAGTTTCTTCAGGCTAGACATCCCTGGTTTCTTCAACTGATGGTTATATAATATGAACTCAAAGACCTATCACTCTCCTTTCTCTGAACAATGTACATCCTGAAATGTGGTATTCCCTGGCAGTCAGCTACTAAACTTGGTTTCTCCAAGGTCACCATTTGCTTTATTGGGAAATCTAGTAGTTTTTCATCTTCCTTGACCTATTTCTAGCATCTGATATTGTTAAGCACTGCTTCATTTTTGATTCTCTCCCCTTCCTTAGCTTCTTTGACATTGCTCTTTCCTACTTCTCTCATATTTCTTTAGTCATCTTCACCTATTCCTCTTTCTGCACCAGTCCTAAAGGTGGGCATGCCCCACCCCAAGGCTCTGTACATAGCTGGCTTTCTCTGCTGTCTTCCCTAACAATCTTACCCACTTTATTTATTTTTAAGACTTATTTATAGACAACCACCAATTGGAATCTATATCTCTATTCCAGTCCTCTCCTCTACACTAAAATCTCTAATCGCCAATTGCTTATTTAGATTCCCTGCCAGCATCTCAAAATCAACATCTGAAACAATAAATTCATCATCATCTTCCCCAAGGTCTGCATGATCCCTGCCTTCTGTGTTTCTATTAATTACAACTCTACCCTCCCGGTTAGCCATGCCTGAAACATCAATTCATTTCAATTCAACAAGTATTTTAAAAGCATTTTCTTTGTGCCAGGCACTTCTGTAGATACCAATGATAACAAAGGTGGTAATGAAAAGTTCTGGGGCAGAGCCAAGATGGCGGCTGGAAAGCAGGGACTAGAGTGAGCTCTCCACCAAGTCCCTCCAAAAACCTATAAAAAATGGCTCTGAACCAATTCTAGAACTGCAGAACCCACAAAATAGCAGAGGGAAGCAGGGCAGTAGCCCAGGACAGCCTGAATGGTCTCTGGGTAAGGTCTATCCCTTACAGAGCTGGGAGCAGAGCCCAGCATGGGCGGCATGGACCAATGAGACCAGGAGCCAGGGGGAGCGTGTCCTAGTGCCTTGAATCAGTGAGCTGCAGCAGTTACCAGACTTCTCAACCCACAAACACCAAAGACAACAGAGAAGGTTAGTGGGAAAAGCTGCTGGGGACAGGGAGTTTGTGGTTTGGCCACCACCCCAGGGGCAGCAGAGGTGGGGCAGCTTCAGAACTACAGCTGCAGTTGCTTCTGGCCCCAGGCCTGCCTGGTGGGAAGAATTAAGTGGCTGATCAGAGCAGGAGCAAAGAGCCTGCTGAAGATCTAAGTCCAGTCCAGGTTGGGAGTTCTTAGGGAAGGAGAAGTGCTGGTGTGGCAGAGCTGGCGCATCCCCCCAAGCATGGAACATAGAACTGTTTAGTTTACAACCAGTCATACCCTGCTGAAAAACTCAAGGGTCAAGTAAGTTGCCTGGGAACATGGGCAGGCAGAGAAAATGCACCCAGATTCAGTCTCAGACTTTGGAATCTTTCTTTGGTGACAAAGAAGACCAAAACATACAGCCAGAAAAAATCAACAAAGTCAAAGAGCCTACAACAAAAGCCTCCAAGAAAATCATGAACTGGTCTCAGGCCATGGAAGAGCTCAAAAAGGATTTGGAAAAGCAAGTTAGAGAAGTAGAGGAAAAATTAGGAAGAGAAATGAGAAGGATGAGAGAAAACCATGAAAAACAAGTCAATGACTTGCTAAAGGA
>CM053622.1:761282696-761311911 GCA_028646595.1 Phalanger gymnotis
ACCTACCCAGCAAAACTGAATATCATGCTCCAAGGTAAAATATGGACTTTCAATAAAATAGAGGACTTTCAAGCTTTCTCAGTGAAAAGACCAAAGCTGAATAGAAAATTTGACTTTCAAACACAAGAATCAAGAGAAGCATGAAAAAATAATCAGGTGGCACAGTGGACAGAGCACTGGAACAGGAGTCAAGAAGACCTAAGTTCAAATCCAGCCTCATATACGTAATAGCTGTGCAGTCCTGGGCAAGTCACTTAACTCCTGTTTGCCTCAGTTTCTTCATCTCTGAAAGGGGGAATAGTAATAGCCCCTACCTCCTGGGATTGTTGTGAGGATCAAATAAAATAGTAATTGTAAAAAAAAAAAAAAGAAAAGAGAAAAAAAGTTCCTGCGCTCCAGGACCTTACATTCTACTAGGAGGATGAAAATTGTATACAAACATATACAAGGTAGTTGGAGAAGAGATCAATAGGTGGATCAGGAAAGGCTTTCTATAAAAGGTAGAGCCTAAGTTGAGCCTTGAAGGAAACTAAGGATTCTTAGAGGTAGAAAGTATATCTGGGGATGGAGACAGCTTGTGCAAAGGCATTAAGGCAGAAGAGGCAATGCTAAGTTCAAGACAAAGCAATATCATTCTGGCTGGAATTTAGAATGTATGAAAGGAGTTATGTGAAATAAATCTAGAAAAAGTAAGCTAAAGACTGATTGTGAAGCACAACTAAGAGATTACTGGTAACCTTCAAAGAAGCGGTTTCAGTTGAGTACCGAGGTCAGAAACAAGAAAGCAAGGTTTTGTGAAGTGAATGAGAAGGGAGAAAGTAGAGGTCCAAACCAGGCAACTCTTTCTAAGAGTTTGCCTATGAAAGAGAAGAAGACTGAAATTATGAGGCACAGAAGGATAAAGTTTTTTTTTAAATGATGGGCAGATTTGGAGACAGTAGGGAAGAAGCCAGTGGACAGGGAGAGATTGAAGATGAGAAAATGAAGGGATTAGGAAATGGGCAGATTACCAAAATGGCAAGCTGCCAGAGAAGTTTGTAGGGAAGGGAATAGCACCAAGAGCACAAACAGGATTGGCTTTGGGGAATAGAAAAGCCAACTCTTCATTAAATGTTGAAGCAATGAAGAAGAGAATGGGAGACAATGCTAAGGGAATTTTGAAGTAAAGAATTAAGTAAAAAGAGGAATCTCCCTCAGGATTGCCTCTGTTTTTTTCAGTAACATAGGAGATATGGTCCTCTGTTAGGGATGAGCAGAGTCAAAGGGGAGGTGTCTGGAGCTTGAAAGGAGAAGAGGAAGTTTAGAACAATTGCTGAGAGGAGTGTGATAGGAAAAAAAAGAGGATGGCTTGTAACAGCAGTCAAGGCTCAGGTGCCATTGGATAATTTAAGTTTGGGGCACATTGCTGACCACTTGTCTGATCCAGTTTGATAACAAAGATGAGGTACTGGGCAATCCTATGCTCATCTAAGGTGTTCTGCTCTCCACCCATCATCAGATGCCAGGCTCTTTCTGTTTTTCAGAGAGCTGGCTACCTCTCTGTACCTTACTCTACACCTTTCATAGATAAATGTTCCTCGTTTTAGTTTATAGGTATAGTCAATGTTGTTGTATCTAATTAGTCTCTTGTCTGAGCCCTTAAGTACTGGAATACTATGCTCTCTTCCCTTGATGCTAAGTGCCAGTAGACTCCAGTCATGAGGTAATGGAGTCCACCAAAGGAGCATAAATTAGTTGCGTAAAATTCTTTCTATATATCCATAGAAGTCTAAAAAGAAAAGAAAAGATGTTAAAACAACCACCACACAAATTACACACCCAAGTCCTCTCCTCTTAGTCCTAGGCAGCCAATCCAAATGCATGTCTCACACTCATGGCTTCCAGGAACATAATTCAAGTGCTTAGAATTAAATTTTCATCCACCTTTCTCTGCTGGAGAGAGGAAGAACCATTAACCACACAAGTGAGTCAGGCTGCCCAGATTCTCTCCGTCCTCCCTAGTGCCACAGATCATCTGTTCTGTTCTCATTTACACTCCAAGTATAGCAGAGATGGGTTCTCCCAAACTATGACTAATCCATATCTCTCAGTCCTATCCAGTGACCAGGAAAAAGGGGCCTAGGTGTTCCATCAGCATTGCACCATATTCCCTTCCTTATATTCTTGCTCTTTTTCCTTCAGAGTTTCAGTGCCGATCATGTCCATCACTTTCATTCCAAGTTCTTTTTGTAACTTCCACTGCCAGGTACACTTACATTCAGAAGCTTTATAGGCAAGGCTAGCTCTAAGACTTGGGGCCTTCAGTTTTTCTCCCCTACCCCTCTACTTTCTCTATTAGAGCAGAGTGAAGAGGTTATGATAACATAAATTTATAGTGTATTCAGCCAGCATAGTTGGAAAACCTCCTCTTCCAGAGGTGTTCAGCAACATATAAATAGTAGTAGAAAAGGTAGATGCTGGAGGTAGCCCACGGTTGGGGTTTGGTAAGGCATGAGTAGTGGTAGAACAGGAAATCACTCGTTTCAGGAGTAAAGGACAGTGTAGCATTGACCTGGTTAGATACAATGTCAAGCGAAGTGGTAACACCCTGGGAGAGCAGAGAAGGGTAGAAGGAAGTCATGGTAAGGGCATAGAATAGAGTTAGGAGAATTAAGGCAGAGGAATGAATAGAAGGATAGGTAGTTGTGATCAAAGAGAGAAACTTTCCTCAGGGTGCAGTAAATAGGGCTCTCAGACTAGAGTCAGGAAGATCTCAGTTCCAATACAACCTCAGACACTTACTAGCTTTGTGACCTTAGGCAAGTCCGTTAAACCTCTTTGCCTCAGTTTCCACAACTGTAAAATACAATCAAAAAATAGCACCTACCTCCCCAGGTTGTTGTGAGGATCAAATGAAATAATATTTGTAAAATGCTTGGTCCATAGCATGTGCCTAATAAATACCTGTTTCTTTCTTTTCTTCCTCCTATCTGTAGAAGAGAGCAAAACTAACAAGGTGACTTGGGATTAAATTCGTGGCCTTGGCCTCAATCCTGTGCTCTCATTAGTCACATGCATGCTTAAAAATATAACGATACAGAGACAGTTTGCTATGTGATCGTTGACAAATTCATAGATTAAATACAGTGTTTACCTTATATATAAGCAAGGATGCCGATGTAACTAGCTGCTACTAGGAAGAATGAGTAAGGAGATATTCAAATGATGGGACCAGGGGGAAAAAAATCACTTTCTCTCAGTGTGTTGGCAAAGACTTTGGGTGGAAAGGAGCCCAGTGACCTAAGGGGAAAAATGCTCCAGCCAAACAACTTGAAGAGGCTTAAAACAAGGATTCAGGATGGGATGAAGGGGCTGTTGACTAAATGGGTCTCAAAGTGCTGAGCAAGTAGGGGGCTTCCAGTAAAGACTTGTCAGTGATTGGGAGGCAAAGATGCAGAACACAGGACGGAGAGGTGGCGAAGGGGCTTTAGAGGGTCTACTAGTCCAATTCTCTTATTCTACCAATGAAGAACCAGGTTCAAAGAGGATTCCAATGATCACACTACAGAAAATATCCTTGCTGAGCCCTAAGAGACAAACCCAGAAGTCAGGCAGGAAAAGGTAACTGTCTAGTTCAATGATTCTCAAACTATGGTCCAGAGACCCCTGGGACTCACTGAGATAATTTCAGGATATCCTCAAGGTCAAAACTATTTTCATAATAACACTAAGCTGTTCTCATTTTTCATATGGTAAATATTAATAGCTTTAAGCCACATAAATGAAAGGTCTTTGAAGAGTTCTCAATTTTTTGAGAATGTAAAGAAGTCTTGAGATTAAAAAGTTTGAGAACCCCTTGGTCTGGTCTTGGGCGAGTACTACATCAACTTCAGCAAGATGAGTGAGGTGATCAGCCCCTTCCTCCTGTGAGAGCTGTTCAATAGCAAAATACTTTGCTCACCCTGACGTGCTTGGTTTCGCATTTATTTAATGATATCCCCAAGGGTACATGCTCCATAGTCAACTAGTCCTTGCAAGGATAAGAGGCAGATCAATCAATCAAGCAGATATCTATAGGTGCCTACCACATGCCTGACACTATACCAGGCACCACGAGATCACAGCCTTTGATCACTCCCATTCCCCAATAATAATTGGGGGTCAACTGAGTTTGCCACATCTACAAGGTCTGGGACCAACAGATGGCCTCATGTCTATGAACAAAGGAAGCATAGGTCAAACTGTCCACTTCTGTTATTTATAACAGAGGTTCAGGGTGATATTTTTCTAATCCCCCCATCAAAGTCCCTGCTTTGGACTTTTCTGCGTTTTCATTGGTAATGACCGTTGCTTTAAAGTTTTATAGCCTTGCTTATGGAATGGTTCCTTGGCACCTAGGCAAGGTATGTGTGACCTTGGCAAAACTTCTTATCTTTTATAGAATGGACCTTTTCAGAAATGTCAGAGAGATGAAAGTTTTACAGATAGATTCCACCTACAAATGTTTATTTTACAGGGTTGGGGGGGTGGGGATGATGATGTAAATTTCCCAAATGGATATTTTGCCTTTGTGGTTAGGCCAAACACAGCAAAGCTTTCTTAAATTGCAGGGTAGAATGGAGTATGTTTACAAGCAGGTATTTGTAGGAATCCTAAAAAGAGTTTCTTCCAGCCAGTTCAATGTGACAAGCCCTTATCAAATGCCTGTTGTGCTAGAGATACAAAGACAAGGATGATAATAGTCCCTACCCTCGAGGAGCTTATTTGCATCCTAGGAGAAGAGCTCCCGTTCTGGAACAGGATCACCAGTAATCTCTTCAAACCTTCTGTGACACAAGTCTAATCTAACCTTTGGAGCTTTAATTCACCATTCCAACAGTGCAGTTCAATAGTAGCTTTCCTCCCCACCAATTCAAAGTTCTCCTGATTCTGTTTCCAGAAATATTCCAGACTCTATGAGATACTACATTAAGCCCACAATGTTTCCCTCGGCAAAATCTGCAAACCTCATAGGAGTCACACATTTGCTGAAGAGCATTTTCCCAGCTTGTCGAGCACTAAATATTCTGGGGGTTGAGTCCCCATTTTCCATGTATGACTTCTTCCCATTAGCGACACAGGAGATAGAAGTCTATTTTTCAATATATAGAGAGTTAAGGGACCCTTCCTGACATTTTGGAATGGAGAATGAAGATTTCTAGCTATAAGGCTCTCTGTTCTGCATTCACTTGAGTTCCAAAAATCAGTTGTAAAAGTGCAGGATAGGGAAGGCATGGCTAAACAAAATTATGGAGAAAAGACCTGAGGGTTTTAGTAGAATTCCAGTTCAATGTTAGTCAACAGCATAACATGATAGCTATGCTAATATGACTTTGGACTACATTAAGAGAATCATAGCATCTAGAATAAGAATGGTACAACGCATAGAGTGCTGGGCTTGGATTCAGAAAGACCTGGGCTCAAATCCCTCCTCCAACACTTAATAGCTGTTATCCTAGGCAAGTCACTTTACCTTCTCCCTCAACGTCCTTATCTAGACACTAGCACCTACCTTCTAGGGTTGTTGTGAGGACAAAATGTGATAATACATGTAAGGCACTTAGTACAGTGCCTGGCACATAGTAGGTGTTTAATAAATGCTTCCTTCTTTCCTTCCTATGAAATCCTCCCTTCCTTCCCTTCTTCTGTTCATATAATGCTCTAAGCTTTGCCAAGCACCTTGCATAAATTGTCCCATTTCATCCTTGCAACCACTCTCTGTAATTGGTGATATTTTTATACCTATTTTACAGATGTGGAAACAGAAGCTCAGGGAGCTTAATTGACTTGCCTAGGATCATACAACTAATAAGTGGCTTAGGCAGGATTTGAACCCAGGGCTTTTTGGCTTCTTCTATTATGCTGTGTATCCCTGTGTGGGAAGGACAGGAAGGAAGCTGGTACACATCTGGAGGAAAACAACTAGGATTGGAAGGGTAGTAGAAATAATGGCATAGAAGGATTGGTTGCAAAGAATGGAGGTGATTAGACTGCAGAAGAAAACTCTTAGCAGGGATATCTGCCTTTTAGTATTTGTACAAATGTCTTGTGAAAAATAAATCAGACTCATTCTGTTTAGCTCCAGAGGGCAGAACTAAGATCAATAAGTGAAAATTGTAGAAAAATAGGTTCAGCTCAATACAAAGAAAATTATTAGGACTGTTTAAAAGTAAAACAGGAGTAGTGAGTTTCCCATCACTCAAGGTGTTTAAGATGAGACTATTATTGAGAAAATTCCTGTTCAGGCAGAAATTGGACTAGGTAATCTCTAAGGTTCTTTTTGCCTCTAGATCTACAATCTTATGGCTGAAATTTAAAATATTCAGAAGAGGTGATTGAAGAAAATCCTGAAGAATAATTGTAATGACCAGTATTGTCAAAGGCAGGAAAACAATGCTCCCAGAGGTTTATGATAACATTCATTGGTTCCATTCTTTGTTTAATTTTACCATTCATATTGGCATAGTGGTTAATTTAGGCAGTAATGGATTTGCTGTCATCGTTGCCAAAGGCATCTAAATGGCACAGTGCTGGAATTAGGAAGACCTGAGTTCAAATCCAGCCTTGGATACTTACTAGCTTGTGACTGTGGGCAAGTGGCTTAACCTCTGCCTCAGTTTCCTTAGCTATAAAATGGGGATAATAATAGTACCTACCTCCCAAGGTTGCTGTGAAGATCAAATGAGGTCATATTTGTAGAGGATTTAGCACAGTACCTGGCATGTAGTAAAGCACTTAATAAACGTTTGTTTGTTTCCTTCATTCCTGAATAAGCATTTATTATTGACTGTGCCATTGTCACTTCTTGTAATGTACAACTGCAATGGCCCAAACTTTGTGACCCTGTTCAAGTCACTTAACTTTTCTGAGCCTCAATTTCCTCCTCTTCAAAATGGATAAAATGATTGATACGGCACATACCTTGGAGGGCTTTGTGAAGTCTCAAAGGAAGTAATGGAAAGTGCTTCACAGGCTTTAAAACAGGACAAAAAGGCTGGTCGTCATCCTTAAGATAGCAGAACACAAGCTTCACCACATTGTGTCTCTTGTCTCAGGATTTCTCAATGTCGGATGTAGATTTCTCATGTAAATATCCAGTGTAAATGATTGGAAATGGACTCTCGTTGAGCCAAAAGGGGGACTCATAGCCAAATAAAAGTAGTTTCATTGTCCCAGAGAAAAATCCAAGAAGTCCCTACATGAGGAAAACTTACTGAAATTACTTATATCCATTTTTCCAAATGAAAAATGAAAGATTCTAATCCTGATAAGACTCAGGCAACTGATCTCGAAGTTTGTGGTGTGTCCATTGAGGGGCTGAATGAATCATAGCGTTTAAGAGTAGGTGAATGAATGAACAGATGAATGAATGAAGTCTTTATTAAGGGCATATTATGTGTAAGGCATTTAAACCCTAGGAATACAAATAGAAAAGTCAGACAGTCCCTGCTCGTGAGAAATTCACATCTAAATGGGGAGATAGCACACATGGAAAGTTTGAGCTACAAATCAGATGGAAAAGCCCTATTGTTCTCAGGGGTACAGCAACAAAGCAAGATGCCTCTTCTTTAATGTCATTTCCACTGATTAAATCATATCAGTTTCTGATGTTGAACTATTTGAGAGTACCAAAGATTTTGCTGGCAAGAATAAACGCTTGCTTGGCTTCAAGGTCACCTTCCTCCAAATATCCCCGCTACAACATACCTCACAAGTGGTCAGCCATTTTTTGTGTGAAGACTTCCAGTGAGGTTGAAACCACTACATCCTGAGGCAGCTGTTTCTATTTTTGAATGGCCTTAATTGTTAGGAAGTTTTTCCTGCCATTGTCTAAATATGTGCCCATTGCTCCTAGTTTTGCCTCCTTGTTATGAGGTAGAACAGGACTAATCTCTCATGCATGTGACAGCCTTTCAAATAACTAAAGACAGCTATTGTGCCTCTCTTTAAGTCTCCTTTTCTGTAAGTTACTGAACAACACAGTATGGTATATAGCCTGCAGATTAAATTAGTCATATTGCCACCATTAGCATCATCTGTTCAATCAAGCAGACATCTATAGGTGCCTACCACATGCCTGGCACTGTACCATGCACTATGAGAGTTACAAAAGAGATATAAGTCGTCCCTGCCCTCTGGCAGGAAAGATTGGACTTAAACACATCAAATAATTGGAGAAAAACATAAATTGAATATAATCAAGTGATGAAATACATGGTACCAACAGTCAGTGCTATAGGCGCTCCACTTTGTGGTGGGGGGGCAGAGGGAATCAATATTGGCAGGAGTTACTGAGAAAGCCTCCATTAAGCAATGGCATTGTCCCAACTCAAAGAAGAAATTATAGCCAATACGAAAGCTTTATCAATAAGAAAAGGGTGCACAAACACCCTCTACTGGGATCTATGTTACAATGACATTAAGATCTTGTTGCCATGGCAACTGGTCATTGGACCAATGCAACAATCAGTTGTTATGGCAACAAAACTGCAACTGTACTCCCACCAGTCACCTGTTCAGAATCTTTGCATCCCTCAGGTCACCTCATGGCCTCCCTCCAGGGCTCTTTCGTATTATTTTCCGATGTCCTTCTATCCCCAGATGCCGACTAAGTGAAACTGAGAGGGTTGTAATATCTCAGAAAGGGGTGATAAGTAACTGATTGACGGTGATAATAGCTTATATTTATTTGTAGAGCAATTTACAAGTTTCAAAATGCTTTCGCATATGTTGTTAACTCATATGATCTTCTGAACAACCTTGTGAGGTAGGTAAGATAAGTATTATTAGGGTGCCAAGTCATATTGTTGAATCATAAACTTGTAGTCCATTAGCCTGCTGTTGGGGGAGGAGAATAAGTTCTATACAGACAACCAGGCCAAAGGTAATTGATTACTTCATGGGTAATTGATTACTTTCCCCCTTGGACCTCACCTAGCACTTTGTACCTCTCTGATGCACTTATCTGGTAATGTTGTAGATTAAAGCTATCTGCGGTTGTGTCTTATCCTATGAATTCTATGAGGGCCGGGATGGTATCTTATCTAAATTTGAAATTCCTCCAGTGCCTAGGACCCTGCTCTGCATGTAGCAGGTATTTAATAAGTATTTGTTGAATGGATGAATGAGGGAACAAATGAATGAATGAAGCCCCAAGTATTTCCTGTATGAACTACTATCCAAGCAAACAAATTAACAAATGCTTACTAAGTGTTTACTATATGCCTGGCACTGTACTAAACACTGAGGATACACAGAAAGTCAAAAGGAACTCACAGTATAATTTGGAGACAACACATAAAAAACTACGTACAAACAATATATACACACCAAGTCTAGCCATGTCTTCTCCAGCCTGTACTTTTGTAGTTAAGTTTTTGTTCTAAGACACATGACTTTACATATCATAGAATTACAGTCGAGATCTAGAAAGGACCTCAGATGACATTTAGCACAATACTCTCAATTTATAGATGAGGAAACTGAGGCTCATGGAGATTAAGCAACTTGCTCAGGGTCACACAGATTTGAACCCAGACCTTTTTACACCTAAGACAATGCTTTTTTTCACTGAACCATCACAATTAAACTTCATTTTATCTAGACTGTTTTGGTTTCCTGACTCCTTTCACCCAATGCATTATATATCTCTCTCAGCTTGTGTTATTCCTAAAACTTGATAAACACCCATTACCATCTTCTATTAAGTCATTGATGGTGTTGATCAGAGCAGGACCAAGGACAGAACACTGCCATTTCTCTTCAGACTTCCCTCTAGATCCACATGAATCATTTAACCATCATTCTTCTGATTTAGTGAGTTATCTATTTCTGAATCCATCTAACTATACTATGATGCATCTCTGCATTTTGTCCATATTTTAGTATAATCATCATCATCATCACTACAACTGCCATCATCTTCACCAGCAATATTAACTGGAATCTATAACATACAGCTTCTATTAGATGTTATTAGATGCTCAGAAGGTAACAAAAATCAGTACCTCCTAAAAGGATTCATTTGACTTCAAGATTTTTTTAAAAGATAATGGGCTATATTTGTAGGACCACGACAATCTGCCAACTAATGACAGTGTTATCTATCAACTTCTCTGGAATAAGGAAATGCCTGTGCATGGAATTTACTGCTATTGATTTTACTAGGTAAGATGTGACTCATCTTAACTAAAGCTTTATTCTGAGAACTTATTTAAATGGCGTCAATAGTTCTGAAACAGTAGTTTTATGTTGGCAAATCAATGGGAAATAGAATTTATTTGTAAGTATATTCCAAATATGATCATGCTAAGTATGCTATCGAAATTTTTTTTTTCATAGCAATGGGTAAGATTTGCAAAGAACCAAATTTAGGATTAGTATAAGGAAAAGAATCCTAATAATTGGAGATATTAAGGAATGGAATACATTGCCTTGGGGGGTATCAGGTTCCTCCTCACTGTATGGCTATAAGCAAAAATTAGGTGACTACTTCCTGGGATGTTTTAGAGTGAAGTTTTGTTAGAATATGGATAATATTAGTTGACCTCTGGTCCCTTCCAATTCTAAGATTCTGTGTTGCTGTGATAATCATTACTCTTAGCCTTTATGTTCAATAGCCAGATATTTCACCTAGTTAAAGGGTTTGATTTTGCTCTCAATTGGATTGAGCTAGAAATTTGCTCCTCTGTCGTCTTTTCTGCCAAACCCTTGTTCTCTACCCTCACCCCACAGGCAGTCTACATCTCCACTTTAGGATACATTCCTTCTGTGCCTTTTCTCTCCAGCTTGAACGTGTTTAACCTTACTTGGAATTCATAGGCTCATAGATTTAAAGTTGGAATGGATTTTAAAGGCTATGTAATCCAGTGTCCTCATATTGTGGCCAAGGAAATGGTAGGCTCAAGAGGGTGAAACTTATCCAAGGTCAAACAAGTAGTAAGTAGCAGAATCAAAATTTGAACTGACATCCTGATTCTATATCCAATGCTCTTTCCATCTTACTATAAGCCTCCGATTCCAAATTCAATGTTCTTTTCACTGTACCATGAAATAAGAGAAAACAATCTGTATCTTTCTTTTTTAAGCAATTAATTTATTTATTTTTAGTTTTCAACATTCACTTCCATAAGTTTTAAATTATCTCCCCTCCCCCCGCCATGACAGCATGAAATCCGATATAGGCGCTACATATACATTCCTATTAAACATATGTTTAAATGCTTTCAATGAGGATGAACATGGTATCAAGGTCAGCTACTGCACTGATGGTAAATTCTTCAACTTGAAAAGGCTACAAGCCAAGACCAAAGCGGAAGGAGTGTTGCTGTATGATTTTCTGTTTGCAGATGATTAAGCACTCAATGCAGCCTCTGGAGCAGAGATGCAACGAAGTATGAATCAATTCTCTGCTTCTTGTGCTAATTTTGGCCTAGCAATTAACACCAAGAAAACACAGGTGCTCCATCAGCCACCACCACATCATCCATACATGGAACCATCGGTTACAGCAAATGGAGAAGTTTTGAATGCTGTGGATAAGTTCACTTACCTTGGTAGTGTACTTTCCAGGGATGTACACATTGGTAACGAAGTTGACACACATATCACCAGAGCTAGCTCAGTGTTTGGGAGGCTCGAAGGGAAAGTATGGGAAAGAAGAGGTATTAGACTGATTACCAAACTGAAGGTCTACAGAGCTGTAGTGCTGACCTCCTTGTCGTATGCCTGTGAAACCTGAACAGTCTACCAGGGCCATGCCAAGAAACTGAATCGCTTCCGTTTGAAATGTCTTAGGAAGATTCTGAAGATCATCTGGCAGGATAAGGCACCAGACACTGAGGTCCTTACTTGAGCTAAACTGCCAAGCATTTGAACTCTGCTTTGGAGAGCCCAACTCTGATGGGCCGGCCATGTTGTTCAAATGCAAAATGTACACTAGCCAAAAAGACTATTCTATGGAGAACTCACACAGGGCAAGCATCCACATGGTGGTCAGAAGAAGCGATACAAGGACACTCTCAAGACCTCTCAAGAACTTTGTAATTGATTATGTGACACTAGAGACACTGGCAAAGGACTGCTCTGCATGGCGTGTCCAAATCAGAGAAGGTGCTGTGCTCTATGAGCAAAGCATAATTGAAACAGCTCAAAGGAAATGGAGGATGAGCAAATTTAGAGTATCCACCCCAAATGTTCGCATGGACTATTTGTACCCAACCTGTGGTAGGGCATTCTGAGCTTGTATTGGCCTGATCAGCCACAGTCCAACATATTGAATCTTGACTTAAGCATAATGATGTCATTTTGGTCCTCTTTGAGAACAAAGGACAATAACCATTTTCACATTAGTCATGTTTTATAGAAGAATTAGAACAAATGGAACCATGAGAAAGAAAAAAACAAAACAAAATAAAAAAAGAAAACCATCTTCTCTGCTCTGAATTCAGACCCCATAGTTCTTTCTTTGGATGTGGATGGCATTTTCCATCATGAGTCTTTTGGAATTGTTTTAGGTCCTTGCACAAAGTCAGTCGTTGAACACTGTGGCTGTTGCTATGTGCAATGTTCTCCTGGTTCTTCTCACTTCACTCAGCATCAGTTCATATAAGTCTTTCCAGGTTTTCCTGAAGTCTGCCTGTTCATCATTTCTTATGGCACAATAGTATTCCATTATATTCATGTACCACAACTCATTCAGCCATTCCCCAATTGATGGGCATCCTGTCAATATCCTGTTCTTGGCCGCCACAAAAAGAGCTGCTATAAATATTTTTGTATGTGTAGGTTTTTTTCCTATTTTTATGATCTCTTTGAGATTCAGACCTAGAAGTAGTATTGCTGGGTCAAAAAGTATGCACATTTTTATAGGCCTTTGAGCTTAATTCCAAATTGCTCTCCAGAATGGTTGGATCCGTTCACAATTCCACCAACAATGAATTAGTGTTCCAATTTTCACACATCTTCTCCAACATTTATAATTTTCCTGTTTTGTCATGCTAGCCATTCTGATAGGTGTGATGTGGTACCTCAGAGTTATTTTGATTTGCATTTCTCTAATCAATAGTGATTTAGAGCATTTTTTTATATGACTATACATAGCTTTAATTTCTTCCTCGGAAAACTACCTGTTCACGTCCTTTCGCTATATATCAATTAGAGAATTGTATCTTTCTTGATGATAAAGCAAGGCTTCTGGAACTCAAAGTTTTAAAAACAAATGTTGAAAATTGTTTTTACATGTAAGTGCAGAAAAATAAAAAATAAAATACTAAAAAAAAGATAAGGCATCTGGGGAGGGTGCTCTGGCACCTCTATTGTAAACCCCTGCTTCCCCAGGAATACTGCGTGGTTCATGCTTAGAAACCAAATGCACCCAAGAAAGAATTGAGCAGTGATATAAGTACCCCAGTTATCCCATCTCTCCAGCTAATTTTCAGCTTTTCCTGATGTACCAGTTTCTTCTCTACTAAAGACATTTTCACTAGACCTTAACAACTTCTCAAGCTATTGTCTTTTCTCTTTCTGAACTGAACTCCTATAAAAAGCTATGTTCTACTTCCTCCCTGCTTACTCACTTCTCAAACTTTTGCATTCTGGAACCTGATCTCATCATTTAACTGAAACTTCTCCATCCAAAGTTATCAAGGATACTTTCATGGGTAAACCTTGTCGGCTTCTTCTCAGACCTCATTCTTCTCAACCTCTATTTCATTGGACACTGTTGAACATCTTTTCTTCCTGGAGACTGTTTTCTTTCTGGACTTTCATGACATTACTGTCTTCTGTTTCTCTTCTTACCTGTCTAGCTGCTCTTTCTTATCTGTTTTGCTGGCTCATCATCTAGATTGTGCTCTCACCTCTGGATTATTGCAATAACTTGCCAGTTGGTCTCCCCAATACAAGCGTCTCCCAGTTCTAATCCATCCTGCATCAGCTGTCAGAGTGGTTTTACTGAAGTGCAAATATGACCAGGTCTCACACACACCTTGCTATTCCTTGCCCAAGACATTCCAGGCATTTTCACTTGCTGTTCCCCATGCCTAGAATGCTTTCTTTCCTCATCAACATGTCCTGGATTCCTAGGATTCCTTTAAGTCCCAGCTAAAATGTCATCTTCTCTAAGAAGCCTCTTCTGATTCTCCTTAACGATTTCTCTCTGTTGATTATCTCCAATTTATCCTGTACACATCTTCTTTGCACATACCTATTTTCATGTTGTCTCCTCTTTTAGGTTTGAGGGCCTTAAGAACAAGGACTACTTTTTTTGCCTTTATTTGTAGCCTCAGTGCTTAAAACAATGTCTGGCACATAATTGGTGCTTAATAAATATTTGTTGACTGGTCTTCAAGAGAGAGAGGTAGGAGAAATGAGGAATATGAAGGAGTGTGAGACTTGAGAAAAGATTTTCACATCATGGTTCCCCGTTGGAGTACAGGGGAAGTATCCTATTATTAATAAAAGACAGGGAACCATGTCAGAGTGAAATGAATGATTCTAGAGCCATAGAAGTGGTGAAACCGTAGACAAAGGTGAAGATTACTGCCAGCGGATAAAACTGTGCATGATATGAGAAAAAAGGAGATAGGTTGATGACAAAGAACTGACCTCCAAATGACCCCCCTCAATAATAGCATACAAGTCACTGACATTCCCAATTGGAATTATGAAAATGTTTTTCAGGGAATATAGTGACTACAAGAAAGGAAGGGAAGAAGAGAATGGAACTCACTGGGATTGGTGGGTAATAATAATACCCTATTGCATTTTTTAAGGGATAAAGGATGTTAGCCCCGTCTCTGTCTTATATGCGCTTTAGCAATAAATAAACTTTGTATTCAGATATTATCAGTTTGTTTGCAAGTATAAAAATGAGAAAAATCTAGAAATGAGTCTGATCTTTATTTTCCCAGATAAATTCTGAATGGAGACATGAGGAGCCCCCAAGATTGAAGTCAGGTTCGTAAAAGTCCAGAGCGTCTGTTTTGAGTGATAGACTATGCTTTTTTCTTCATCTAGCTGATTAAAATGGGCAGTGGTTTTGCTTTGCTTTGAGTTTTTTGATAATTAAGGAAATACATTTAATTTTCTGGGTAATCTTCGTCATGTGATCTTAGGGTTTAGAGCTGGAAACAAAGTGTTCCAAGTGATACTTTTGCTCTGATAGTCTTCATATTCTGAGATTTCCAATCAGATCCATAACTAGCAATTATAGCACCCTGAGCAAATATCACAAGATACGAGAGGAGGAAGGGAATAAACATGTATACGGTGCCTACTATGTTCCAGGCACTGTGCTCAGCACTTTTTTTTTTACAATCATTATCTCACTTTATCTTCACAGCAATCTGCAAAGTAAGTGTATTATTATTATCTCTATTTTACAGTTAAAGAAACTGAGGAATACAGAAATTAAGTAACTTGCCCAGGGTCACACATCTTGTAAGTTATCTGAAGCGACACTTAAACTCTGGAATTCCTAACTCCAGGTCTAGAGCTCTATCCACTGTACCACCAGCTGTCACAAGACAGAAGTGAAGCTAAAACCAAACCCCCCAAACACCTTAAAATAATGCCTTAAAACAAATTCTGGAGTGACAAAACCCACAAAGGGACAGGGTGAAACAATTTTCTAGCCCAAGACAACTTAGAAGGTTAGCAAGAAGGGTCTGTCATACCAGGGTGAGAGTGGAGTGCAGTCCAGTGCAGGCCAAGCCAGTGTGGACTGGGTCCCAGTAAACCAGAAGCAGACCTTGAGAGTGACTAAATCAACAGCAAAAATGGCTGCTTCTGGAGCTCTCAGCCTACAGATGATGGGGGGGGGCAAACAACTGGTCAGAAGGAGACTACAGGGGTCTCTTTGCTGGCACCGGGGGCAGGACTCTGTTACTTTGTCCATACTCAGATCCAGGACACAATCCTGGATGGCAGTCCCAGGGCAAGGAGGAGCACTAGAATGCTAGAGCTTGTGGCTAAAGTGGAGCAGGGACCCTCATCACAGTTCCAAGGGAGAATAGAGTATTTGCAGTTGTTCACAGACCAGAACACAGGCCAGGAGAATAGTAAATACACCTCTCCTTAAAAGAATTGAAAACTTACAGGTGCCTAGAAATATCTCTGAGAACAACTACACAAAACCCCTGAAGCTTGGGACAGTATACTCCTTACCCTGGAAGCAGAGCCCACTTTAGCAAAGAGTTAAAAGTCAAGAAATAGGCTGGAAAATGAGCAAACAACAGAAAAATATCTGATTATAGAAAGTTACTATAGTGACAAGGAAGATAAAAACACAAACTTAGAAGAAGACAACAAAGTCAAAATTCCTACATCCAAAGCCTCAAAGAAAAATATGAATTGGCCCCAGAACATGGTAGAGCTCAAAAAAGATTTTAAAAATAAAGTAAGAGAGGTAGAGGGAAATTTGGGAAGAGAAATGAGAGTGATGCAAGAAAATCATGAAAAAAAAGTCAACAGCACAAAAAAAAATCCTGAAGAAAATAACACCTTAAAAAAAAGAATAGGCCAAATGGTAAAAGAGGAACAAAAATCCAATGAGGAAAAGAATGCCTTGAAAAGCAGAATTGGCAAAATGGAAAAAGAAGCACAAAAAATCACTGAATAAAATAACTCCTTAAAAAGTAGAATTGACCAAATGGAAAAGAAGGTACAAAAGGTCACTGAAGAAAATAATTCCTCAAAAATTAGAACTGAGCAAGTGGAAGCTAATGATTCTATGTGACATCAAGAAACATATAACATACAAATAAAAAATCAAATCAAATCAAAAGAATAAAACAAATAGAAGACAACGTGAAATATCTCATTGGAAAAACAACTGGCTTGGAAAATAGATGTAGGAGAGATAATTTAAAAATTATTGGACTCCCCGAAAGCCATGACAAAAAAAGATCCTAAACATCATCCTTCAAGAAATTATCAAGGAAAATTGCCCTGATAGTCTAGAACCAGAGGACAAAATAGAAATAAAGGAATCTACTCATTACCCCCTGAATGTGTTCCCCAAATGAAAATTCTCAGGAATATTATAGCCAAATTCCAGAGCTCCCAGATCAAGGAGAAAATATGCAAGCAGCCAGAAAGAAATTCAAGCATCATGGAGCTACAGTCAGGATAACACAAAGCAGTTTCTTCATTAAAGTATTGGAGGGCTTGGAATATGATGTTCCAGCAGTCAAAGGAGCTAGGATTATAACCAAGAATCACCTACCCAGCAAAGCTGCATATCATCCTTCAGGGGAAAAATGGACATTCAGTGAAAAAGAGGATTTTTAGGCATTCCTGTTGAAAAGACCAAAGCTGAATAGAAAATTTTACTTTAAAATACAAGACTCAAAAGAAGCATAAAAAAGGCAAACTGGACAAAGAAATCATAAGGGACTTAATAATGTTAAACAGTTTACATTCCTACAAGGAAAGATGATACTTGTAACTCATAAGAATTTTCTCAGTTAGAAGGAGTATAGGAAGACAAAGGGTACAGGTGTGAGTTGAATATGATGTGATGATTATCTAAAAAATAAAATTAATGGATGATAAAGAGTAATGTACAGTGAGAAGGGGAAAGGGAGAAGTAGAATGGAGACAATTTAAGGATTATAAGTCTATTAGAAGGATACCATAAGTCAAAAACTTGACCACTTTAATGCAAGAAATTATACAAGAAAACAGCTTAGAATTTTTGAACATAGAAAAGTATCCATCAAAAGAACACATAGATTACCCCCAGAAAGAAACCCTATGCTGCAAACACCAAGACTTTTAGTGGTTAAATTAAACAATTCCACAGTCAAATAACAAATTCTTCAAGCAACCAGAAGAAAAATCCTCAAGTAACACAAAGTGCTATTCTTCATCCACCAGAAATTTTGGGGGGTGGGGTATAGAATAATGTGTTCTAAAGAACAAAAGAGGACAATATGAAGCCCAAGGTGACTTACCCTGTAAATCTGAACCTGGCCATAAATTTAAAAAGTGGAAGTTCAACAAAAAGAAACATTTGAAACATTCCTAGAAAGAAAACCAGACCTGAAGAAATTGTTTATTTCTCAAACACTCCAGACAACACAAATACGAGAAGGGTAAACAAAACAGAAACCAAGGACAACAACAAAGAGACCATTTAGAGATTTCTTTGTAAATGTACATGAGAAGACAGGACAAAAGCAGAAGTCAAATCAAAGTGATAGTGGAGAAATAGACCTGGAATACTATGGATTAAACCTCACTACACCCCACCTACAAGTGAATAGATGTTTTTTAAAGGACTAAATTACAGAATGGGAAGGCACATAAAAGGAGCGAGAGGAGGAAGAAGATAGAGGAAAATGTGATATATCTTAATCAAGTCAAAAAAAATGAAGAGAAAAATAACTTCTATAGTCTCCCAGGAAGAAGAGAGCCCACAAAAGAATGGAAAAGGAGGCAAATGGAAAGATCGAAAAGGGGAGAAAAGAGGGGAAACCTTATTTCCATGGTGGCAAGGACTACCTCTGATGAATGCTCCCATGGGAGAAGAAAGATATCCTATAAAAGGAGATAGAGATCTTATAATGGGTATAATCTAAAGGAACTTGGTTCTTAAAGAGACTACTCATCCTGCCTCAAGAGAAAGGGAATCAGAGCTCCCAGAGGCAACTGATACCCCAAAGAGTAAGAGGTTATGGAACCAGGGAGAAGATTTCAAAATAAATAGGAAAAAATAACCAAGGAGAGAACAAAGGTCAAGAATGAATTGCACAGTCAGGTATATAGGAAAATTCCTGCCATAAGACAATATTTCCTTTATCACCTGCATTAACTGGCATTTCTAAGGATGAGTCACAACAGGAAAAAAAGTAGAGAACAGGGGGCTAGATCTACAAGGCAATAATATAAAAACTGCTTATAAGAAGGAACCCAAATAGGTACCTTAGAGGCTTTAATTCCATGAAGAATACAGAAATTAAAGAAGTACCAAATAGATACAAGGGCTATGAGTCAAATATGATTAATGGCATGAGGAAAAGAACCAGTGGCACAAATTCAGTTGCAGGGTTGTGGTGGGGGTAAGGAGAAATTTCCAAACTTAGAATACAAGGTCTAGTGGAGGAAGAGACCATTGGATATCAAAATATGGGAGGACAAGTTCCAGGTCTGTGGGGTTAACTCCAAGAGTTAGAGAAGTGATAAGGCTCTCCTGTGCATTCCTCAATATGTAGCACAATCATATGGTAAATAATATCACTGTGCTACTACTAACAGATGAAAGTAAAACCAAATGCCCAACTTACATATATTCCAGCATGATTTATTGAAGGACATGAATTATTACAGAGATTACAGTAGGCTGAATCTAGGATAGATAGCAAATGCTTGGTGCCTGTGGTTCCCTTGGGTTCTTCCAGATGAAAAGCATGTTCCTCTGGACCTGTAATGTTTCTTCTTGTTTGGCACCAGCCTTCTTTGTGCCATTAGGATATGTGAGAGTCATAGGATAAGTTCTTGATAGCACTATTAACTGAAGCCTAATTGTTCCCGTTTATAAAATTAAAAAGTACGAATTCTGATCTCAGTCTTAATCAGTGAAGCCCCTCCCTCTTCATATGCTTTTGAGGATTTGTGAGAGCTAATTAGCCAGCTAGTGTAGCCTGAGCTTATAGACATCCTGTCCATACTCATAATTGTTCCTCGACCATTATTAACCTTAGGTATGGTCAAAGTTTGTCCCATGGGGGACTAAGATGGACTGGTTCCAGTAATTAACCTAAGGATGACAATGACATTAGGGAGTGACTATAATCTCAGGACAGTTTGCTCAGCTTAAATACTAGTAAGTATTCTGAGAATGAACTTGACAGCTCTGTTTAGGAAAAGAGTCTTTCAAAATTTATGATGTACTTGCAGTTACAATAGACAGTAAGTAATAGCAATAACGCCAATAATAAGGCTTAATCCTTTGTTTAGCTTTACTTCAACAGATAGAAATTAACATATACTATAACACTCAGATTGTAAGATGGGTCACAGAAGTCATAAAAATGGACTAGCTGATGAAACAAAAAGCCACCAAGGATAAGGGAAGCTAGAGACCCCTAGGACACTGACTTCCATGCATGTAAACTCCACAACAACATGAAGCCCTTGCTACATCAGGGAAGGGAATAGAAGAAGGTCAGGGTGTGGAGGAGCTCACCAGGAGGCAGGATACAACATTTGGGGCAGCTAGGTGGTTCAGTGGATAGCATACTGGGCTTGGAATCAAGAAGACATATCTTTGTGAGTTTGAATCTAACCTTAGATACTTACTAGCTGTCACTCAATCTATCTATATACCTCAGTTTCCTCATCTGTAAAATGAGCTAGAGAAAGAAATGGGAAACTACTCCAATATCTTTGCCAATAAAACCCGAAAGGGGTCACAAAGACACACAACTCAAAGCTTCCTATCTTAACTAATTGTTCTTGCTAACTAGGTTAGCAAGGTTTCTACCTGCCAAAGGAATAAGGAGCTGTTAGTGATCTTTAAATTTCAGTGCTCTGGTGTGGGAAGGGGGAGAACCCCAGTAAACTGACCTTAATTAGAGCCATGCTTCAAAATATTAGAAAATCTGCTTAAATGTGCTCCTACTCATTTTTCAAACATATAGAGAACTGAATCAAATTTATAAAAATAAGAGCCATTCCTCAATTGAGAAATGATCAAAAGATATAGTTTTCAGATGAAGTAATCAAAGCTATCTATAGCCATATAAAAAATATTCTAACTCATTGTTGATTGGAGAAATGCAAATTAAAAAATTTCATGGTACTACCTCGTACCTATTAGATTGGCTAATAGGATAGAAAAGGTAAATGACAAATGTTGAAGGAATGTGGGAAAAGTGAAGCATTAATGCATTATTGGTGGAGTTGTGAACTGATTCAACTATTTGTAATAGCAATTTAGATTTGAAGATCTTTCCCACCCATTAATAGGCCATGTGACTTGCTTACTGATACACCATTCTGTAAAGCAATTTGAACTATGCCCAAAGGGCTATAATACCAGGCATATCCTTTGAGTTAGCAATACCACTACTAGGTCTATATCCCAAAAGAGATAAAAAAAAACAAAAAGGAAAAGGACCTATATGTACAAAAATATTTATAGCAGCTCTTTTCTGGGGCTAAAGAATTAGAAACTGAAGGGATGTTTATCAATTTTTGAATGGCTGAACAAGTTGTGGTATGTGATTATAACGAAATAGTGTTGTACTATAAGAAACGATGGGCAGTATGCTCTCAGAAAAACCTGGAAAGACTTGCATGGGCTGATGCAAAGTGAAATATACTGTGTACAAAGTAACAGCAATATTGTAAAATGAAGAGCTGTGAATGACAACTATTCTCAGCAATACAATGATCCGAGACAACTCTGAAGGACTTAAGATGAAAAATGCTATCCATCCCCAGAGAAAGAACAGTTGGTGTGTGAATACAGACTGAAGCATACTTTTTTCGACTTACTTTATTTTTCTTGAATTTTTTTGTATATGTTTTCTTTCACAACATGACTATTATAGATATGTTTTGCATGACTACACATGTATAACCTATATCGAATTGCTTGCCTTCCTTCTCAATGGATGGGGGTGGAAAGAGAGGAAGGGAAAAAATTTGGAACTCAAAGTTTTAAAAACAAATGTTAAAAATTGTTTTTACGTGTAACTGGGGGAAAACAAAATACCAAATAAATACCAAAAAGTCTTTCAAAATGCTGTTAATTTGAAATGTCATATATTAGGTTGTCCAATCCTGAGCTCTCCACAATTTGGCCCTTCCCATCTTTCCAGTCTCCTTACTTTATTCCCTTCCATACAATCTATAATCTAGCTATACTGCCGTATATACACTACACCCTATCTCTCAACTCTATACCTTTTCACTAGCTGTCCCCCATTCCTGGAATGCTCTCCCTCCTCACCTCCACCTCCTAGCTTCCCTGGCTTTCTTCAAGACTCATCTCAAATGCCACCTTCTTCAGCATGCCTTTCCCAGTGTATTCAACACTCCACACCACCTCCCACTCTCAGTGCATTTCTTCAAAGATTACTTCCCATTCATACTATATATCTTGTATGTATAATTTTTTTACATGTTGTCTCCCCAATTAGAATGTGAACTTCTTGAGGGCAATGATTATGTTTTACCTTTCTTTGTATCCCCAATGTTTAGCACAGTTCCTGGCACATAGAAAGTGATTAGTAAATGTTTACTAATTACTCAATAATACTTATATTTAATAAAGGCCTGTCAAATGTTCAAGATGGCTTTATAGATCATGTCATACTCCTAAGAACATTTTTCAATGTTAAACCAATATTTGATTTGGGGAGGTATCTATTAACCCCTGTTATTTAACTGTATAGGATTTTACTTTAAGAACAAAGAAAAAAGTTCCTTGTTCAAAGTTGAACATACATCTTTGTTTATCTCATCCAATAGGTTTTTTTTTAATTGGGAGATGGTGTGCTGTAGTAGAAAGGGTTATGTCTAGCAAGGCAGACAACCTTGCTTCTTATTTTGGCTTGATTCCTAAATATGCTATTTTGGATAAGTCCCTTCTCTCGGGTCCTCAGTTTCATCCTATGTGAAAGGAAAAGGTTGTATTAGATGACCTCTAAGTTACCTTCTGATTCTGACATTCAGTAATGCTATCACATTAGCTTTTAAAATAAGTAAAGTGTTAACTCATTTAGTTTGTGAATCATCAAGGCCTCTAGGTAATTTTCTGCCGTATTTAACACTCAGGTCATTTTTTTGCTACTTTTCAAAATGCTCTACATGGAGTAGATATTTAATGGTTGATTGTCTAAGAGGACCAAAATGACATCACTATGCTAGAGTCTGTAGTTCAATGTGTCTGACTGTGGCTGATCAGACCAATATGAGTTTGGAATACTCTACCACAGATTGGGCACAATTAGTCTGTGTGAACATTTGGGAAGGATACTCTAAACTTGCTTCTCCTGTGTTTCTCTTGAGCTACTTCAATTCTCCTTTGCTCATAGAGCCCAATACCTTCTTTGATGTGGGTATGCCATGCTGAGCAATCTTGAACCGGTGTCTCCCATGTCACACAAGAATGAATGAATGAATGTTTATGCTTGAACAATTTTTTTCCATCTTGTATCTGTTATGATTGCTTTTGGTCCTCAAATGCTATGCTTTGCATTTACTGCTATTGACTTTTGTCCTGACTCTCTAATTGAGTCTGATTTGACTCCTACTCCTATATTCCAGGGTCTTGGGAATGCCTCAAATGCTTGTTCTATATGAAACTGAACAAACAGACTCACTTTTTCACCAGTCTGGACCTACTCCTCACTCTCCATTCTGAACACATGTTTGAATAAGAGCAAAAACAATATTAGAAATGTCCAAAGATACTAGTTCATAGATTATAGTATCTATAAGGAAGTACATGTGTTCTCTCTCTCTCTCTCTCTCTCTCTCTCTCTCTCTCTCTCTCTCTCTCACACACACACACACACACACACACACGCACACACGATGTGTTGTCACACAGAATTATAGAATAATGTATCTGAAATGATAAATATCAAACTCACCCAGATGCTAGAGAATATAATGATACTAATTATGTGTGTGTATGTGTAGAAGAATTGTAGATTCTTACAATGACAGAATTTCAGAATCTCTGAAAAATGTCCTAAGGTTGATGGGACAAAATCCAGACAGTTGTCATCTTAGTGAAGCAACCTAGGTTGTCTAAGAATGCCTTTTCAACACACTCACTTGAATCAGAAGACCAAACCATATCCATAAAGTGGTGGGAGGTACCCAGACAGTCGAAGCACAGAAACCCAAAGAATACGAAAATATAGACACAATACACAACTCCTCTGGTGTCCTCCCCACACCCACAGGGAAAGAGGCACTGAAATATATCTGTATGACAGAACTCTTCTGGGACATACCAAACAATAGGTTCAATTTTCTAATGCCCAGGAGATTCACCTGAGTCTAGAACACTCTAGGAAAACAAAAGACCAAAAAGTACCACAATGACAATCAACCTAATTTTTAAGATCAGCAAACACTAATCATTCTCTGTCTTAAACCTCTATATTTTGTCCTGTGACTAGCACTCTAGCAAAAAGAAGACAGGAAAGACCCTATAGCTAGAATGCCTGGGCACCTCTTGCAGCATTATGAAAAGAGGCATTTGCCCCAGGATATTTAAGGAGGAAGAGTGGCTATCTCTAATCCTGATAGATTTAACTAGCTGCACCAAAAAGTCACCTGCTTGACTTTGGTGCCTTTAGGTCAAAGGATAATTTTTACAGAGTAACAGTACAACCCAGATGAGTTTCTAGGGCTTGAGTGAGGGTGAGGTACCACCTCCTTGTCTTCATTCCCTGAGAAGAGCCTTCCTAATCTGGGTATGCTAGCCAGAAATGAGACAACTCGAAGATTCTACATATCCATGTGTCAGATGTCTTCCTCAGATATCTGGTGTCTTCTAGCAGGCGTTGATATCATGACAGCTGCCTTGTATGTGATGAAAAAAAAATCCTTTCAGAGACAGCTTTGTTTGAATTTTTGATCAGACATTGTTCTGAGACTGTCCCATCACCCTAAGAGAATGCTTGAAAACTAAGGATGTAGCATTTTCCCTAGCCATGGTGCTGACTAAGCTACTAGCAACTTGCTTTTCCACTATCCCTGGCCATGGTACTGACACTCGACACTAGAAGAGATCTCAGAAACCATCCATCTGAGCAGGATCTGAGCAGCAATCTCCTCTACAAATTTCTTAGCAAGTGGTCTTCCAAACTCTCTTTGAATATCTTCAGTGATGAAGAAATTTTCTAACTTCCAAGGCAATCTTTATATATTTAAAAAACTTAAATTGCGAAGTTTCTCATTTTATCAAACCGAAATTTCTTCCGCCAAGTTTCCAATTCTCTCTTCTAGTGCCAAGAATGAGAAGTTCCATGCCTCATCCACCTGAGTCTTTCAGATACTTGAATACAATTATCATTCCCCACTCTCATACATTCTCCAGGCTGAATAGACCCAATTCCTTCAAGAGTCCTTTGCAACACATGACTTTGAGTTCACTTACTCCCCCACTTTTTATAAAATGTGGCATATGGAACTAGGAACACTATTCTAGATACACTCTGATCATGGCAGAGGACAGCAGGGTTATGACCCCTGCTCCCATTTGATTAATGCAGCGTAGGATCGTATGTGCTTTTTTCAGTTCCAAATTCCCTTTCTTCCACCCTTTCCCCACCCATTGAGAAGGCAAGAAATATGGCATCCATTATTCACATGAAGTCATACAAAACATATTTCACATTAGCTAAAAGAGGGGAAAGCAAGAAAAATAAGGAAAATGAAAAAATATGCATCAATCTGCACTTACAGTTGATCAGTTCTTTCTCTGGAGGTGGATAGCATTTTTCATCATGAGCCCTTTGGAATTGTGGATCTTTGTATTGCTAAGAGTAGCTAAAAAGTTCACAGTTGATTGTTAAAATATTTCTGCTACTGTGTAGAATGTTCTCCTAATTTTCCTCACATCACTTTGTATCAGCTCATATAAGTCTTCCCATGTTTTTCTGAGACTGTCATTTCTTATAGTACAATAATATTTCACAGCAATTGTGTACCACAACATGTTCAGCTATTCCTCAATTCACAGGTATTTCCTTAGTTTCCAATTCTCTGACACCACAAAAAGAACTGCTTTAAATAGGGGTATTTTTCCTTTTTCTTTGATATCTTTGGGGAGTATGTCTAGCAGTGGCATCAATGGGTCAAAGAGTATGCACAGTTGTATAGCCTTTTGGGTATAGTTTCAAATTTTTCTTCAGAATGGTTAGACCAGTTCACAGCTCCACCAACAATGTATTCATGTACCTATTTTCTCACATTCCCTCCAGATTAAAAATTTAATTGGGAAATACTTAATGAAGCAATTAAAAATACAATAGAATACAGATAATGTCAATATGTGGTTTTCTGAATCAATGTATAGCCAGCAGGTATCCTTTTGTATGGTTTAGTGGCCCGTATTTCTATTTGAGTTTGACCCCACTGACTTAGAGACACAAATTTTGACTGCATCCCAAATGTTTTAGCATGTTGTCTCTTTGTTATCATAATCATGATTGCAATTATTGATTATTTCTATGACTAGTTCTTTGACCCCAAATTCTTTAGGATTAAGCTATTCGGTCTCCATTTAATTTTTAATCACTTCATCTGCAGCTTTTTGTTAGATATAATTTTAATGCACTGTAATCTGTAAAAGATGTTTAATTTTTCTGCATTTATTTGTGAGGTTTTTATGCCCTAATGCATGGTAAATATTTGTGAAGGTGTCATGAACAATTAAGGAATATGCCACTTTCTATGTTCTGTTCAGGCCCTTTTCTTCTTTTTTGCTTATTTTAAAAATTTTTGTCTAGGTTAATAAGGGGATGTGAGAACTGGTGGAAGCAGTTTTGTTTCCACAGAGTTGAAAGTATCCCTCCCCCCACCAGCTTTAGCACAATGTAAGTCAGGTGACTTATTAGAATGAGTTTTAATCAGAACTATAATCTAGCAGAGACCAGGCTTCTGATCGGGTTAAAGGTTAGAGGCTTGTATGCATGCTTAAGGAGCTGTTTGAGGGAGGCATGATGTGGGCAGTTCAGGGGGTTGCATCTGGCCAATGAAGAGCCTGGCAGGAGATTCAAAGTGGGAGCCAATAAAAGGACTGGCATTTGTCTGAGTCCCTTGTACTTTCTCCTGTACTCTGTACAGGGGATGTACCCATTTACTCAGGAGGAATAAATGTAAGATACAATTAAAACTTTCTTGGCTTTCCAATGGGTATCGCTTATTCCTAGACAATGTAAGTATGTTTCTAACAGGGACAAATTGAGGCCCTCTACTATTATAGTTTTATTATGTATTTCTCCCTCTAACACATTTAATTTTTCCCTTAAGAATTTAGATGCTATGATAATTGGTACATGTATGTTTAGTATTGCTATGCATTTATTACTAGGTACCTTTTACTGAAACATAGTTTTCTACTTATCTCTTTTAATTAAGTTGCTTTTTCTGAGATCATGATTGCTACCTTTGCCTTTTTTTTTACCTCAGTGGAAATATAATAGATTTTGCTCCAGCCCCTTATTTTAACTGTGGGCATCTTTCTATTTCAATTATGTATCTTGTAAGCAATACATTACTTTCTTATTCTGCTGCTTCCTTTCATTTTAGGAGTGAGCTCATCCCATTCACAATTATTATTATTAATTGTGTATTCCCTTCCATCCTGTTTTATTTATCTTTCTCTTTATCTCCCTTTCTCTCTTTAAGAGTTTGTTTTGCTTAGATAATCCTTTTCTTAATCTATACTCCTTGATAACCTCTTTTTTCTTTTCCCCTTCCCTCCCGTTTCCTTGTCCACCAATTGTGTATATATATATTCTTCCTTTGTTAAACCAGTTCAGATGAGAATAAGATTTAAATGTTACCCACTCCCAGCATCCCTTCCTCCTTGTTTTTTAGACTTCTAATTGTGCATTTCAATTAAATGAGATAATTTTCCTCTCCTTCCTCTCTTTCCTCACATTGTGTTCCTCTCCCTTTCCATTCTTTCGAGATCATTAAAACATTACAGAATTGTTCCCAAGCTCTCTTTGTAATTATTTTCCTCTATGATGCTTAATGATAATAAAATTCTTTGAGGAGACATTCATTATTTCCCCCTATAAGAATGTAAACAGTTTTTCCTTGTTTTATTCCTTATGATTGCTCACTCATATTTTTAACATGTTTCTCATGATAGCTGTGTTTATATTTCAAATTTTCTACTCAGCTCTGGTCTTTTCCTAAAGAATTCTTAGAAGTCTTTTATTTCATTAAAGATCCATTTTGTTTAAAGATCCATTTCCCCCCTGTGGCATTATATGCAGTTTTACAGGGTCAGTTATTCTTGACTGTAAGCCCATATTCTTTGCCTTCTAGAGGATATAGAGTTCCAATCTCTCAGCCCCTTTTAAGTAATGGTTGCCAAATCTCACATGATCCTGAGTCTGGCCCCTTACTATTTCAATTTTTTCTTCTGACCACTTGTAGTGCTTTTTTTCTTTGATCTAGAAGCTCTGAAATTTGGCTGTGATGTTTCTAGATGTTTTCATTTGGGGGTTTCTTTCAGGAGGTGACTGGTAGATTCTTTAATTAATCAGTTGATAAGCAGTTCCTGTGTTAAGCACTGGCGCTTAAAGATAGGCAAAAGATAGTCCCTGCCCTCCAGGAGCTCACAGTCTAATGGGAGAGATGATAAGTAAACGAATATGTACCAAACAGCTACAGGATAAATAGGAAATAGTTAGCAAGGGAAGTTACTAGAATTAAGAAGGATTGGGGGGCAGAGCCAAGATGGCAGCTGGAAAAACCTATAAAAATGGCTTTGAACCAATTCTAGAACTGCAGAACCCACAGGGTAGCAGAGGGAAGCAGGGCTCTACCCAGGACAGCCTGGATGGTCTCTGGGTAAGGTCTATCCCTCACAGAGCTGGGAGCAGAGGGGAGCGGAGCTGAGCAGAGCAGAGCCCAGAGTGGGCGGTGTGGACCAACCAGACGAGGAGCCGGTTGGAGCATGCCCTAGCCCCCTGAATCAGTGAGCTGCAGCAGTTACCAGACTTCTCAACCCATAAACACCAAAGACAACAGAGTAGGTTAGTGGGAAAAGCTGCTGGGGACAGGGAGTTTGTGGTATGGCCACCACCCCAGGGGCAGCAGAGGTGGGGCAGCTTCAGAACTACAGCTGCAGCTGCTTCCAGCCCCAGGACCACCTGGTGGGAAGAATTAAGTGGCTGATCAGAGCAGGAGTGAAGAGCCTGCAGAAGATCTAAGTCCAGTCTGGGTTGGGAGTTCTTGGGGAAGGAGGAGTGCTGGTGAGGCAGAGCTGGCGCATCCCCCCAAGCATGGAGCATAGAACTCTTTAGTTTACAAGCAGTCATACCCTGCTGAAAAACTCAAGGGTCAAGTAACTTGCCTGGGAACATGGGCAGGCAGAGAAAACGCACCCAGATTCAGTCTCAGACTTTGGAATCCTTCTTTGGTGACAAAGAAAACCAAAGCATACAGCCAGAAGAAGTCAACAAAGTCAAAGAGCCTACATCAA
>CM053622.1:761312411-761336226 GCA_028646595.1 Phalanger gymnotis
GGAACAGGGCAACCGGAATATATGCCATCTTGGAGTGGGGGGGAGGGTAGAAATGGGGAGAAAATTTGTAATTCAAACTCCTGTGAAAATCAATGCTGAAAACTAAATATATTAAATAAAATCTATAAAAAAAGAAAAAAGGAATTAAGAAGGATTGAGATTCTTTTTGTGTCTGCTTTGCCCTCTGATTCTAAGAGATCTGAACAGTTTTCTTAATTATGATCACTCGAAAAACTGTGAATAGGTTATTTTTTTTATAAATGGCTTTCAAGGAATCCAGTGATTAAGTTTTCTCTCTTTGATTTGTTTTCCAGGTCAGTTGTTCTTTGCATAAAACATTTTATATTTTCTTTTATTTCGTCATCTTTTTGTCTTCAGAAACTGGCTGTAAAGTCAACATCTTTACTTTTGTCCACTTCTCTACTGTTGTAAGGTAAAATGGGTGATAGTTGGAGTCTGGAGACATAGGTTTGGCTCCTGGTTCTCTTATTTACAAGCTATATGATCTTAGATATATTACTTAATGTTTCTGAATGTCTATTTCTTCACTTTAAAAATGTCAATAATAATATCTTTACTACCTACATAAAGGTATTTTTTGAGGATGACATGATGGATTTGAAGTGTTTTGTAAACTCTAATAATAATAGCTAGCATTTATATAGCACTTTAAGGTTTGCAGAGCACTCTCCGTGTCTCATTTGATCTTCACAACAATCTATAAGGTAGGTACTATTGTTATCCCATTTTACAGGTGAGGAAAGTGAGGCAAACAGAGTATAAGTGACTTGCCCAGGGTCACATAAATGTCTGAGCAAGATTCAAACTCAGGTCTTCCTGACTCCAGATTCATCACTGCCCACTGTACTACCCAGTTGTAAATATAAGTACTATATAAATATAAGTGTATTGATTTTAAAGGGTCAGATTGGAGGTCCCGTAATTGCTGTGTCTCTTCATTTTTATTTTTGTACTTTGTTATTGTTTTTGACCTGTGCTATAACCAGTTGATAATCTGGACATTTATTACTAATGCTGAAATGAATCCCACGTTGCTAGTTAGTCATTTCCTCTCTAATAAAATATAGTCAATTTTTTTTCTTCTTCTTGATAATGTTCCATGTTCACTACATCTACTGCTTTCTCATTCTCATTGTGAAGAAAGTATTCAGGAGATGTAAGTGTGAGACTTTTGAGGCCTACAAGGACTTTTTAATTTGAAAGCATATTTTTCAATATAGTGTAACAACAGGACCTTTGTATACTCTGAAAATTCTTAACAGAGGAGGCACTAGCTACTTTTCTCAAGGCCACTGAGACTATTTGGGATCATCAGTTATATAATCATGGCCCACACATCCATCAATATAAAACTTCATCAGAAGACCATACAAGAGCTGCCAGTCAGTCAGCCAACAAGCATTAGTAAGTATTTACTAGGTGGCAGGCACTATACTAAGCAATGGGGATGTAAATATAAGGGAAAATAACAGTCCCTCCCCTCAAGGAACTAATGGAGAAGACAATACACAAAAGGAAATCAAAACTTCGGGCACGGGAAAAGATGCCCTCCAAAATGGTATGTTGGAGAAGTCCAGAGCAAGGCAGCCTGGTGGAAAGGAATATAAATGAATATATACCAATACAATATGATCTGCTTCTTAATTAGGACATAAAAACAATGTAAATAACAAGTGGAAATCAAGTAGTAGAATGATTCTCTTCTCTTTCTCCCAAACGCAAATGAATGGGTATAATCTCTTTTGGCAATCTAGGAGATTATAATTTAATCACCATCATATCAAGAAAGGAAACATAGTCCTTCAGAATTTATAGCCTTAGTGGTAAAAGCTTAAGTTTCAGTGTCATCTGCCTCATAGAAAATCTGCAGGAGTCTCTTAGGGATAGACTGGAAGACTGCTGAAGATTTAGGGCAGGCTAGAGATCTGCAAAGCCTGTTGGCTCAGTCCTGGGGTGGTTGCGATCCTGCTGGGACTACATACTTCAGGACACCATGGTAGGATCACTACGCAAGACTCCTCTACTCTGGTTGAGTGGCTACAGGACCCCAACATGTAGTTTACTGCTCGCTATTATGACTTTGGCAGCCCCAGCTCACAAATGTCCCATGTCCTTGAAGACTTCCTGTCATTCAAAATCCTCAGACTTTATAAAACCACTTCTCTGTAGCCAGACACAATCTGATAGGAAATGTAGTCTAGAGAATACCTTTCAATGAGCAAGCCCTCTAGGATCTCAAGAAATTGGGAAATGAAGTCCTGAGGAATATCATCAGCATCAGCATCACCATCATCAATAATAATAAATGACATTTATATCACTCTTCAAGATTTATGAAACATTTTACATACATTATCTCACAATAACTCAGTGACGTAAGTGCATTAGCTCATTATTATCTCCATGTTGTAGATGAAGAAACTGAGGCTGAGAGAGATTGATTAGCTTGCTCAGCATCATAGAGTTCAGTATCAGAAGTAGGATTTGAATATAGGTCTTCCAGACTTCAAGTCCAATATTCTGTATGCTATAATCCAGTGTTTCTCACCTACGTTCACTATATCTTCTCCCCAGTATTAAAAAATGTTTGGAGTTTCTGAAAATTTCACTGGAAATACAAGTATATACCTCTAGGCCCATATTATAAACATCTATTATTTCACATAAAATGTACTTATAGGAAATTCACCCAACTACAAGGCCACATGCAGTTACAAAGTACTTAACACATGATACTACTACTACTACTACTACTACTACTAGCTAACATTCATTTAGCACTTACTCTGTGCCAGGAACCGTAGTAAATGCTTTACAAATGTCATCTCTCTTGATCCTTACATCAGCCCTGGGAAGTCAGTATTATTATGGTTATCATTTTACAGATGAAGAAACCCTATTGTTGCAAGGTTTTTATAAAAACTCCTGTTTGTGGATATCATTGAAGATCTTCAGCCCCACAACAATCCAGGGTCATTGAATTAGTCTTGAATATATGTAGGTTATGTAAATTTTATTAATAATGATATATAGATAGAAAAACTAGATGGCCCTTGAGGTCCCTTCCTGCACTCTATTCTCTCTCTCTCTCTCTCTGTCTCTCTCTCTCTCTCTCTCTTTCTCATATTCTCTCCATTTCTCTTTCTGCCTACATAAATTTCTACACACGCACATATTTGTGTGTGTGGTGTATGTAGTTGATTCTATAGCTGGACAATGATCTGGGCTCAAAATTTAAAAAGAAGAAATGGGGGAGCCATTGTTCCTTTAAAAAAATTCCATCTTTTTAATATCAGTGTCCTCTAGGTCAGAGCTATCAAATACACAGTTGCAGCTAGAACCAGATTAAACTGTAATTGGGAAATGTTTAACGAAATCAACATATACTAGAACATAGATACGGGTAATAAGTGGTTTTCTAAGTCAATATGCATCCCATAGGGATCCTTATTATAATTTAATGCCTCCCCTACTCTCAGTTTATATCTGAGTTTGACATCACTGCTCTCGGTGATGTCACGATGCTATATGGCTAACAACTGTGGAATACCATGATCCCAGAAGAATCAGATTTTCAGGTGACCCAAAAAATAGAAAAAATACACCATGAGGATAAGTAGGCCATAACATATTATTGTTTTCCATTCCGGGAAGCCTTATCGAAGGAGCTGTAATTATATTTGTCTTTTTGTCAGTTTTTTTGGTGCTAAAGACAGCACTTCTAGCAAAATACCTCAGTGTTAGATCTATCTCTTTCTCTTCTCTGGGAATATGTGCTCAGTTGCTTCCTCCCACTGCATCACCAGTAAGTACAACCCTAACTACCAATTGTTAATGGTTACCACTGTTTATAAAGAAAAAGTAACCATTTGAAGTAAACAAACTCCAACTCCCCCCAAAAGCTCAAGAGTTTGGGGAGGAGGAAGATACAAGATTACCACATTCCATGTGAAGTTGGGTGTCAAAATTTCTTTTATGTATATATTGGGTTTGTTAATTATCTAGTTAAGTGATATTCAGTTCATTAATCCTTTTTTTATTTTGTTGATAGCTGGTTTCAGAGCTACAATTATAGAATTTTACTTTTAGATTTAGAATACAATGATAGAATTTTATCTCACTGTTATTCTTTTACATGGTTATTGTTTCTGTGATTTGCTATTTTACTCACTCATCATTTAGTATATTATTACTTATTCCATTTAGGTCTCTATCTTACTGTTACCACCAATATCTTTGGAAATTTAATTAGATTTTCCACTATTAATTAAGATGCTATTTCACTTGATTGATGGTCAAGTTCCACAACACAGCTTGTGCCTAATTACCCCAAGCAGCTTTATTTCCTGAGTCCTGGCACTTTTCTATGTGGCAGTTGCCTCTGCCTGTGTTTCCACTGTTCTGTCCATGTGACTTCTTACAGTTTCCCTGTCTCTCACTCCATGTGGCTTCCTATAAGCTTCTCTTTCAAAATTCCCCGCTTCTTCTACTTGTGCTGTCTGAAAGTGGGTTCCTCTTATGATAATTTGTCTTCAGGACTCAGTGAGCTGATTTGTCAAGGTCATTCTTCATCCTGTCTTTGTTTCCTTTTTTATTCATTCAAGGGAATTCATTCACACTTCAAAAAATGGATACCCTAGCTAATCTACATTTTATGGTTAGCCTAGCCCCTATGGTCATTATCTAGCCCCTTTTTCCTGGCCAGTGGCAGAAAAAACTCCCTTACACTTAAATTTTTCTATTTTTTCTTTCTGCCTTATTTTATTTATTCATTGATTTCTTTTTTGTTTATTCATTACTTTTACTCTTCCCTTTTCTGATCCAGTGAAAAATAAGGCTCAAAATCCCTATACACTCCCATTCAGTTTCAACCTTCTCAATATTCATTTTTGGTATCTTTTTTGAAAAAATGTTAATTTACTTTAACCTTTTCATTCCTTTCTCTTTCTAGCTAATATGAAATATAGTCAGAGCTGTTCATTTACATATTACACATTCTTTACACGATGTAGTTCATACAAAGTAGGTCTTCTAAAGAATGAGTTTTATTCTCTCAGTCCCATTCATCTATTAGCCTCCCACAGATCATACCTATACCTATTTTCCCTGCCTTTGTTTGTTAAATCTTCTTTGCTCTTTGAGGGGCCTTTTCCTGAAGAGCCTCACTCCCTAATTTCTTGATTCATACAGAAGGCAGAATGATGTGGTGAAAGACACTCTGTTTCCCTAGTCATAAGTGCCTAGTCCTAATCTGTGGCCTTCTAGTCATCATTTGCCCATCCTAAGGCAAATATATGCTAACTCTATCCTCAAGTCTCCCGGTCCATCCTGGACACTGGACATTCCTTTGGGCTCAAACATTCCATTAGCCAAAATGGAATGTATTTTTGGTAACCATGACCATTGTAAGAGAAGAGTTTTTCCTGATGTGTCCATTCCCCCTGATTGAGGTCCACTCCTCCATTGTTTCCTATTCCCCCCTAATCTTTCACGCGAATGTACTTCAATACCCCCAAACCCTCATCCCATTCCTTCTTAGGATAACACTTATTTTGTGTTCCCCCATCTCATCTTCATTCCCACTGCTATTTCTTCCACAACCCTAGAGTCACATCAGGAAATTTAAGAGACCATTTCTCCCTTTTCTCTCAAAGCCTAGTTGGGTGGGAGTGTGTCTCCAGCTTCCTCCTGTCACTTTCCTTTTTTCCCTATCCAAGTGACTTCACTTTGAGTTATTCTTCCTCACCCACAACAACAATTTGTTGTACTTATGAGGTAATATGGGTTTTAATCAGCAGAAGGTTAATTCAATTCTTTTTCCTTCCCTCTGGACTCAATTTCCAAGAATCTTTAGTCCTACATATCCCTTTGTCATTAAATGTCTTTTTGTTCAGTTTCTGACCCTTGATGTATGATGTTTTAAATTGCCCTTATCTTGACTTAGAATCATTAAAGAGTTGGTTTCATTATTTAGCATTTTCTAGTTAATTGTACACATTTGTCTTTTTGTGCGTCTTCATTTGAAGCATTAGCTTGTCAAGCAGACCGATTACCCTGTTGTTGGGTTTTTTTTGGGGGGGGGGGTGCTAGAGGAATTACTCAAATGCCTTTTCTCTGAAAAATCATCTTTTCTGTAGAATGTTCTTTGCTGACAGGTAGGTCACTTTGAAATTAATTCTTTGGTCAAATTAAACTATGAAACAAAGAAAAATACAAGTGGCCCTGAGTCCATTGTGGCCTCCTTCCATCTTTGCAGTGACAATGGTGAAGTGGCTGAAATGGGGCAGAGGGTGTTAAGAATCACATAGTTTAGATTGTCTACAAAACATTAACTTAATAGTTGATCTTTCAAATATGAGATTCTTGCCCAATGACTCATGAGGGAACATAATACTTGAAGAACAGAAGCATGTCAATCTTGTCATTCATACTCTAGATGAAATCAGAAGACAAAAGAAAGTTGAAGTCGAACGGACAGATAGCTCATGGTTTAACCTTGGAGAAGAAAGTAAAAGTCATTTATTCATTCAACAAGCAATTATCAAATACCTACTTTGTGCCCAGGACTGTGCTAAGTGTTAAGGATGCAAAGACAGAAAAAGAAAAAGAAAAAAAAATACCTGCTCTTAGGCAGCTTGCATTCTATGGGGAGCGGGGGGACGGCGAGGGGAGGAACATACAAATGTCGTTCATTCATTTTTCAGTTGTGTATGACTCTTTTTGACCCCTTTTTTGGGTTTTCTTGGCAAAGATGCTGGCATGGTTTGCCATTTCCTTCTCTGGCTTATCTTACAGATGAGAAAACTGAGGTGAAGTGACTTGTCCAGGGTCACACAGCTATTAAGTTGTCTGAGACCACATTTGAACTCAGGAAGATGAGTTTTCCCGACTTGAGGATCAACACTCTATCCATTGGATGAAACCATGAAGGTAGTAGCTTTCTCCTATGATGTAGCAAGTAACACCATCAAGAAATGTGCTCACCAAATGTCTGTGATGTGTGTGTGCGGTCACGCCAGTGCAAAGTGTCTTGCCAAAGTCCAAATAGAAGAGGGATGTAAAATGTCTTTTTTGTTTTGTTTTGTTTCTTCTTTCTTGTGTTTCTTTACATTGGTTATAATTCTTCTTTACAATATGACTAATGTGAAAATATGTTTAATATGAATGTAATGTAGAGCCTATATCAGATTGCAGACCATCTTGGGGAGGGGAGAGGGGAGGAAGGGGAGAGACGAGGAAGGGGAGAAAATTTAAAACTCAAAGGATTGTGGAACTGAACGTTGCACACTAAAAATAAATATTTTTTTTTAAAAAACAAACAAGGTGGGGGGAGGGAGAGGGAGAGGCCAAATGACAGTCCTAAAGAACAAGAACCATTTCTTGTTCTGTTCACCAGGTTTCATGCAGTAAGATCCATAGAGGCAGTTAGTACTTAATCGATGTTTCCTCAATTGAATTACATTCTCCTTTTCATAAAGGTTGGGCTCAATGGCATTTGCAGTCAGGGGACTTGACTTCAAATTTCAACTCTTCTATTTACTATAATGTAACCTTCAGGACCCTTTACAAGTGACTGCACCTCTGGGCCCGTTTCCTCACTTGTAAAACAGAGAAGTTGGACTAGGTGGTCTCTAAGGCCCATTCCAGCTCTAACCCTTTGATCCTATGCAATCTGATGACGCTGAGCAAGTCATTCCCTCTCTCCCAGCCTCGGTTTCTCCTCCGTAAAATGGAAGATGCTTGCATTAGCTAAAGTTCTAAAGTTTTTTTCAGCTCTAAATCCTTTGATATCTACACCTGAGGTCCTTTAGATTCAGTCTATGAACCATCAGCTGAGACTAAAACTAATCTCTTTTAGCAGCAGCTAGGTGGTTCAGTGGATAGAGCACACATTCCCCAGCCAGGGTTCAAGTCATTTACCAGCACACCCCCCCCCCCCCCCCCCCCCCCCCCCCCCCCCGCCCATTGATCGAAAAAAAAAAGCAACCTTTTTTTGGGTCAGAAAATACCTCCTCCCTCTTTGCTTCAAACTCCTGTGTAGACTCCAGACTACAAGAGAAGGTGGGTCTTCACCAGCTGTGGGTTAAGGGTACCATAAAATAGTTCTCTTATGTCTCCGTGTTGCTATGAGAGCTGGGTTTCCAGAGACTGTCTAATGATCTAACACTCTTATTTTCCAGAGAAGGAAATGGAGTATTCTGATTCGGAGCTAGTGGATTTATTTTCCCTTTCCTTTTTAGACTTTTTTTTTCTTATCCAATGGAGGCTTGTACTATAAATAGACTCATAAGATTTAGAGCAAGCAGGGGCAGTAGCACCCACCCAGCCCAATCTCTTCATGCCACAGATGAGGAAATTAAAGCTCAAAGTAAAGTGACCGGCCCAAAATCACAGTGATAGTGCCGGGCCAAGATTCGAACCCCTGGTCTCCTGAATCCAAACCCAAGGCTTTTTCCACCACGGCACCCAAAACCGAGGGAAAAGAATCACTTCGGGCAGGAGTTTTTCGGGTCAGTAATTTAAAGCCGGAAGGGACCTCAGAGATCAACCAGTCCATTCACACATTTTTTCAGATGAAGAAAACAATTCCCGGGGATTATATAATAATTTAAAGCTAGAAGGAACCTGAGAGTGCAGACAATCCAAGACCCTCATCTTACAGATGGGGTTAACCTGGGGTACAGACAGTTAGGGACTTGTCCAAGGTCAAATTGTTAGCGTAGAGATTTGAGGGCTTAGAAGAAACCTGGGAGACTTTGAAATTTAGAATTGGAAGAGGTCTTAGAGGTCATCCAGTCCAGCACCCCCCTCCCATCCCCATTTTACAGATGAGAAACTCGAGCCCAGGCTTGCCCAAGATTAGGAAGAAGCAATTGGCAGAAGGCACTGCTTAGCACGCAGGTCCCCTGATTTCGAACTCTGTGGTCTCCTGCACTAAGCAGCCCGATCCTCAGGACCCCTCTTGCCCGACAGTGGCCACCTTCAGGTCTCTCCTGGCAGGCGCCTATTCCTATCCCACCCTGTCCCTGTCTTCGCTCCGCAGCCCACCTCGGGCACTAAGGGTCCCACAGGCTCAAAGCCCAGGATTTAGGTCCGTAATGTCCAGAAGGAGTTGAATGCGGAGCTGCTGACCCAGCGTCCGAGGTCATGGTCACTGTCACCAGCTCCGCCAACCTGCAGCACTGCGCTTTGGCGCCCCCCTCCCTGGCGCTCCTGCACCTTCCCCCCCCTCCATCCTCCTTCCTTCTCCCCCCTCCTTTCTCTTCCTCCTCCTCCCATTCCAATTTCCTCTCCACTTCTTTAGCCCTCCCCCTCTTATTCCCTCTCCTTTTCCTCCTTCCCTGTCCCTCTAACTCCCCCCTCCTCTTCTTTACCCCTTCTTCCTTCTTCCCACTGCCTCTGATTCCCCCTTCCTCCCTCTCCTCCCCTTCCCCTCCCCCTCCTCTTCCTTTCCCGAGGGAGCCGGAGGCCCGGCCCTTGGCTCTTCGGCAGTGCGGGTGGGGAGGTGATGCCCAAGCACTATATGACTCGCTTCGGGCGGGGCCACGTGCCAGCCCAGGCGGGAGGGATGCCCCCTGCGCCGCGGCCCGGGCTCCGCCCCCGGCCGCCGCATCCTGAGACCCGACTAGCGTACTGCCCCCACCAGCATACCGGCCTGTCAGGCTGCCTGGCCGGAGGGCTAGCTGGCTGGCTGGCGGGCTGGCTGACAGGCGTCGGCCCGGCGCTGGGCGCGGCTCCGGGTGGGCCGACACTGCAGTTGGGCCGAGGCGCCGTCCCGCGTCCCGCTCGCGCGGGCGCTGATTGGCCGGGCGGCCCTGGGGCCGGGCGGCGGCGGCAGCGCTGATTGGCTGCTACGCAGACTCGCTGGGTCAGGGCTGCAGAGGCGGCGGTAGCGGTGGCGGCGGCGGCGGCGGCGGCGGCGGCGGCGGCTGTGGCTGTGGTGGGGGGTACTCGGCTCGCAGTCGTCGGCACATCCCGAGCTCCGAGTCCAGAGCCCCGAGTCCGAGCCGGAGCTGCAGCCGCCGCCCCCGCCGCCCCCCGGCCCGCTATGTCAGCGGCCTGAGCTAGCGAGGAGAGCAGGCGCCGCGGTCCAGCTTCGCCCTGCCCTGCCCTGCCCTGCCCGCCCTCCTTGTCCTCCTGCCCGCGCCCCCGGCCCCGGCCCCCCGCCCCCGGCCGCCATGTGCTCCAGCCTCTGGTTCCTGACGGACCGGAGGATCCGGGAGGACTACCCGCAGGTGCAGATCCTGCGCGCCCTCCGGCAGCGCTGCTCCGAGCAGGACGTGCGCTTCAGGGCCGTGCTCATGGACCAGATCGCAGTCACCATCGTCGGCGGCCACCTCGGTGAGCTCGGGCTGCGGGCGGAGGGGTGGGGGGGCTCCCCCAGCACTACCCGCGCCCCGGGACACGAACCCCCGAGGGCGGAGGGGGCCGGCCACCTCTGCCCTGCCCGGGGCGCGCTGGGCTTGCGCTAGCCGGTGCTCCCGTAGACAGGCAGGTGCGTGGACGGGGTGGGGGCTCCTGGACCAGTCGGCGGGGTACATTTGTGGACTCTCTTAGCTCTTTCTGCCTGCTCCCCTTTTAACACCTAGTTCCCAACTGTGCGGGTGTTGGAGTCACCTCGGGGGTGCCCCACTGATGCTCTCCCGTTTCTTTGGCATATTAAAAAAAAGTACGAAAAACCATTTTAAAAGCTTGAAATCAGTTCAGGATTATATATTTGACTGTAAAATAATTTCATATTGAACTTAGGTCTTTTGTTTTGTTTTGCATAGTGCGTGAATTATTCCTAAGTCCTCTGTGCTGTCAGTGAAAAATCTAGCTTGTTTCCAAGATTTCCGAACATTTTCACTGTTTGGATGCCTCTTCTATGAAGACCTGGAGACCTTGGAGAAGCCGATGGCAAAATTTACAGAATTCTCAGGACAGTTTGAAAAGAAAAAGTTCTGTAGAAATGTGCATTAGGAATCAAATGACACACTTAATAGGATATCGGAACCAACCTAAGCTGCCCGTGGGGGAGGGGAGGGGAAAACCCATCAAATCTGATCATAAAGTTTGCGCTTAGTCCTAATGTTAAAAAATAAAGAAACCCCTGGTCTTATGTCAAGTCCTAGACCTTGTTTTGCTTGGGTTTTCGAAGATTGTGTATAGAGTACTTCCTGGAGCTGTCATGTTTGCAGGGGTTACCCGTAGAGAACCTTGTTAATGCTTCTATGAAACAGTAATTAAAGGAATCTCCTGCATAGCAGAAACAGGTAAGCTAGGAACAGAAGGAATGCCACTTTGGCTCAGCCTGGTGATCCACTCAACCCAGGGTTTTACTTCTCTCAAAGATACCGAGAGCTCTTTTGTAGGAATTGGTGAGTTGACCTCTATGACACTGATCCCATAAGGTTAGGAATGGCCACACATCTTTAATTTCCCATTAATTACAAGTGTTCTCCAACTTGAGAACGTCTGACATAAAAATGACTCATCCTTCACAATAAGCCATTCCCATTTCCTATTAATTTCTGAAGCCCAACCTAATACTGTCACTGGGTTTGCCCACCAAACCCTCCACCTATTTATTCTCAACCAGTCTTCCTTACCACTCCCTTGCCCAAAGGGATCAGGCTGAGTCAGGCTCAATTTCAGATGGCTCAAGCCTCAAGACTCAGGTAGGCTTAGGGCTTTTCCTGTTACTCTATCATCTCCTTGGTTCAGGACTTCAAGGATCTGTGCTTCCCTTGTTTTGCACGTCCAGCAGTGCAGGTGACATTAGTAGTGAGTCTTTTTGAGTTGGTGTGGCTGATAAACTTCATTCCCTGGTGGCCGTCTTTCTAATAAGACTCTCCATGCTTAAGCTGCTCCTTGTATGACAGATGAAGCTGGTAGCCAGGCCTGTACTCAAAGCCTTTTCAGCCTAGGAGACCTATCCAGAGGTTGTACTTCCCTTTGTATACATCTCTTTTGAGAACCCACGTTCAGTTGTACATTAAGATGAGGCGTTAGAGGTTACCGCTGAATGGATTTCATGAGCCTTTATAGGCTAGCCTGTTGTTGCTGTTCAGTCGTGCCTGACTCTTTGTGACCCCATTTGGGGTTTTCCTGGCAAGGATGCTCGAGTGGTTTGCCATTTCTTTCTCCAGCTCATTTTACAGATGAGGAACTAAGACAAACAGGTTTAAGTGACTTGCCCAGGGTCACACAGCTGGTAAGTGTCTGAGGTCGGATTTGAACTCAGGAAGATACAGGCTTAACACTCTATCTGCTGCACCACCTGGCTGTCCCTGTAGGCTATTGTAGGAACCAAATATTCATTTATAACATTGCTTCTGTTGTAGAAATGTGTTCTACATGCCACATGACCAACTTAACAGAGAAAATGTTGGGAAACAGACCCTTTGTAAGCTGGAGACTGCCTGTAATCTGCCATGAGGCAATCATCCATAAATTGATCTGAACAGCTGCCAGATATTTTCAGCTTATACCAGCTGATGAGGACATGTATAAAGTCATGCTGAGGCATGATGGGCAGAATGCTCACCTTGGAGTTAGGACGATTTGAGTTTGAATTCTGCCTCTGACACACAATAGCTGTGGGACTACGTGCGAATCATTTGACTTCTCTAAACCTCAGTTGCCTCATCTATGAAGTGGGAATGATAATGCCTGTATTGTTGTGAGATTCAATGTGAAGTGCTTTGCAAACTTTAAAATACTATATAATTGTCAATTATTAGTGATGTTATTTAACGAATGTCTCTTAGGATTCTGACTCTGACTTACAGCATTTCCAAAGTTGATTGCCTTCTATTCTGTTAAGGATTTTTTAAACCATTTTGGCAATCTTATGTTTTTCGAGTCTGTAGTCCATATTCCATTGGACGTCCAGCTTTGATATTTCTTTCCTATTCTGTTTACAATTCTAAAAACTTTGTGTTTAGACACAATATTTTCTTTCCAAGCTGGAATATTAGAAAACTTTTTTTTAGTCTCTCTGAATGTGGAACTCCTTCCACTCCTGTGTACATTTGATTTTCTATTCTCTGTTTCATTAACTCTGTGTCTGTCTTGGGGTACCATATTCCACTCCAGTGTTTACATCAGTCAGTCAATAAATGTTTGTCGAGCACTGACTATGCACCACGTACTGTGCTGAGAACTAGAAAAGGAGAAGATGGTCCCCACTCTCAAAGATCTCGCAGTCTGATGGGGGAGACAGCATGAGAACAACTACATACAAACAAGCCTATGTACAAGATAAATTGGAGATAAACAACCAAGGGAAGGCACTGGAATTAAGAGGGCTTGGGAACGGCTTTCTGAAGAAGGTGAAATTTTAGCTGAGACTTGAAGGAAGTGAGGATGTGGAGATAGGGAGGGAGAGCATTCCAGGCATGGGTAGATGGCCAGTAAAAATGCCTGGAGTTGGGAGGTGGAAGGTCTTATTCAAGGAACATCCAAGAGGCCAGTGTTGCTGGATAGCAGAGTACATAGAAGAGCTGTCAGGTATAAGAAGACTTTTTTTTTGAGGGAGTGGGGAGGTGCAGGTTTGAAGTTCAGGATATGTTTTTTCCCAATCTAGAGAACTAAATCTAGAAAATGAGACCCCCCCAAATGGCAAGAACAGCATAAAAAAAAACCTGGCACTAAATAAGTCCTCTCCCTGTTTGGAAAAGCAAAGGTTACGTCTTTTAAACCAGAAGAAAATCTGATTTGTTTTTGTTGTTCGTGGTGGGCAAATGGGCCATTGCATCAGTATTCAGAGGTCATTTTCAGTGGGGATGATTAAGGGGGGTAGAATTCTACACCCCAAGTACAGTTTATAAAACAGACATCTTCTCACCGCTCATGGGAGGATGGGGGTTTATTGTCAGAGGTGGATTGATTAAAGCAAGATATGAGCCCTTGTTTGCAGTTCGTTCCAAAGCTAAGTCAAACTGTACAGCCAAAGTGCTCTTCTGAAAGGATTCCAAACTCTTGTTGTTAGTTGTTTTCCGTCATGTCTGACTCTTTGTGACCCCATTTGGGGTTTTCTTGGCAAAGACATTGGGGTGGTTTACCATTTCCTTCTCCAGCTCATTTTATAGATGAGGAAACTGAGGCAGACAGGGTTAAGCGCCTTGCCCAGGGTCACACAGCTAGTAAGTGCCTGAGGCTGGATTTGAACTTAGAAAGATGAGTCTTCCTGTTTCCAGGCCCAGCGCTCTACCCGCTGTGCCACCTGGCTGCCCTATTCTAAACTCTACTGGCTCTAAATTTGGATAAGGCACTGCTCTTTGGGCCTCAGTATCCTCATCTGTAAAATGAGAGGATTGGATTTGTTCATCTTCAGGGTTTTAGCACTAGCAACATTCCATCTTCTACGACTGAATTTCAAGTTATAATGATTTCCAAGAGAGGCAATGTAGTGTAATGGATAGAGAACTGGTCTTAGAGTCAGAAGGCTCTGGGTTCAAGTTCCATCTGTAACTTGAACTGGTTGCCTGACCCTGAGTAACCACCTCTCAGTGCCCCGGGAAACTATTTAATACTTTAAGTTGGATTGACATTGGAAACAGGAAATTCTTTACTAGGGGGTTCTCTGCACTGGCAAATTCCCAGGTCAGACTATCCCCCTCTCCCCGCCATCTCCCACCAAAAAAAAAAAAGAGATGTGAATGAGAAACAATATGGTAGCATAGAAAGAGCACCAATCCTGGAATCAGAAGACCCAGGTTTGATGGGTCTAACTGTCATGTACTGACGTTGTAAATTAAAGCAAGTCACCTCAACCACTTAGAGCCTCTGTTTCTTTATCGGTAAGTCAAAAAATATCTATCAATATGGTCTCTCAGTATATATACTGCTGTGCATTTATTATCTCTCAGCATATGCGACGTGACATATGCAGCCTAGGTTAAACCTTGCTTGGTTTGGGGGGGGGGGCGGGAGCGGGGGCAGGAGGGGAGGTTAGTATGAAACTAAGACCAATGGGTATAAGTCACAGGGAGGAAGATTTTGCTGAAGCATCAGGAGGAACCTCTTAATCATTAGAGCCTTGGAATATAAAATGAGTGGAATTATAAGGCAGCTAATTCTCTATCATAGCACAGATCCCTGAGATATCATATTGGAGACTTCTTTTCAGGTTGACACTGAGCTTTGCCTAGCATATCCCTCCAGAGTCTTTTCTAGGCTAAACATCCCCAGCTCTTGTTTGAGTAATTACATTTAATGTGAGAGTGCTAAATAAAGCTCAAAATTAGCTGAGGCCAGTGAGAAAAAAATCTACCAAAAAATGTTTTGTTTATTTTTTTAACTATATTGGGGAAAAGAAGAGTAGCAAATTCAGAAAAACTTGGAAAGACTTACATGAACTGATACAAAGTGAAGTGAGCAGGACCAGGAGAACATGGTACATAGTAACCAGCAATACTGTAGGATGATCAGTTATGAATGACTTAGCTATCCTCAGCAATACAAAGATCTAAGATAATTCCCAAGGACTTAGGATGCTATTCATCTCCAGAGAAAGAACTGACAGAGTCTGAATTTAGACTGAAGCATACTTTTTAACCTTATTCTTGGTTTTTGTCTTTTTTTTTTTTTGGTCTGCATTTTCTTTTGCAACATGGCTACTATGGAAATGTTTTGTGTGACTGCACGCGTATTAATCTATATCAAATTGCTTGCCTTTTTATGACAGGGGGAGAGGAGGGAAGAAAAGAATATGGAACTCAAATTTTTTTAAAAAATATTTAAAATAATTGTTTACATGTAATTGAGAAAAACAAAATTAAAATTAAATGTAAAATAAAAACAGAAAGACTAGCAAAGAAGGTATAGAACCACTGCTCTGGGTAGATAAGACAAAGGAGAGGAGGTGGAGTCACTTAGTTCTTATTTTCTCTCTACTTTTTCTGCCAAGGAGAAAGTGACCACAATAATGGGCTAATGATGACTTTTGTTGATGTCTGTGGCAGAGGACAAAGGATTTGGGCCATAGACCTGAAAAGCTTCTGTCTTTCTCTTCCAAGAAAAACACTCTTTAGACTAGAAAGAAGGAATAAGAATTGGGAGGAGGGAGTTAATCTCCAAGATAAATAAGGGGGCAGAGCTGCTAGCTACCTTAGGTGATTTCCAGTCACCAAGCTTGAACAGACTGCCTCTTAAGACTACTGAAGGAATTGGGGGATTTGTTTACCGAACTGCTCTCTGATCTTGAAAGATGAGGGAGCATGACCATGGTGCCACAAACTTAAAGTCAAATGTCCCAATTGACAAAGGTGGAAGAGAAAGGGATCTGTAAATTTCGAGGATAGTTTGATTGCACTATTGGTATTTTGCAGTGTGTTATGTGTATCATCACAGGAATTCATGAACACCTAGAAATGGAGATAGTGATTCCTAAGACCCAGTACGATTTCATCAAAGATTGGTCATGCCAGACATCATTTCCTTTTTAGAGAAGGTTACTAAGCTGGGAGATCAGATGCAAATGCGCAAATATGGTGCAAATATGATTTACTCTGATTTTAGCAAAGCATTTGCCATAGCCTCGTGTGCCTGATGAACAGATTGAGAGATGTGGGCTAGATGGTGGTACAATTAGGTGATTGTGTAATGGTGGTGATTGTCCAATTAGGTGATGATACAATTAATTGAACTGATTGAATGACCAGACCCAAAGAAGACTCACTACCTACCTGATGATTGTAGTGTCACTTCAGGTGGAGGGCTTAGTGGAATGCCCCTGGGATCTAGGCTGTTGAACATTTTGGTCGGTGGTTTGGAAACAGACCGATGGTATGTTTATTAGATTTGCCCATGACACAGAGCTGGGAGTGATAGCTAATGCAATGGATGACAAAGTCAGAATTCAAAGAGATCTTAATAGGTTAGATTAGTAGGCCAAATCTAAGATTAAATTTAATTAAGATAAATTGATGAATGAATTCTTACAGTTAGGTTAAAAAATGAATTGTGCAAGTACCAGATCGAGAAACAGTCCCGTTTTGTATACCACAGTTTAGGAAACCACAACGTGAAAACCTGGGGAACAGCTGACTTTTGATGAGGGCAGATTGTTATGGGCCTCCTTTTTCTGCCACGGAATATATTAAGGAGAGACGTGATTGCTATGTGGTGGAACACAATTGCTGCTTTGGAAGAACTTTGGAATAAAAGAGAGATTAGATTTGTTCTGTCTGGTCCCAGAGAGAAGAATTAGGAGAAATGAGTAGGTTAAAAATTAGCATACTTTTAATTATAATGTAAATGTTAAGGGGTTAATGTATAAAGAAAAACTTTCTACGAGGGCAGCAGTGTGGCTCAGGGGAAAGGCTGCTGCATTTGGAGTTGGGATCTGGTTTTGAATTCCTCCTTGGCCACTTATTTGCCTACTTGGCCTTGGGAAATCCCTTTCAGTTTCTTCATCTGTAAAATGAAGAGGCTGGACCAGATAACCCCTGATGGCCTTTCCCTATCAAAATCTATGATCTTGGGAGTCTAACCATCCTATCCAAAGTTGGAGCCACCTGTCCCCAGGAGGCAGCGGGTCTCTTCTCATTAGATGTTCTTGAGCAAAAGCTGAATGTCCATTTGTGTGCTATATTGCAGAGAAGATTCCTGTGAAGATGCAGATTGGAGTAGATGCCCCTCCAAGTCTTGTCTAGATCTGAAATTCTGTGAAGAACTGCTACAAGAAATGAGACATTTTCTTCCCTATTGAAATTGGGTTTTTTTCATCACTTCAATAGAATTTAATTCTTGTGACTCTCTCGTTGCCCTTTAGCTTTTCCTTTTGGAGGGAACAGTTTTACTGAAGGGGTTGGGAAGGAGTCCAGATTGTAAGGTGTTAGTACCTGAGTGGGGCATGGGAAATTGGAGTTAAGAACAGGAGTTCTTAACCTGTTTGAGTGATGGACTGCTTTGGCCATCTGGTGAAACCTCAGAACAATGTTTTTAAAGGAAAGAAAAACTAAATTTCAGTTGAAGCCTAGTGAAAATAAAGAGAGAATTTTTTTCCCCTTCCAAATTCACAGACCTCTTAAAAATCTATCTATGGAAACCAGTTAAGAACTTTTGTTCCAGAGATTCCCTTCCAGAGCAAACAGGAGGGAAATTATATTGTTAATGTAATTTTAAGGCATGCTTATATATTATGTGCAAAATTAGGGGCCCCCAGCAAGTATATTGGGCTTTCACATTAGATCTGGAACCTAGGACCTCCAAGGTTGTGACTGCTGCCATGCTCTAATTTTCTGTTAAAAAAAAAAAAGATTTTTTTTGACACAAGGGACTCTTTAGGACGAATGCCAGTACATTCCTTGAAAACAGTTAAAGAGAACTGCCTAGTAGCCTGATCAGGACTGATAGTCCCTAACGCTTTCCAGTTTTGCTCTTTACCCATTGTTTACTGGAGGGAAGGATGTGTGCTTTAGTTTGGAGAGCTTCCGACTGACTGTGTCCATTGTCTTTGACCTGAGGTTCCTTTGGCCTTTATTTACATCGTAGAGGTGATTATGCCCTTTCTTTTGTCTGTGCTTTGGCCCTACTGTCACCTGCTGCTCTGCCACGGTGCCACCTCTGAGATCTGCCTAGATTTCTTGGGTGGAGGAGACTGCTTTCCCCATCAGTGCTACCCCCAGGGGATTTACTGCCAGGCCCCTCCCTCTTCAGTCCTCTCAAGGCTTCATGAAAATTAAAAGGAGCATCTCACACAAAAAAAATGAGGGATCCCACAACTCCAAACAGTCTTTAGGGTCTAGATGCTCCCTCTCCCTCCAAGCAAACATTAGAGGGAGTGTTGGGAATGAAAGGGAGGCTTGATAGAGACTTCCACCAGCTAATATCCATTGAGTCTTCTCTCTTCCCCAGGGTAACAGACGTCCCCCAAAGGAGTGATGCATTTCTTACCATTTTTCAGTAAAGAAAACCTTGTCTCAGATTGGCTTTAATGATGGAATCCCCAAACAAGTGCCCACAAGTGGTTATCCAACATCTAGTGAGGGAGAAACCTCTGACAGCCTATTCTGCTTCTGAATAGCTCTAGTTTCTCAGACTTTCTCTCGCATCAAAGCTCTGCATCTTTCATCTTTTATTCTTTGTTCTGCTCCCTGGGGTCAAGCAGAACTAGTTCTACTTATTTTTGAAGGGTACCAGTTTATCTCCACCCACCACTCCCATTGTGACTTATCTCCTCTAGGCAAAATATCCCTAGTTTCTTCAACTGATCCTCAGTGGTATGACCTCTAGGTCTTTGCCTCTTCTCCTAAAGTATGGTTCCCTGAATTAAGACAATACTTGAGATGTGGTCTGACCAGAGCAGAGGACGGTGGGATTCTCACTTCCGTGGTCCTTGATACTATTTCTCTCATGATGCCACCTAGTATTATATTCCCTTTGTTTTGGCTACCATGTCACACATCTTTTTCAGACAATTCATGTTCAAGTCAAGACATTACCCGGGATGTCATTGGTCCTCTTTGAAAATGAAGAACAACAGCGTTTTATCTCTATAAAATTTCGTCTTAGACCCTTTTAGATCCTGACTGTGTCATCCCGTGTGACTGACTCTATCCCTCCTCACTTTGTGCCAAGTGCACATTTGATAAGTAGCCTGTTTGTGCCTTTATTCAAGTCATTGTCAAAAACGTAAAGCCAACTACTGACAGGTTTCAGGGGCAAACCACTTGAAATCACCTGACAAGTTAACCTTGACCAATTAGTGGCTACTCTTTGGACTAGATGTTCACCTAGTACCCAATCCACCTAATTGTACTATTACCTAGCCCACATTTCTCTTTGCCACAAGCACGAGAGATTTTGTTAAAATGTAGAGAAACTATGCCAATATCATTCCCCTGATCTGTCAGTCTAATAACCTTGTCCAGAAAAAAACAAAAACCCAAAGCCATGGTTGGTCCGGTGTTATCTGTTTGCAGTGAACCTCCACTGGATATTTGTGATTGCTGCCTTCTTTGCTACACTTTCACTAACCATCGCTTTAATAATAAATACATTCTAGACTTTTTCCAGCAGTCAAAATCAAAATTTTCAGATTCCATTCTTTTCCCTCTTTTTGTAAATCAAGGCATTTGCTGAAGTCTGCCATACCTCTCCTGTGGTCCATAATCTTTCAAAGATCCCTGACAGCGGCTCAATGAGAGACTATAGTCTCTCTTGACTAATGACTTGAATTTATCAGGCAGCTATGTGCTCTTCTCCCTCCTTATCTTGAGTAGCAGTACCCTAATAGGTATTTTTGTTCTGTTCTTTCTAATCCAAGGACCGTTCTCCCTGGCAGAAAAGTACAGAAACTGATCAGGTCCAGTATCTGTTTCTTTTATGCTGGCTTCTGTGGGGGAGCATAAATCTCAGCAGTCTGTTATTATGACTACTTAATCTTAGATCAATTACTTGATGCAAAATCCTATCAGATTATTTTTTTATCCTCTCTCTTAACAATTTAATATTCAACCAGAGTAACTAATGTCAGTACACTTTCTTGAGCCTTCCTTCTGGAAAAATAGAACACTCAGGAATTCTTGAGATACATATATACACGCACATAGACATATATACATATATATATATACACACTTGCTATTATGTCATTCTTCTATCCAACCTTTAGACATTATGAATTTGCTATTTGGACACAAAATCCCTGTGCCTTGTGGCTATTTTCTCACTTGGTACTCCAGCCTTGTTGAGGCTGGATAATCAAAGAACAAACATCTTTTAAGTGCATATAACTTGTCAAGTACTGTGATAGGCACTGAGGATGCAGACATAAAGGGGATATATGGTCCCTGCCTTCAGGGAGCTTATATTTTACTGTGAGAGTATGACCCACAGCAGGGAGTAGCAGCTAGGTGATGTAGTCCCAAGGATTGTGCATAGAGCCAGAATGCAGTAGATTGTCTCAGCCTTTCCTGTAGCAATGGTAATAATGATTTGAATATGTTCCTGAGCAAGCAGCAAAAAAAATTGGGTTGTATATATGTGGGAGTATGCGTGTAGGAATAGGGGCAGATGACACAATGTTTATGCTGGTTGTTCCCCAGCGTCCTGTTGGATGGCTCGATGGAATGAAGCATGGTTTGAGGGTCTGGGGCTAGCTAACTATAGGGGTCTTGAGATTAGTATTGATTCCCCAATCCAGGCAGTTCTGTCCTAAAACAAGACTTTATTATGTTCTGGGGATACAGATACTGTCAGGGAGTTTCTATTCCCTAGAAGACATTTAATGGAATAATACCTCTGTGGGTCTATTGAATTAAATAATAAAATAATTCTAAAAATCATTAAGTACCTACTCTATGTATATACTATGCTAAGTGCTGATAAATAAAAGGACAATGTGGTGAAGGTCTTTGAGATCATGTTATGGGAAGATGGATTGAGGGAAACGAAGGGGAGGGGGTGGTTAACTCAGAAAAGAAGATAGCGTAAGGGAACAAGGATCCAGTATTTGTAAGGTGGCCATGTGGAAGGAGGTGTTAGATTTGTTTCATTGCTCCCAGAGGGCAGAACTTGGAGCAGTGGGTGGAAATTGTAGAGAGAAGGTATTTAGCTTATCATAAAGAAAAGCTTCTTGACAATTAGCACCATCTAAAGGGGGATGGGCTGCCTTGGGAGGTCATGGCTTCTTTCTCACCAGAGATCTTGGAGCAAAACTACATCACCACTTTGGGTTCTGCTGGGGAAGGGATTCTTGTTCCTGAATGGGTTGGTTTTGGCAGCCTCTGAGACTTCTTCTAATGCTACCGTTCTGTGATTTTGTGGTATTCCCGGTTCACCAAAGGAGTTGACATAATATTAAGTAAAGTCCTATGCGACAGCAAGGTGGTGCCTTAGTGCATAGAGCACTGGAGTCAGGAAGACTTATCTTCCTGAGTTCAAATCTAGCCTCAGCTGGATGACCTTGGGCAAGTCAATTAACCCTGTTTGCCTCAGTTTTCTTATTTGTAAAATGAACTAGAGAAGGAAACAGCAAATCACTCTAGTATCTCTGGCAAGAAAACCCCAAAAGGGGGCACAAAGAGACTGACAAGACTGAAGTGACTGAACAACAAAAAAGTACAGTAAGTGCATGAAAGGTAAAAACTGGCATGAGAGATCAGAGGAAAAACAAACCCTTTCTGGCTAGAGCAGCAAGAAAGGAAGTTTTGTGGAGAAAGGGGAATTTGAGTCAGTCTTCGAAGAGTTTCGACAGGCAAAGATGAGATTAGAGAAAGCATTCAGGTTGTCAGGAAGAACGTGAGCAGGACCTAGAAGGACAGAAAGCCATGGACAGACAGTAAGTCTTCCATTTTCACGGGAGTTTGGAGTCTGTGAAGGGAAGGATCATAGGATCACAGATTTAGAACTGGAAGGGAGCTTAGAAGTTGTCCAATCCAACCTCCCATTTTACAGATGAGGAAACTGATACCCTGAGCAGTTAAGTGATGTAAGGGGTACACTGTGATGGAAGGCTGGAAAAATAGGCTGGGGCCACAGTGTGGAGGTCACTGAGTATAGATCTCGGAAGTTTGTACTTGATTCTGTAGGCAGTGAGTGTCACCGAAGTCTTTCAAACAGGCAAGTTACTTGATTAGAGATTTGAGTTTCAAAGAGTATTCTGACAGCAGGATGTAGAAGGAACATTGTTGAGAAGGATCAGTTAAACCATTAGAATAACCAGAGGAGAGATAATTAAAGTCTAGAATAAGATGGAAGTAGAGACCAAACCTCTTTAGGCTACATAATGAATTTTTAAAATAATAAGGGTATGGGCGCTAGGGTAGGAGAGGGGTCTAGATTTGTATCATTTTCTTTAGTGTAGCAAACTCCTGGTGAGTAAGCATCTCCCCTTCCACCCCTTTGCCAACCCTTCCCACATGCAGTCTCCTTTTAATGTATAGTCTTAGTTGGTTGGAGTGCAGGGTGGTTAAGTGGTTTGAACACAGTCATACAGCTGAAATGTATCAAAGGTAGGACTCAAACTTATGTCTTCCTGACTCTAAAGCCAGCCAGCCTCTTATCCACTGATGGACATAAGCAGAATGTCTTTGATGACTTATCTTCCTTATGGTACAGAGGCATGAATTGTTAAGTGCATTATACCACTAACTTTGTTATGGATTTTCTTTTTATAAAAATGTAGAGTATCTATCCCAGCCACTGTTATATGATCCCTCTAATACTGGAGATTGCAATCTATAAAAATTTAATTCTGTAATATCCCTGTTTTTTGGGGGTTTTTTTCCTGCTTCATTTGGACAAATTCATGCATCGGGGATGGGGTGAGGTATGTTAACAGACTTAAAGAGAGAGAATTTGGAGGAATTGGCTTGGAATCAGGAAGACTCATCCTCATGAGTTCAAATCCAGCCTCAGACACTTACTGGCTGTGTGACCCAGGCAAGTCATTTAATCCTGTTTACCTCAGTTTCCTGATCTGTAAAATTATCTGGAGAAAGAAATGGCAAACCAGTCCAGTATCTCTGCCAAGAAAACCCCAAAATGGGGTCATGAAGAGTCAGACATCACTGAAACAACTAAACAACAATGGACATTAAAAAATTACACATAGAGGGGCGGAGCCAAGATGGCGACTGGAAAGCAGTAACTGCCTTGAGTTCCCCACCAAGTCCCTCCAAAAACCTATAAAAAAATGGCTCTGAACCAATTCTAGAACTGCAGAACCCACAAAGTGGCAGAGGGAAGCAGGGCTCCAGCCCAGGACAGCCTGGATGGTCTCGGGGTAAGGTCTGTCTCAAACGGAACTCCCAGCCCCCAGCTGAGGGGAGCGGAGCTGAGCCGAGCCAAGCAGAGCCCA
>CM053622.1:761336726-761351921 GCA_028646595.1 Phalanger gymnotis
ATGGGGGGACGGAGGGGAGGGCAGACTGGGGAACGGGGCAACCAGAGTGTACGCCATCTCGGAGTGGGGTGGGGTGGAAATGGGGAGAAAATCTGTAATTCAAACGCATGTGAAAATCAATGCTGAAAACTAAACATATTAAAAATAAATTTTAAAAAATTACACATAGAGTTGTAATTTGTAAATTACAAAAAAGCTAGGGAGCCGTAACTTGAATGTATAGCTTGGCTGATAGGTTTTAGATTCAGATAGATTTTATTGGCAGTCTTCAACAATGAGCTGAATCTAATTGAATGACCATTTAATAGGGATAAATCTAAAGTCCTTTACTTGGTTTTAAAAACATCAACAGGAGAAGTCCAAGATTAAGAAGGCATTTGCCACATAACAGTTTGTATATAAAAGACATCTGGATCTTAGTACACTGGAAGTTAAGTATGAATTGACAGTATTGATGCAGCAGCTTATGAGAAAAAGCTTATGGGGTCTTAGTCTGATCAATGGAACCATACAGAATGAATCAGGAATGAGGCAGCAGGTAGCCTTGTTGGTCTCCCACCTTGGTTAGATCACATCTGGGGTGTTGCTTAGGGTGCCACATTTTAGGAAAAATCATTGGTGAGCTGGAATATGTCCTGAGGAGGGTAATGGGCATGAGGAGAGACTTCAAACCCACAGCATCTGAGAATGGCTTGAGATTTATCCTGGAAAAGAGGAGACTGAAAGGCCTTATGATAGATGTCTTCAGCTATTAGAAAGGCTGATGTATGGAAGAGCAATTAGAGTTCTGCTTGGCTCAGATGGTCAAACTAGGAGCAATGAGTGAAAATTGCAGAGAAATCAATTTTGACTCTGTAGAAGGAATAATTCCCCAATGAACAGAGCTGTCCAAAAGGGGAATGAGCTGCCTCTGGAGGTAGGTAGCTCCCTATCACTAGACACCTGCAAGTGGAGGTTGGACAGTCACCTGTCAGGTATGGGCTGAACCCAATGGCCTCTGTATTCCTTTCTACCTCTGAAGTAATGTGAATCTTTCTATAAACATCTAAGTCTTTTAGAAAGTTAGCATTTTTGAAACAATAATGATTCCTGTGTTTGCTTCTTTTTTTTCTAATTCTACAAGTTTGTGCAATACTTCTATCTCCAACTCACACCATTTTTGATTGCATAGTAAACCTTCAAACACTTGTACTGGTTTTAAGTAAGTTCAAGGAGATTTATATTACAGTCATCTCTTACCTTTGATTCCCTGCTGCTGCATCTTGGGGGTTGGGGGAGGACATCTTTCCTCTTAACAAGCACTTTGTTTCCTTGTGTTATTTGGCTACAACCAACCTATTTCCACTTGTTCTTACTGGCAAGCAATCCGCCCTTACAGTCCATAAGAGTTACCTCCCTTGGGGAGACTCAAGCTTCTGCTTAGGTTGGTGTTTTTCATCAGTCTGAGAGGTCATGCTGGAGTGAAATGTGCAGGGAGGTGTCGAAGAAGGGGCAGGATGAGAAAGCTTGCCAGCTCTTCCTTGGTGAAGTCATCTGTTAGCAGAAGTACTCTACAGACATTCAAATGGAAGCTCAGGAACCCAGCCTAAAGTCAACTATAAATGGATTTTTCCCACCATCTGCCATTTTGGATGATCTCTTCCTCATATCTCTCCACTGGAGTGGATAATTGAGAGTTCTCAGTTCTTGGAATCATAAAATGCCTGCCCACTGGGTGATCTTTCTAAGTGATGGGCAAGTGAGCTCAGCTGCAGTCGATCAGATCGGCGACTCTCAGGTCATCTCAGCTCAGATCTCCTCTTTGATATGCTCAGTGTGCTGGCCATGGTGCAGCACAGGTCCCAGCAGTGGGCCTCATGCAGACACCTGAGGAAAAATGGACATATCACATGAGCTCCTGTCTTCCCCAGAGGTTCAGTAATGAGGACCAACAAAACTAAAGCAGAGGGAAATAGGAAGAAATACTGGGCCAAATAAACCCAGCTTGGCACCAGCAAGCTTCCCAGACCTGTAACCTGAATGTTCGCTGGCACGCTACCATGGGAACCTTACCAAAGTCTGGCTGCTTTGACAGGTGTACTCTGTCACTGGATGCAGCGTGAAGTAGGTTAAATACCTTCTCTTCCCTAAACTAGGTGAAGGTGAACTCTCCAAGTTCATTTCCAGCCCATAGCTCCAAGTTCCTTCGTCTTCACCCTACTGTTAACAATTTTTAACAATACATTTCCTTTTTTTCTTTTAAAAATGATCATGTACTTGTTTCTAGATTATTTCCATTCCATCTTACAATAAAATAGCACATTTCTTTGCTATTGCACATGACGAAGTCTGTTTATTTTGTGGCTTGGTATAATATGGGTACAATTTTTCTAAACTGATTCTGTGAGAGAAGCCACCTCTTTTTTTAAGATCTTTTACTCACTGGTAACTTAGGTGGCTCTGTGGATAGAGCACTGCACCTGGAGTGAAGATCTGTGTTCAAATCCAGCCTCAAGTACTTACTAACTATGTGACTCTGAGCAGGATATTTAACCTCTGGCAACTCTCAGCTTCTTCATCTACACAATGAGGATGATAATAGCTGGGTGCTCCCAGGGTTATTGTGAGAATAAAATTAGATAATATTTGCAAAGCACTTTGTAAAGTGCAACAAAAAACTTTGTTATTATTAGCTAGTATTATTTCACCATGCGAAGAAAATAGAACTTATCCTTTTTAAATATGAAAAGTCTTATTTTCCTTTTTAAAATTGTATTTATTTTTAGCATGAATTTTAAAAAAATTTGAATCTGAATTCTCTCCTTCTCTCCAGTCTCTCCCCACAAATTGAATAGACAAATAATTTCTTTTCCTTTAAAAAAAGGAAAATGCTTTTTAAAAAAAAATGCTCATGCCATGTCTGCCCATTGAATTGACTGTTTTGAGGTCTAGTCCTTTTTGACCCCTATAAGGGTACCTACCTTTAGCACTGTCAGCCAGATTGGATTTCGTCAGTGGAAAGAGCATTGAGTGGGTGTCAGAAGACAAGGACTTGTCTTGGCTGTCCTATCTGTAGGACCTTGGGTGAGACTTAAACTCTTTGATCCACTATTTTCTCATGTATAAAAGTATAAAAGGGGCTGAGCAAGATGGGTTGTGACCAAAGGTTCTCAAGGCATTGTAGAAAGATTGATCTGGCTGTGTGTACAGGATAGATTGGATAGAGGAGAGATGAAGGGTGAGGAGACCAGTTGGGAGACCATTACCAAAGATCCAAGATGGAGACAGTGTGGTATAATAAAAAAGAGTAGGGAAATTGACATCAGGGGAGAACTGGATTCAAATCCTGTTTTTTCCATTTACTGCCTGAGTAACTGTTGTTTAGCCTTTCTGATCCTCAGCTTCCTAGTTGGTAAAATAAGGATAAGAATGGCTGTAGTACCCATTTCACAGGGGTGCTGTGAGGACTAAATGAATTTGTGTATATATATATGCATATATATATGTATATATAACTTCATAAAACTTAGCCTTATCTAAATGTTGGCTGGCTCTGGAGGGGCAAGTGAAGCTGGTGACCTTGAGCAGCCCTTCCTCACTTAAATGCAATTCACTTGCAAGTCATGGCATCACCTTCCTGATGTCATGGTTCTCTTCGAGAACGAAGGACAAACAACAACAATCTAAATGTTAGCTAGTATGACGATGAAAGATGATTAATCAATCAATAAGCACTTATTAAACTCCTACTTTTTGCCAAGCATCATGTTAAGTGCTGAAGGGTTTGACATGGAACTGGACAATAGATGTGTACAAAGTTTTGATAAATTTTGTAAAAATAGAAACTATAGATTTTCTCAGTCAATCTTTGATTAGATAGGGTAGGGACAATGGAGAAAAAAATCAAAGATAACTAAGTTTTTAACCTTTAGTGACAGGGTAGTTGATGGTACCGTTAACAGAAATTAGAAAGTTAGATGGTGAAGGAATAGGAAGCTGATAATTTCGATGAGATATAACTCATATTTATATAGTCCTTTAAAGTTCGTAGAGTCCTTTCCTCACCCTATAGGTAGACAGAGCAAGGATTGTTATGCCCATTTTGCAGGTGAGAAAATTGAGACTCTGAGGTGCTTTGGGACCTGCCCATGGTCACAGAGTCAGCAAATGTTTAAAAACAAAAATTAAAACAAGTTCTTTTGACTCCAAGTTCAACACGTTTGGTTGTACCTTACTGACGCTCACGTTGAATCTGTGGTGCTGAGATTATATTCGAGTGTAGAGGCACCCCAGACTGTCAATATTCAGACCAAGGCAGAATGACAGCTGTAGGTCTGGAGGACACTGGTGTAGAGGTGATGCTGGTTGAAGCTGTAGGAATGGATGAGCTCACCAAAGAGGAGGAGAGGATAACAAAAGGGAGCCAAGAACAAAGCCTTGGAGAATGCCAACTATTAGGGTGTAGGAAGATGAGAAGGAGCCAGAGAAGTAGAACGAACCAGAAGAATGCTGAATCACAGAGATGGAGAGTCAGCCACATGCTCTGTGGTCCAGCCACACTGGCCCATTTGCTCCTTCTCACACGTGATGCTCCATCTCCCATCTCTTTGCCTTTGAGTTGGCTGTCTCCCGTGCTTGGTACGCTCTCCCCCCTCACCTCTGTCTCTTGGAATTCCTGATTTCCTTTAAGACTCAAAATAAGTAAGTATCATAATAACATAACTCAAGTGAGCTATGGGAGCAGTCAGTGCCATCCCTTGTAAAGTGGCCTTGTGTCTGCTTTGTACACATCTGGCATGTGCTGATGTGGGCATGTACTGGCCTCTCCCAATAGAAGCTAAGCCCTTTTTGTCTTGGTATCCTCAGTGCCTAGCACATGGCACCACTTAATAAATGGTTGTTGATTTGATTAATTGACCAGCAGCGCCACATGTTGCAGAGGGTTTCAGGATGAAGACTGAGGGATCGCCACTAGATCTCCAAGAAAGTTTCATTTTTTGGTGTTTGGAAAGAAAAGTTTTAGAAGATTAGTGGAAATGCAAGTCAGATTGTGAGGGTTTGAGGAGTGAGTTGGAGGGAAGGAAGGAAGGAAGAAGCAGCAGCAATCAATTAACCTGCAAGCATTTATTAAACACTTGTTATGTGCCAGGCAATGTGCTAAACACTGATGCTGCAGGATACAAAGAAAAAAACAAAACAAAAGCCCCAATCCCTACTCTTAAGGAATTTACCTTTTAATATGAGAAGCAACATGTATAAATCAGAACATACAAGATAAATAGAGTAGAGGAATGGTAACCTTAGAGGGGATGGCTCTAGCACCTTGGGGGACCAGAAAAGGTGTACAGAGGAGCTCTCATACTTGAGCTGAGTCTTAAAAGAAGGTTCTAAGAGTCAGAGGTTGGGAAGGAGAACATTTCAGGCTTTGAGAATATCCAGGGCAAAGTCCCAGAGATTGGAGATGAATTATTGTGCACAAGTAGCAACAAGTGGGTTGGTGTGGCTCCACTGTAGAGTGCATGGATGAGAGTGGAATTTTCAGTTAGAATTATAGGAAGGGGTCTGGTGTTGTGAAGAGCTTTAAGTGACAAAGGACTTACTATGTGATCCTGGAGGTAATGGAGCAACTGAATTAAACAAATTGTGGGATTGGGGGGCGGGGGAGGAGGGTGGGTGACGTGGTCAGATCTATGCTTGAGGAAAATCACTGGCGGCTTGGTGAAAGGTGAATTGGAGAGAAAAATGACCTGAGGGAGGGAGAACAACCAGAAAGCTATTCAGAGGTCCAGATGGGAGGTAATGAGGGCCAGAACTGGAAGGCTGGTAGCGATGTGAGAGGAGAGAAGGGAACCTAGGCAAGAGACGTAGAGAAAGAAATGACAAGATTTGGCGACTGATCTGATACATGGGAGAAGTGAGATAGAGGCATCAAAGATGGCAGATGTCTGAGGAGGTGAGCCTGGATGCCTAGAAGGTTGGTGGTGCCCTCGACAGAAGGATGGGAGGGGAGACGATAATGAGCAGTGGGTTTAGATGATGCTTTCACTACTTTGGCATAAAGGGCATGCCAGAACGATAGCTATATAGATTAAGGTCAGAAGTAAGTTACTGCCTTTTTTGTTGTCATTAAAGGATGAGATGGTTTTGGACAGAAGAGAAGCCAGTGGAGAGAGAGATTGGTGGTTTAAGAGAGGAGGGGATGATTGGTAGAGGAAGGTTCTAAAGGAAATGAGAAAGGGTGCTTGGTCTCAATTTTCTTAGCAATATGTTTAATCCTTACAGAGGATAATGATTATGAATCCACATTCTTTGGTAATCCCTTATAAGTGTAATCAGTGCACCCTTTGATGAGTAGGCACTTTGAGGGCAAAGATTGTACCTTATCAACATTCAGTATTGACGTTCCTATGCCTAGCACATGGTATCAGTGGAATGTAATAAATGTTTTTTGAATGAATGGTTTCTGTGGCAGAGTTGATTTTCAGTTATGCTTATAACTGTGTTATTTTTTTCAGACTTGAAGGTGCCTGCTCCTAACAGATGATCAGCCTTATGCAGAGTTTAGAACTGGACACTTCCCTGGGGTTTGGGGACACATTGATAATCCAGCAGGGTTACAGATGTCATTTCCTCCTCATACATAATGGGCAAAAGTGAAGCAGAACTTGGTTTGGCTTCCCCTAAACGCTTGACCTTTAGGGCTTGGGTTGAGGCTAAACGTGGTAAATCCCAAGGCCAAGGGAAGTTTGTTCCAAATTGATAAGTAACAGGGAGGCAGATATAGGCAACAGCCATTCATAGATGTAGGCCAAAAGCCTCCAAGTAGCTTTGTTCTTCAGTGGGAATGCACAAAAACTATTTTCAGTTCCCACTGAAGGAAGTAGAATATATATTTCTTTGTCAGATTTATTTCTCAGACACTAGGTTACATACTTAATCATATGAAATCATATAATCATACGAAAAGACTTGCTATTTGTGAAAGGCACCCCCTACTTTTCCTTCCCACTCACCCCCCAAGACACACATACACACACACACACACACACACACACACACACACACACACACACACACACACACATGCACACCCCCTTTTTTCTGTATTTCTGGCCTTTCTAGCACTTACAGTGGACCAGATTGAGGACAGAGCAGGAGGGAGGTGATTTTAAGGCCTGGAGAAGGTCCCTTTACCCAAAGCTGTCCCTTCCCCCACCTGCTCATCCATGGCTGACATTCCATAATTGGGGGCTCATTCCTTTGGGCTAAGTTTTCTCATTTGCTCTTAAAACCAGTCTTGGAAGAAGTAATTAAGCTTTATTGGTCACGTATACCTCATCATGACTCAGCTGATCAGATCCTTTCCTAAGAGCAGGCTTTGACAGAGTAGGAAGAGGAGAGAGAGCAAGAAGAGGCCTGGATACTCTATGTCAATGAGGGGAGGGGCACAGAAAGGGGAGTCTCAGAATAAAAAGGGAGTCTTCAGCAAGGTAGCAAGCAGAGAGCTTTGGATTTGGAGTTCAGAGGACCCATTTTGAGTCCTGGCTCTGCCACCGTAGCCATGAGTGGCCTGGGGCAAGTCACATAACCTCTCTGTGCCTCAGTTTCCTTGTCTGTAAAATGAGAGTGTCAGATTAAATAATTCCCAGCTCTAAATCAAGCCTCCTTCCTTTATAATTTGGCCTTGAGTAGGTCCTGCAGCTGGCAGCAGAGTTAGCTTTGTTCTTTGTCTCACTTCTCTCTTCCTATCTCCCATATCCCCTTCTTCTCTCCAGCATAGGGGATAGCCTTTTATACAGTCCGTCATGTTGTTCCCCAGTGGCATTCTCAAACCCTTTCTGTGGTCAGCTCCTGTTATCCACCTTCTGTCCCTTTGTTTGCCTTCCCCTCCCTGGCAGCTTGACTACTTTCCCAGAAGCTATAGGGAAAACTGCTACTCATGCAGAAGCCATTGGCTTCAGCAGCCGCTCTCCTGCTCCCAGAATTGTGGCAGGGAGTGGGGTGAGGGCACCAGGCCCGGAGGCAAAGCTGGAGCCGGCCTTAGCCAGAGCAGTGAGGGGGACAACATACCAGCCCTGTCATGGGGCAGAAATGTCATTGGATCAGCGACTTCCTCTTTCAACCAATCATGTATCTCCCAGTGCAGGGATGGACAGACAGCCTGGAGCCCAGAAAAATAGAGTGTAGATAACTGCTTTACCCGAGCCTGTTGGGCTGCGCCTTAACCGCTTCCAGTCTTCATTTATTAAAGGCTCCAGTTGGAATGAGCCAAGCCCAGAGCTTTACCTTTGGAGAAGAGAGATGAAGTTCTGGTAAGATTTCCTAGGTGTTTGTGAACTCACATGTTGAGGCTGAGCTGTCTCCATCCACTTGTTCGTTGTCGGTATTTTTCTGAATAATGCATTTTTTTCCCTATACAAGTTTATCTGTCCATGATTTTGTGTGGGGTTCTGAAAGCCGGAGGCTTCTGCTGCTTCTCATTCCTCCAGATTATTTTTCTGTTGCAAAGCCATTCTTCTCATCCGATGGCAGGACTTCCATAAGTCTTCTGCCTTATTCAGCACCCAGCGTTGCCACTGTAGGGGGTGTTGGTCTGGCCTTTGTGCTTTTTCTAGACTAAGGACACTTGATATGTATGTTTGTCCTGTTTCCCGCCCCCACTTCCCATTACTTTCTACTCATCACCTTTCCATGGCCTGCCTGAGGTTGTCACCAGCAGCTGTTCAAGGCATGGTTAGAGCATGAATCAGGCTGCTTTATGAAAGGTTTTTTTTTAAAAAAAAAGAATACAGGACATTCATCAGAATCCTCAGGAGACTGGGAGAAAGAGGTTAGAGGAAGTCACCTAGAGCAGGGGTGGGGAACCTTTGATCTCAAGGCCACATGTAGTTTGGATTCAGTCAAAGGGCTGCACTTGAGGACCTACTGGGCCACATGTGGTCTTGAGGTCTGGTTGGTGTGCTAGAGGGTTGGACTTGGAGGCAGGGTGACCTGGGTTCAAATCCTGCCATTATGACTGGCATTCCAACTATGGAGTCATTAAGCTTCTCTCTGAGCTCCAGTTTCCACATCTGTAAAATGGGGATGGTAATACCTAAAGAATCTATCTCATAGCATAGAATTACTATGATGACATATAAAAAGCACTTTGCAAACTGCAAAGCAAATTGTAATTATGCCCTAGTCTGTAAGGTTTACCCCATCAGCATAGGCATGGACATTGACAAAGTGAGATGTTCTTAAAGCACTTTGCAAGTCTTAAAATACTATTTTAATGTACAGAAATTGTATATATTGTGTTGGTGTATATAAATGTATGTAATAAAATATTTTCTCATATATTTATAATTATATTATAGAAATATATTTTTATATTTATTATAAATGCTAGCTATTATTAGTAATTTCTCAGAATAATTTCTCTTGTCTCCTTCCCCTTTTATTAGTAGAATAGCTGTTAAAGTGGGAGAGGCATTTTGTGAGTAAATGGTAAAAAGGTGTTGTTTTTTCCTCCTGCCTCATTTTCTGCTATTTCCCTCCCTGGAGAATGTGTGATCTGCTTGCTATCTCCTTATCATCAGATGTCTCATACCACTTACTTGGTTCTGCAGCCAGCACCTGGTTAAAGTCAAGGAATGTGAATTGCTTTGAAGCTGGTAGCTGTTTGTGCTGCTGTGGGAAAGAGCCCTGAAGGGACATTTAGAAAAAATGGTGCATCTCCCTTCACCCCCTTCATCCACATGGGGTCTTGGGTACATAGCAGGTGCTCAAATAAACTCTTGCTGGACTGACTCATGGTAGCCAACCTTTTAAGTGAATCAACAAGCATTTATTAAACATCTACTATGTGCCAGGCACTTTGCTAAGTATTAGGGATTCTAAGAAAGGCAAAAAACCAAAGTCTCTGCTTTCAAGGAGCTCACAGTCTAACGGAGGGGGGTTGTTGTTGTTGTTGTTGTTGTTGTTTTTAAGAAGGACTATTAGATCTGAGTTCCCTAAGTGAAATAGATGATTCCCTTTTCTTGAAGCCTTTGCTCTCCCAGATACCTGTGCATGACAGAGGTATGAGGTTTGACTTTTGTGGGGAAGCAGGGTCTGGACCACATGACCTCCCGAGATTCCTTCTAGCTGTAGGATTCAGTGTTTATTGCTCTTGCTTCTGGGTGATGCCCAGTGTTTTTACCATAATCATGCTGTCTACATTTGTTGGGAATGTCAAGTTGGGCCGTGCTGTGTTGTTTTGTGTTTTGTTTTGACAACAGAATGACCGCTTCAAAGTCCATCTTCCAGATAGGCTTTCATTTAGGACTGTGAGGGGGAGGCCTTTGCTGCTGGACCCTTGTAGAGGCAGAGAGGTGGTCTCTGGCCGTACCCCTACCTCCTCCGCCATGCTCACTTTTTTCTTTTCTTGTAGGCCTGCAAGTGAACCAGAAGGCTCTGACGACATTCCCAGACGTGGTGCTCGTGCGGGTGCCCACACCTTCGGTGCAGTCAGACAGTGACATCACTGTCTTGAGACACTTGGAGAAGCTAGGCTGCCGCTTGGTCAACCGCCCCCAGAGCATTTTGAACTGCATCAACAAGTTTTGGACATTCCAAGAGCTGGCTGGACATGGGGTCCCCATGCCAGACACATTTTCCTATGGTGAGTTGACTTGAAATGGGGCCAGACTTGGTCTGCTTGGATTCTTGGTTTCTTTCTATCTTCTACCCAAACCTCTTCATACCTCTTGTTTGTTCTCCAAGCAAGATCTTCTGTATCAATCAAAATAATCTCACTTTTTCTCACTCCTGTATCTTAGCATGAACCATGCCCTTCATCCGGAATGTCCTATTCTTTTCCTTTCTTTCAGTCTCTATCCCTCTCTCCCCCAAATCCACACCCAGAACTCATCTCCATCAAGCCTTTCATGATCAGCTTCACCTGGCTGATTTATTTCTCTTCTTAGACTATTCATAACATATTTGGATTAAGTTTGTACTACATTTTTTTAACAGAAACTGAATGTAATCATATCTCACCTATTCAGAATATCACCATTTGGCATTTTCTCCTGTCCCAAACCTTGCTGGGTAGCTGTCCTAAAGCATATGCACTCAAACTCATGTACTTTATTCAACTTCAGGCTCTCATTTAGATCCTGTTTGCTCCTATCTCACATACAATTCTGATTAGCTTGGTTTCTGTCCCCATCCCCCACCCTGATGCCTATAATATCGACTATTTCTTAATTCGATGAGGTAGAAAGACTAGCAAGCAGTGTACCTGATAGCTTCTAAGTCCCTTTCCGGTCAGCAAGGCAGCCAAGAGGTAAGTGAAACCTAGTACCTCCAGCTGCCAACTTTAGTAAAACCTCTGTTTTGATCCTGTCCTGTCTACATCTATATTTCTATTTATATCTTTGTCTATAGATATGTATATATATGCACATTTACATACACATATGCAGATACACGTACACCCATATGTATATCATCTTGTTAACCTGTGATTTGTACCTGGACTAGATTCATCCTGAACCCTCCTTTGAAGTGATTGTTCCCTGGTAAATGAGCTCTGCTTGACAAGCAGATAATCCTTTTCTGCCCCATGACCCCGTGTTGACATTCTGTACCTGGGCCACCTTGAGACATTGTCAGCAGAGCCCTCCCCTTTGTCACATTCCCTCTATGCAGACAGGCAGGCTCCCTCTCCAGAAGGCAAGGATCTGTCTTGGGCTGGGGAACCTGTTGTTTGAGTCCTAAGTCAGACATACTCTGTTGGCAAAGGGGCCATCTAATCCCCCTAGGGACAAACTAGTTTCAGTAGAGGTGGCTGAAACCTTATCCATCCTAATTTGTAGCTGTACTTGGTCCAAGTCCTGACATGCTGGAGTTCCCTCATCACTGCTTGAATTCCTTGCTAACCCAGCCCTGTTCCTTAAGGATCTTAGGAACCATGGCCCAACTACTGACTAACCTCTTTAGTCTTCCAAGCTAGCATTCCCAGACTGCTGAGGATTATGGATTCAGGTACTTCTGGAAACTTAAACAATTTTTTAAAATTCATGTCTTTATGATTTTTATATCATAATAATTCCCCTGTATGCCCTTTCTCCAGCCCCTAAAATGTACACATATGTGTATGTGTGCACATACACATACATACACACACACACATACATATATATCTTCCCTCTTCACAAAGAAAAACCATAAAAACCAGCCAACACAGCAACTAAGCTCCTGCCGCATTTGTTATCTTTGGTTATTGCATTTATTCATTGTCTTTTTGCATGGCTTTTATTTACATTATTGTAGCCATTGCATATAGGATTCCCCTGCTTCCTGCTTGCTCTGCTCTGTATCAGTCCTCACAAGATTCTCCGAATTCCTCATTTTGGCTATTTCTTACCGGGCTACAATATCCTATTATATCTGACAGTGTACTTTGTTCTCCCAGGGAGTGGGCACCTAACTCATTTCCACTGCAATACTATAAAGCCTTGTGATGTATATTTTGTTATATGTGAGACTTTTCTCTGTGTTGTTGACTTCCTTGGGGCAAGTGACCAGCAATGGAGGTCAGACTACTGGGTCGAAGACTATGAGCTGTTGAATAACTTTTCTTACATGATTTTCTTTTACAAACATCTTAGACTCCTACCTCTTCCAACATAAGCCAGTACCTTGTCAACCCCAGGCATCATTGGTGATGCTGGAGGCTTCTCATAAATGGTGCCTGAGGTCAGGACTCCAGGCTTCATAAGGATAGATGCACAATGATCTGACTGGGGGAGCATTATAGATTATAGAATTCAAGATGTCACTCATCCTCCGCTATTTTTAGTCATTCTGTGGTTTGATTGGTTAACTAGCCACATGGTCTTAGATATTCCTTCACACTCTGGAAGCGAATATTTGGCTTCCTTTATTGCTATCAGAATTGCCAGGTTTCCATTCATTCACCATCCTCTATCAGATCTGCAATTGACTTTCCATCTCAGTATCCACAGTTTTGTAGTGTCCTTAGTGCCAGGGAGGTATACATATTGTCCCTGCATAGACTATATAATTTCCCTTAACCTGGTTCCCTGTGTTTCCTCCTGGCCAGTCAGTTATACGTGAGAGTTGAACCTGAGACTACCTCATTCCAGGAATTCCTGTATAAAATATCTGCAGGAGGTTAGTCAGTTAAAGGAACTGGGAATGTTTAACATAGAGAAGAAAAGTCATAGGGGAAAAGAGGAGAGAACATGAGAGCCAGTTTCATGTATCTGAAGGGCCGGCAATGCAGAAGGAAGATTCAACTTATTCTTTTTGGCCCCAGTGGGCAGAAGGGGCACGGTTAGGCTTGATGGCAGGACAAACTTCCCAGCAGTTAGAAGGGCCTCCTCAGAAGGCAATACAATCCTCCTCCTGGAGGTTGTCAAGCCAAGGCTAGATGCTGTTTGTTGAGTAGGTTATAGTGAGGATTCTGGGAATGGGTTGTTGGCCTGGCTGGTGGCCAAGAGCTGTTATATCTCTGGGATCCTGTGTTACTGTTCTACCTTGTCCAAGGGAACCCCAGACCTGGTTGTTTTTGTTTGTTTGTTTGTTTGTTCACTTTTTAAAGAGAAAAGCAAGATGTTCATATTCAGGGTTATGATCATTCATTAATTTTATCTCCTCCCATAAGTTCTGGCCAGACTGGCTGAATCAGCTGAATCAGGCAGGGTTTGGTTTGGTCTTGTTTTATTGTTTTTTTTTAAACATGTTGGACATCTGGCAGGACTTAGAGGCTCCTCCATATACAAGAGGGCAAATCATGCCTTCTAGGCACATTGGTCAGTATGAATCAGTAATCATGTTTCCTGGGTTATGCAATGCTCCGCCCCCTTTTCAGTGCTTCATGAACTCCTGGCCATCTGTTGAAATGACATTCTGATTTACTCCTGGGACCTTGACTGGGGTACACTGACCTCGTCCAAGCCATGCTTCTCCCTCATCAGCACCTATAGCAACTCATATTTAAGAAGTTTTTTTTGTTTTAATTTTTATTGACATTTCTTATTTTTATATTATCTACATTTCCAATGTGTATCTCTCTTTTCCCCAGCCCCTCCAAGTGAATTATCCTTTATAACACAGAATAAAAGAGGGGAAAAAAAGCCCAGTGCAGCAAAACTAATCACAGCATCAACTGATGATATTCCATTCCCATAGTCCCCAGCTCTGGAAGGAAAGAAGGAAGGTGCCTTCCTGGATCTTTTTTGGGGGGCCAATCTTGTCACAGCATTAAGTTTCCTCCTCTGGTAAAATGGATATAATAATAGCACCTCCCTTCCCACCCCTCCCCTACCCTTAAGTTGTTAAGATAAAATAAGAAAGTTGTAAAGTATTTTTCAAACTTTAAAGTGCTATACAATGCTTATTATTGTTATTATTATCATTAAGAATAAATCACAGGGATGGAGGCAGGAAAGCAGGAATTTACGTAAGCTCTCCTCCAAATCCCTCCAAACACCTGTAAAAAAATGGCTCTGAACAAATTCTAGAGCTGCGGAACCCATGAAATAGCAGAGGGAAACAGATCTCCAGCCCAGGAGAGCCTGGATGGTCGCCGGGAAGGGCCTATTGCACCGTGCTGAGAGTGGCTTCCCAAGTCCCTGGCTCACACAGTGGGAGGAATCTAGCAGCAGATCAGAGCGGGAATGCAAGGAGGGCTTTGTGGGCACAAAGGCAGATTCTCTTGCTGTGCCCTCCTTGGATCTGAATTGTGGTCCTGGTTGGTGGTTCTTGGGGGAGGAGGAGCGCTGCTGTAACAGAGCCTGGGGCGATAGTGAAGTAGAAGTAGCTCTGAAAACAGCAGTGCTTGGACCCTAAAGCTTGGGACAAAGTATTCTCTATTCTACAAGCAGTCATATCCTGACAAAAAGCTCAAGGGTCAAGCAGTTGACTGGGAACATGAACAGGCAGCGAAAACAAACTCAGACTCAAACTCTAGATTCCTTTTTTGGTGACAAAGAAGATCAAATCACATAGCCAGAAGAAGTCAACAAAGTCAAAGAGCCTACATCAAAAGCCTCCAAGAAAGATATGAATTGGGCTCAGGCCATGGAAGAGCTCAAAAAGGATTTGGAAAAGCAAGTAAGAGAAGTAGAGGAAAAATTGGGAAAAGAAATTAGAGTGATGCCAGAAAACCATGAAAAACAAGTCAATGACTTGTTAAAGGAGACCCAAAAAAATACTGAAGAA
>CM053622.1:761352421-761370069 GCA_028646595.1 Phalanger gymnotis
TTATGAGAAATCAAGATATTACAAAACAGAACCAAAGGAATGAAAAAATGGAAGACAATGTGAAATATCTCATTGGAAAAACCACTGACCTGGAGAATAGATCCAGGAGAGATAATTTAAAAATTATTGGACTTCCTGAAAGCCATGATCAAAAACAGAGCCTAGACATCATCTTTCAAGAAATTATCAAGGAGAACTGCCCTGATATTCTAGAGCCAGAGGGTAAAATAGAAATGGAAAGAATCCACCGATTGCCTCCTGACAAAGATCCCAAAAAGAAAACTTCAAAGAATATTGTCACCAAATTCCAGAGTTTCCAAGTCAAGGAGAAAATACTGCAAGCAGCCAGAAAGAAACAATTTGAATATTGTGGAAACACAATCAGAATAACATAAGATCTAGCAGCCTCTACCTTAAGGGATCGAAGGGCTTGGAATATGATATTCTGAAAGTCAAAGGAGCTAGGATTAAAACTAAGAATCACTTACCCAGCAAAACTGAGTATAATGCTCCAAGGCAAAATATAGATTTTCAATAAAATAGAGGACTTTCAACCTTTCTCAATGAAAAGACCAGAGCTGAATAGAAAAATTGACTTTCAAATACAAGAATCAAGAGAAGCATGAAAAGGTAAACAAGAAAGAGAATTCATATGGGACTTACTAAAGTTGAACTGTTTACATTCCTACATGGAAAGATAATGTGTGCAATTTATGAGACCTCAGTATTTGGGTAGCTGAAGGGAATATATAGACAGAGGGGTCAGGGTGAGTTGAATATGAAGGGATGATTTTTAATAAAATAAAATGAAATTAAGGGATGTGAGAGGAATATATTGAGAGAGGGAGAAAGGGAAAGATAGAATGGGGTAAATTATCTCACATAAAAGTGTCAAGAAAAAGCAGTTCTGTTGGAAGGGAAGAGGGGGCAGATGAGGGGAAATAAGCAAATCTAACTTTAATTGGATTCAGCTTGAGGAAGGTATAACATACATGTTCAATTGGGTATCTTACTCCAAAGGAAAGTAAGGGGAAGAGGATAAAAACGGGGGGATGATAGAAGGGAGGGCAGATAGGGGGAGGAGGTAATCAAAAGCAAACACATTTGAAAAGGGACAGGGTCAAGGGAGAAAATTGAATAAAAGGGGACAGGACAGGATGGAAGGAAATATAGTTAGCCTTTCACAACATGAATATTGTGAAAGTGTTTTGCATAAGGATACATGTGTGATCTATGTTGAATTGCTTGCCTTCCTAGGGAGGGTGAGTGGAAAGGGAAGAGGGGAGAGAATTTTGAGCTCAAAGTTTTGAAAGCAGATGCTTAAAAAAAAATTTTTTTTTGCATGCAGCTGGGAAACAAGATATATAGAAGATGGGGCATAGAAATCTATCCTGCCCTACAAGAAAATAAGGGGAAAAGGGATGGGGAGGAAATGGGGTGAAAGAGGGAGGGCTGACTGGAGAATGGGGCAATCAGAATATATGCCATCTTGGAATGGGGGGCAGGGTACAAATGGGGAGAAAATTTGTAACACAAAATCTTGTGGAAATCATTGTTGAAAACTAAAATATTAAATAACATATATATAAATTAAAAAAGAATAAATCACACCAGGCTAACATAATTTCTGTTTTTATGGGGTTACCAGACAGGTAGAACAAAGAAATACCATACACATAGGATATCTGGATTTCACAAAGCATATCTTGTGTACAAGAAGTGGATGACAGCAGTGTTCAGTAAATGGGGTACTGGTTCAGTTATTGCATTTAATAGTAGAAATTAATCCACATAAACTAGGAACAAACATCTTCAAGAAAGATAGCTAATACGTTGGATGATCGATTGATTGCCCAAGGAGATCTTAAAAGGCTAGAGAAATGGACTGAATCTAATAAGATGCAATCTAATTAATTGCAAATAAATATAAAGTCTTATGCATGGGTTCAAAAACTCAGCTTCCCAACTATAACCATGGTAGACATGGCTAAACAGTGGCTCATGTGAGAAAGACCCTGGAGTGTTGGTGGCTTATGAGCTCAGTATGAGTCATCACTGTGAAGGGGCACCCTAACAAGCTAACACAGTCCTAGGTCACAGTAAGAGAAAGTATGGAGCCTAGGCCAAGGACATGTGAGGAGGATGATTGTTACCTTTGTGCTCTGCCCTGGTCAGATCACTTGTGGACTCTTCTCTTCTAGGCACTTCTGTTTAGGAAGGGCTTTACAAACTAGAGATGAGATGACTTGAAATCATGCCATATGATGAATAAGAAGAACTAAGAATGTTCGTCCATAAGAAGACAAACTTGAGAGGTGGGGAGAAGATGAGTGTTGTTTTCAAATCTTTGAAGGGCTGGCCATGGAAGAGGGTTTAAACTTGCTTTGCTTTACTTCAAAGGACAAAACTAAGATCAGCAATGGAAGTTAATGAGATAGATTTCAGGTCAACCTAAAGTAAAATTTACTGACAATTAGAACTATCCATACATGAAATAGGCTGCCTCTAGAGGTGGAGAAGGGGAAAGGAAAGGAATAAGCATTTATTAAGTACCTGCTATGTGCCTGACACCATGATCAGCGCTTTGTAATTATTATCTCAGTAGTGAATGCCTTGTTGCGGAGATCTTTATGTGAGGGACAGATGATCTCTTGTCAGGGATGTAGAATGGATTCCTATTGCTCAGGTATAGGTTAGGTTAGATGGGCTTTGAGATCCCTCGAAACATTGAGATTCTTTACCCTGCCCACTTTACTCACTATTATATCTGGTTTAATAGCTGTTGTCTCAGTACTTTTCTCCCTCTAGCTCTATGTTCAGTTTTAAAACCTTTCTACCAGATCAGCCAGTCTCCAGCATTCTTCTTGGTCCCTTTCAATGTTTTCAGTCTCTACCCAAGAGCCCTTTCGTTCCTATATCTTAAGCCATGGTACAGAAAACCAGCTCCTGGTCTCCTCAGCACCAGCTTCTTATCCATATGTTCATAGCCTATTTTCTCTTCTAAAATCTCTGCTTTCATTCATCAGCACAGATGGAAGCATCACCTGGACTCTGAAGTCTTTTTTTTCCCTTTAATGCTACTGCTTTAAAAACTTTTTTTTTCAATCTTAAGCATTTAATTTTTTCTCCCTTTTGTCAACTGGAAAAAATGGAAAACAAAACCCTCGTAACAGATAAGTGCAACCAAGCTAATCAGTGGAATTGTTCAGTCATTTCCAACTCTCTGTGACCCCTTTTGGAGGTTTTCTTGGCAAAGATACCAGAGTGGTTTGCTATTTCCTTCTCCAGATCAGGAACCTGAGGCAAACAGGGTTAAATTACTTGCCCAGGGTCACATAGCTAGTAAGTGGCTGAAGAAATGCCTCAGGAAGATGAGTCTTCCTGATTCTAGGCCTGGAACTCTATCCACCGTGCCACCTAGCCACCCTAGGCAAGCGAGATAAATTCCCATATTGGCTGTGTTTGATAACGCCTTTTTCATTCTACATATTAGTCTGTCACCTCTAGGTTAGGAAATGGGCAACATTCCTCATCATCCATCCTCTGGAATCAAGGCTGATCATTGCATTGATACGAATCAAGTCTCAAAATTGTTTGTTTTTACGTCATTGAGGTTATAGTGTAAATTGCTCTCCTGGTTCTGCTCACTTTGTTCTGCAGTAGTTCACACATGCCTTCTGATGTTTCTCTGAAAGAGCCTCCTATTTTCTTGCCGTACAATAGTATTTTATGACATTTGTTTACGATAGTTTGGTCAACCATTCCCCAATGGACGGGCACCCCCTCTTAGTTTTCATTTCTTTGCCGTAACAAACAGAGCTGTCATAAATATTTTGTATAAATAGAACCTTTTCCCTTTTCCTTGATTTCTGGGGTCTGGGACTAGTAGTGCTCTCTCTGAGTTAGAGGGCATCATGTGCTGTACTGGGTGCTGGAGAGGAGCTATGTATCTCAAAAACAGAGCTGGGTGGCTAACTCAGTTCATTCCTTCAATGATGGGAGGGGAGAGTTTGAATTTAAGTACCCAAAATGTGTCTCTCCACAACACTTAGAGACTTTTTCAGATGAATTATTTACTCCTAAGTAGTTGCTGGAATGATAGTCATAATTTGGTTTGACGGGCCTTAGGCAACTTTCTGCCAAATCCCAAATTTGAGCTCCTAGAAGACTTACAGTTGTAATCTTACTGTTGTTCCATTGAGGATGTGGCCACCTTTTCCTCTTTCTCTTCCTCCTCATCCTACTTCTCCTCCTCCTCTCTTTTTTGCAAAATCTTATTGTGCTGGTTTGTTGACTATATACATATATATTTTCAATTATATGTAAAAATTTTTAACATTAGTTTTTTCAAATGTTGAGCTCCAAATTCTCTCCCTCCTTCCTCTCCTCCTTCATTGAGATGGCAAGTAATTTGATATAGGTTATGTATTTGCAGTCATGCAAAACATTTCCATGTTAGTCATATTGGAAAAAAAAACAGACCAAAAAAAAACCCAAGAAAAAAATATGTTTCGATCTGCTTTCAGACTACATCAGTTCTTTCTCTGGAGATGGATGGCATTTTTCATCTTGACTTCTTTGAAATTGTCTTAGATAATTGTATTGCTGAAAATAGCTAAATCTTTCACAGTTTATCATTGTACAGTATTGCTGTTACTGTGCACAGTGTTTTCCTGGTTCTGTTCATTTTACTCTGTTTATGTAAGCCTTTCCAGGTTTCTCTGAAAACATCCTGGTTGTCATTTCTTATAGCACAATAGTTTTCTATCACAATCATCTCTTGTTCAGCCATTCCTCAATTGATGGGCATCCCCTCAATTTCCAATTCCTTGCCACCAGAAAAAGAGCTGCTGTAAATATTTTTTTACATATAGGTCCTTCTCCCTCCTTTTTTTGGTTTGTTTTTTTGGAGGGGGGAAGCAGGGCAGTTGGGGTTAAGTGACTTGCCCAAGGCCACACAGCTAGTAAATGTGTCAAGTGTCTGAGGCTCAGTGTCTGAGTGTTCGAACTCAGGTCCTCCTGACTCCAGGGCCAGTGCTTTACTCACTGTGCCATCTGGCTACACCCTCCCTCCTTTTTCTGATCCTTCCCTTCTTTCCTGCTACATATAAGAGAACCCCAATACTAGCAGTTGGGAAAATGAGGTCCCTCTCTTCAGATGGCCTAGACCTGTTCTTTGTGGGAAGAACGAGACAGTGCCTATCCAGCTCCAGCTGCTCAGAGGGGTTCTTTCTTTTGCTGTTAATCCTTTTTCCTTCCAACCTCCAGAGCCTTAGACTCCAAACTTTAGTTTGGGTCCCCTTGCTCTCCCCTTAGAACCTTTCTTTGTTTTCAGGACTTCCTACAGCACATGGCAGAAACTAGAACAGGTCCTGCTCTCTGTGGGGGCCTAGAGCCACATCTAACATATGTGCTAGGATTGAGATCTTATTTGTCGTACCTTCTAGCTCCTCCTGCTGCGTTCTACCCATGCAGCTTGTCTGCCAGGGCCTGTTAGCTGGGCTCCAACTTTTTGCTGGCTGCTAGGATGCCCTTCTTTTCTTCAGTTCTTGATCTCCTAGTTCACAATGTTGGCATAATTGGTAATTAAGAGATCTGCCAATGTCTCATTTGCCCCATGCCCACCCCACTCGATGTAAGCCACACCCTTGGTCAGAAAATGTCTTTGAGAACCCTGAAAAATTCTAAACTGACCTTCTCTCTCTGTTGTCCCTCCTATGTCTCCTGGGTCATCCTTATAAAGGCAAAGTGAATTGTCAGGCACTAAGTGTGCAGTCAGATTTATTGATTGAAGGATGGAATTAATTGATGTCTGACTATCAAGGGCTGCAGAGCACTGATGGACAGGTCTAGCCACTGGTGGCACTGGCAGGTCCCTAGGGCAAGAGTGTGGCTCAGAGAGCATTGTTAGGGACACCTTGATCCTGGACATGTCTTTTCATTACAGACCCTCCCACGGGCTGCACTCATGCACTGACTCCCAGGTATCATAGGCTCAGACATCCATACACAGACAGACATCTCAGGGACATAGCCAACAGAACTCCCCTACCCTTTCCAGAGGAAGAGTGCCTAAGTTGCCTGCAGAATGGTCATGCCTAGCCACAACGAAACTGGTTGTAGCATGTAGAATATTATGGTTGGTTCTTTCAAGAATATCTAGTATTTCAGAAGTTGATGAAATAATAACAGAATTCATTTGGAGGGGGGAAAAGTTGAGAATTTAAAAGGAAACAATTAAAAAACATGGAAATGTTTTCAGCTTGGCATTACCTAGCTGAAACTAAATTACAGAACACTAATCAGAGTTTAAATGGTAAGTGGGAAGTCATCTTATAGGGAAGGCAGTAGCATGGGGAGGATGGAAAGATGGGGGGAGACTGAGAAAGGCCTTCTGTAGATAGTTGGATTTGAGCTGAGAATTAAAGCTAAGGAAGTAAGGAGGCTTCTTCACTCCTCCCACTCAGTCACACTTCTCTAGACTTTTCCTTCATGCTTTTCTCCACTCCCTCCAACCTAGAATTCTACCCCCGACATTTTGTGTGTTGTCTTCCCCCATTAGACTATAAACTCTTTGAGGGTAGGGACAGTCTTTTTTTCATATGTGCTTCCCCAATTCAGCACAGTATGCCTGGCACATAGTAGGTGCTTAATAAATAGTTATTGACTGACTGACAGGTAAAAAGGGAAAGCATTCCAGGCATGGGGTACTGCCAGTGAAAAATGCAGAATAGAATTAAAATAACTGTCATCTCATGTCCATACCATTGATAAATATGATAAAAGACAGAAGTAGCCAATGTTGGAGAGACTGTCAAAGCCAGGCACAGTTATATACTGTCAATGGAGCTGCTATTGTGTTCAGCCCTGATGGAAAACAATTTGGAATCATACTAAAAAAAAAGTCACTTAACTCAAAACCCTTTGACTTAATGATTGATGCTGTATGTGTGCCCCAAGGAAGTAAATGACAGCAAGAATGGTGCCTTATACGCCAAAATATTCATAGCAGTAGGAAAAAGCTGGGAAACAAAGTGGGCACCTCTCCGTTGGGATGGTTGAATAAACTGTGATGTCCAAATGGAATCAGATGCTGTGCCCTGAGAAATAACATGCGGAATTCAGAAAAACACAGGGAGCATTGATGCAGAATGAAAAAAGGCAAAGTCAGGAGAAGCACCTATACAATAACTTGTTGTTCAGTCATTTTCAGTCGTGTCTGACTCTCTGTGACCCCATTTGGGGTTTTCTTGGCAAAGATACTGGAGTGGGTTTGCCCTTTCTTTCTCTGGCTCATTTTAAAGGTGAGGCTATTGAGAACAACAGGGCTAAGCGACTTACCCAGGGTCACACAGCTAGTAAGTGAAGTGTCAGAGGGCAGATTCGAACTCATGAAGATTAATCTATCTGATTCCAAACCCTGTGCCCTAACCACTGAGCCACCTAGCTGCTCCGTGATACCATAACTACAACAGCATAAATGAGAACAATATGAAAGGCCATCGGCATTCAGATTATAGACAGAATTTGATCTTGGTTGCAGAGATCTGATCAAAAAATGCAGTTCTCTCACAGTGGAGAGAGAGTCAGACTCGACAGCCTCAGATCCTTCCAGCTCAAGGCCTATTGGATTTTATCTCTGTCTGGATGGGGATTGTGGCATAATGATGTCAGATGCTGTGGATTTATTCTCCTTAACTCTTTTTCTCTGTTATAAAAGAGGACCCCTTGGGTTGGAGTGGGTGGGGAAAAGTGTAGTTAATGGGGGTGGGACATGATGGTGTTATAAAAAAAAAACCAAAAACATCAATAAAATACTAACTATTCTAACTAGCTAAAAACATTTGTTAAAAAAAAGTCCTATTCTCCTGGCTTCCTTCCTAATTTCACCTTCCTCAAATAGCCTGGCACCAGCCACCCCAGCAGAATTGTAGAGGCAATGGTAGGGTGGGGGTGGCGCTGCTGCTGTAGTGGATGGATGCCTCCCAGAGGAGTCTTCTGGGCCCTGCCCACATCCTGTCAGTATTGTCTTCTCTTAGCTGCATTTCTCATTTCTCACTAGACTGAAAGAGACTTTGAAGCTCCATTTATTTTGTCTTATCTAATTTTTGGTCATTTCCTTGCTCCTTTGTGTCTTTTTATAATTAGTTGTATTTTAAGGAGAGGCCAACATGTGTCACTGATGAGTAGACCGATAGTGGGAGGGGAGGTATGGGGCAATCTGCTCTTAGTGATAGGAGTAAGGTCCAAACCAGGAGCCAAGCAAGTGGAAAGCAAGGTTGGTAAACCCAGGTAAAGGCCAGGTTGGTACCAAGGGATTTTCAAAGTGCCAAAATGTTGTGTGTGTGTTTGGGGTGGGGGGGAAGAAGGAGTCAAGTACAGGAATATAGATTTGGGCCAAAAAGTCAGTGTCTAATCAGGAGGTAAGATACATAGAATCATAGATTTAGAGCCAAAGCTTAAAGCCCCAGGTAGTAAGTGATAAAGATGGAATTGGAGCCAGGTCCTTTCATTCTATGCCAGCCACTCTTCCTCTATTCTGCATGAATTGCTGGGCAGCTGGTTGGTTCAACCTCTCTTTCCAGAGCTTTGGTGACTGAATGCATTCTCTTACCCTAGTCCAGGGCCCTTTCCGTTCTCCCCCACTGTCCCTCTGGAGGTGAGAGCATGAGCCCTTTCCACTGAGTCACTGATGTAGGGTTAGAGTCAGGGTATTGCCTTCAAACCAAGTTAGTATTCTAGGGTCAGGGTCAAGATGTGCCCTTTGTATGTTGTCTTCCTCCATTAGATTGTAAGGTCCTTGAGGGCAGGACTGTTCTTTTTTTGTATTTTGTGTTTGTATCTCCAGGGCTTAACCCAGTGCCTGGCACTTAATGGGTGCTTAATGTTGTTTGTGTTTTGTTCCAAAGAGGACCAATGACATCACAAGTGAAGTCTTGACTTGTGAGTGAATTGGATGTGAGTGAGGTAGAGTTGCACAAAGTTGTCAGCCTCGCTCTGTCCTTCAGAGTCATTGATGTCCAGTGGCAGGACAAAAGTCAGAGTGACTGGTGATGGCTCGGGATGACCTTGAAGACTTTGGTGTCTGACTAAACTCTGAGCACCCCACAGCTCCTGCTGCAGGCTCCTTCACAGACATTGGAACAAATTGTTCTCATCCACCCATTCCACCAGAGGAAGTCTGCACATGCTTGGAGTAGACACCCCCTTAATTACTGATGGGTTTGAGGCCCGTCAGTTACCCTTGACCTGGTTTGGCCTGTCTGTTGAGTTGGTTTACTGAGGTGTGCTGCCGTGCATACTATGGTTTCTCCTAGCCACAGGTGCTTAATAAATGTTTATTGGCTGGCTGACATCAGCCTAGGGTCACAAGCTCAGAGATCGTTGTCTGAAGCGAAGTAGCTGCAGCAAAGGGTATTTGCAGTTAGGAGCCAAGGAGTTCACAAGGCAGCTGCCAAACCAAGATTAGACCCAGAAGGTCAGAGTTCATGCAGATGGGCAAGGGGGATTCAAACTCTGAGGCAAGAGCAAGTTGGGGCTGGAAAAGCAAACCTCTGACAAGTGGGAAACAATCCTTAATTATCAGCAATGCCTCCTCCATGTGTCCCTGAATGCGCAGACCGCCTGCTTTCTCTCTGGGCCCAAACAGAAGGCCATGGAAACCTCGTGTACAAAGGTGAGGAAAAATAAGGTGTGAGGTTAGGGGCATGGGGCAGATAGGATTGGGGAAATGGCAGGATGACTGGTCTGGATGTAATGGAAAGGCTGCATTGAGGAATGAAGGATGAGGGTAGATGCGGAAGAGCCAAGGCTTCACCTGGAAAGCCCAGCCTGCCTAAGGCAGCCACTCTGTGGTGATAGCAGCTTGAGGAACATCATCCTGGCAGCCATTCGAAGGTGACCTAGAACTCTCATTTGCCAGCTTATGGAAACTGATGGTGTAGATGCTGATGTGAGGAGCATCGCAGTCCTGGACAAGGCTGACCTCTGAAAGCATGCTGCCTTTTCCCTTCACACTAACTCTCATGCTTCTTTTTTCTCCTTTCTTGGCAGGTGGTCATGAAGACTTTGCCAAAATGATTGATGAAGCTGAGCCCCTGGGGTACCCTGTGGTGGTGAAGAGTACTCGAGGACATCGAGGTTAGTGCCCCTTAATGTTTGGCACTCCCAGGAAATTCACCAGCATGCTTGGGAATTAGGGGGAGAAGCATTCAACACTCGTACCCAGCCCATTTTCAGTGCTAAATAAATGCTTATTGATTGCCTAATTATTTTTTGCAGTATTTAATGAACAATTAAATATCTGTGTGGTCTTATGGGGAATAGAAAAGAGAGAGGATATGGTTCCCACTGTAGACGAGTTTAAAGGCTGGCTGAGAAGCCAACGTCGGCATTCCTGGAATATCAGGAGACCAAAACTCAGGCAGTTCATGGTTAAATGCATAATGAAGTAGTGCAACCTTGGATAAATTCCTTAACCTCTCCAGGCCTCAGTTTCCCCATCTGTAAAATAAAGGAGTTGAACTAGATGGTCTCTGAGGTCACTTTCAATGTCTATGATCCTAGTTAATCACACCAATAGATGTTTTATTGTTGTTGTTTAGTCGTTTCAGTCGTGTCCAACATTTTGTGACCCCTTTTGGGGTTTTCTTGGCAGTTACTGGAGTGGTTTGCCATTTTCTTCTCCAGTTCATTTGACAGATGGGTAAACTGAGGCTCTGTGGCTAAGTGACTTGCCCAGGGTCACACAGCTACTAAGTGACTGAGACCAGATTTGAACTCACAAAAATGAGTCTTCCTTACTCCAGGCTCAGCACTAACCACTGTGCCCCGAGCTGATAAACGTCCATTGAGTGCCTTCTGTATGTGGGACCCCTGTCCTTGGTGCTAGGGAGACAACTCAATTGTCAGAGGATCACTGAATCTCAGAATTGGAAGCCGAAGGGGGAAAGACAGACTGGCTATTTAATCCAGTCCATTCCTGGATGAGAACTCCCTCTGCAGCATTCCTCCAGGGAGGAGGAAGCTGTACCACCTGAGGCAGTGCATTGATTGCATTTGGGGATGGCTCTCGTTGCCAGAAAGCTTTTCTTTGCTTCCAGTTTCAGCCTACCTCTCTATGCCTTTTCTACCAGCTGCTCCAAGATCTGCCTTCTGGAGCCAACAGAATAAATTGAATTCCTGCTTCAGATGTCATCCCTTCAGATACTTGGGGATTTCCCTCATGTTCCCCCCCGAGTCTTCTCTTTCCCAGGCTGAACATCCCTGGTTCCCATAACCTGTTCTCCCATGGCAAACTCTGAGTCCTTCACAAGCCTGGTTGCTCTTCTCTGGATGCACTCCAGTGTGTTGGTGTCTTTGCGTCATGTGGCACTGAAAACGGAGCACAGTATTCTGTATGTCTGCCCAGAGCAGAGGGCAGCAGCACTGTCCCCTTTTATTTCTGAAAGCTGTCTGTCTTACTTTGGCTCAAGACTGCCGTATTACACTGCTGACTCATGTTGCGCTTGCAGTCCATTAAAGCTCTCCAGGTCTTTGGCAGATAAATCGCAGTCTAGCCTGCCTCCCCAATCTTTTACTTAAGAAGTTGGTTTTTTGAACCGCAATGCAAGACCTTATTCTTATTCCTATCAAATTTATCTTATTCAGTTCATATCAACGTCCTAACCTGCAAAGATCTTTTTTGAATAGTGACTGTCTCCACCATGTTTGCTATCCCTCCCAACTTTGGGCAGATTTGATAAGCATGCCACAAAGAGCCTTTATCTAAATCTATTAAACGACACCAGGTCAGACTAGCTCCCTATGGAGGCCTCTTTCCAAGTCGAACCACTGATGATCACTTTTTTGCTCTTAGCCCATCTACCCATTTCTAAATCCATCAATTTTACTGTCATCTCGCCCACAGTTGTCCTTCTTTTCTGCAGGAATAGCATGAGAGACTTTATCAAATGCTTTGCTAAAATACAAATAAACTACACCCATGGTCTTACCTTGATCTACCTTGCTCCTTTCAAGGGAGGACATAAAATTTGTCAGGCATGATATCATCTTCCTGAACTCTTTTAAATTCCCATTTCCTTTCCTAAGTGTTCGCCAACCATCCCTTTATTAAAACACTCCGGATTTTTGCCCAGAATCACAGTCAGGCTCACTGGCCTGTAGTTTTCAGTTCTCTTTCATTTTTTTGAAAATTGAGCCAAGGTGGGCTCTTCTCCAATCCTGTAATACCTCACTGATTTTTAAAAGGTCACTGATAGTGACTCGGCAGTCACACCCAGCACCCAAAGATGTAGTTTATCTGGCGACTTATCAGAACTTATCAAGGGCAGCTAGGTAAAGCTTTCTGTGTCTCATTTCCCTGTTAGCCATTTTTGCTTTTTTCCTTTTCAGTCCAGAGATCATTCTTCCTGGACAAAACAACAGAAGCAAAATAAGCTTCAAGCAGTTCTGCTTTTTCTTGATCATCTCTGGCCCATCTACCCCAAGCAGAAACTTCATCTCATCTCTGATTCTCCTCTTATCTTCAATATATTTTTTAAAAAAATTCATTTTGAAATTAAATACTTAAAAAATACAAAAAAAGAACATTTCCATGTACACAGCACAACATAAAAAGGAGGATTCACTATAAATACCGTGAATTTACATTTCACACTGTTTACTTTCTTTGAAAAACTATATAATAAATACTATTTGTCGTTTTCAAAGCTCTACTACTTTCTATGATTTTTCTATATTTTCTTTTATTCAGTTCTTTCTCTGGAGGCAGATAGCATCTTCCTTCATAGGTCTTTTGTAGTTAATCCGAGTATTAATGATAATATTATTTCATGCAAGTCTTACCAGGTTTTTCTAAAATCAATGAACTCATGATTTCTTATAGCACAGTAGTATTCTATCACAATCATAGACCACAACTTGTTTGGCCATTCCCCAATTGATGGGTCTCTCTGCAGTTTCCAGTTCTTTGCCACCACAAAGAGAGCTGCTATAAACATTTTAGAACACATAGGTTTTCCTTTTTCCCTAATTGTCTTGGAAAGCAGACGTAATAGTGGTATTGCTGGGTCAAAAGGTATGGACATAATTAATATTTCTGTATGAGAAGATGAATTAAAAAAAGGAGTGAAAAAAAGAAAGTGAAAAATAGCATGCTTCAGTGTGGATTCAAATAATATCAGTTCTTTCTCTGGAGGCAGACAGAATGCTTCATCCATCATTAATCCTTTGAGATTGTCTTGGATCCTTGTATTGCTGAGAATAGCTAAGTCATTTACAATTCTTTATCATACAATATTGTTGTTACTGTATACAATGTTCTGGTCACTTCACTTTGCATCAGTTCATGTAATTCTTTCCAGGTTTTTCTGAAATCATGCTGCTTATCATTTCTTATAGCAGAATAATATTCCATTACAATCATATACCACAATTTGTTTACCCATTCTCCAATTGATGGGCATTCCTTTATTTCCAATTCTTGGCAACCACAAAAAGAGTTGCTGTAAATATTTTTATACATATAGATCCTTTTCATTTTTCTTTGATCTCTCTGGGGTACAGACCTAGTAGTATCATAGCCAGGTGAAAAGGTATGCAGTTTTTTAGCCCTTTGGGCATAGTTCCAAATTGTTCTCCAGAATGGCTGGACCAGTGCACAGCTGCTACCAACAATGCCTTAGTGTGCCTATTTTCCCTCATCTTCCCCAGCATTTGTCATTTCTAATATGTACCTCAGAATTACTTTAATTCGAACTTCTCTAATCAATAGTAATTTAGAACATTTTCTTCATATGACTATACATAGCTTTGATTTCTTCTGGATTAAGTTATTATTAAAGCTAGTCAGTAAATTATTAGCCACTCTGATTTTGGCAGAGAAATTTATAATAAATTTTTTTTGATAATTGAAGTCCCCCATTATCTCTTTATCACACCTCTATATTAAGCTTGGGACCTGTTTACCAAACTCTTCAACTCTTTCTTCTGTTTGACCACGTAATCTGTGCTATCCTCTGATTACAATAATGGTTTCTGGGTTGGCCTCCATTGATTTTCTCTCTACTGGTGAAAGCCACCATGCTCCCCCACTCAAGTTCTTCAGTTTCATCATGCGAATATACCTTTTTAATACACAGCTTCCTAATAAAAGTCTCAGTGCAGTTTTAAGCTTTAAGAGCTTAATAAAGCTTTAATCATTTTGGAAGATTCTCATTCATATCTTGAATACATTCTTAGTAAGATAGAAAGTTGCTCTGTTAGTCTTCACGGACTTAGTTTGGTTAGGGATATCACCCAATGAAGGACATGAATAATTACAAATTAAGAATGTGACTATGCGATTAAAGAGAGATCAAGCGTCTGGGGTCAATCTGAACTCAGGTCTTGCTGACTCCAGGCCTAGCTCTCTGCACTGCGGCGCCATCTAGTGACTTAGGACCAGTTTTACTGGAAAAAATGGAACTAGAAGAGTTGTGAAAGAATCGATTCAATGATCCTTTATTGAGCACCTACTGTATTTAATAAGGTCCTGTAAGCTTTGGTGCATTCTGAGCTAAACAGAATTTGTTTACCCAAGGATAATAAGAAGTGTTCATTGGGGGTAAGTGGGGTGGGGAGCGGGGTGAAGCCTTCATGCAGAGAGGTGAGCAGTTAGGAAAGTTCCAAGTGAATCCAAGTGAGCTCTTTGAGCTCATCTTCTTTAGGCCCTGTTGTTCTCTAACAGTGAAGCCTTCAGTGCAGCAATTACTTGGCCAAATAATAGTTCTCTATTCTGCCCAGCCATCGAGGCCTTTGCCATTGGAGTTGAATTCATTGGGAGAATAAATAGGGGCTAGATACAGGGAGCATGAGCTATGCTCCAGTTCGTGTTCACATTGTTCTAATTCTAAGAAGTGTTTCCTCTTTGGTATCAAGAACATTTGCATGATGGGGTCAGCCCAGCCCAGAGATCAGCACATCCTTATGAGAGAAGACATCAGTCCAGGATGTCAGAGATCAAATCGTCTGGAGGGGTGGGCTCTCATGAGGAAAGGACATGAGCCGGCACCTAAGTCTGTGTGTGGTCAACTTGTCGCTGGCTGGTTCCCCGGGTATCTGCTTGACTTGACACACTGCTGCTTGCTTCCAGAGCTTCAGAATAGACAAGACAAAGTAGCACTTTTGTGGCAACTGTCTCGAGAGGACGCTACCGCCCTACCCTTTCCCTTACTCTGAGGGACCTTGAGCCTAGGGGGATCACACTAAGCCATAGAGGATTTGTAAGGGTGACACTTAGAACACCCCAAAACAATCATCGCCCACCTGGTTTACTTACATCAAAGTTCTGCTCTCCTTCATGCTTCTCCAGCATTCAGCTTAGCTGTCGTCAGCTGATATGACCAGTCTTTTGGTATCAGGGATTTACCGCCACAAATCGATGAATCAGCAAGAATCTGCTGAGCACTTTGAGCCAGGCTCTGGGCTGAGTGCTGGGGAAGTGAATGCAAAATAAGATAGGACCCCTACTTCTTTTTTACATTAAATTTTATTTTATTTTAATCAGCAAAAATTTATCCTCTCTCCTTTCCAATCTACCCTCCCCATTTGAGAATGAAAGAAAAATAAACCCAGTACTACAAATAGTCAAGCAAAACAGATTTTCACATTGGCTGTGTCTAAAAGAAACAATTTTTTTCCCCTGTAGCAAAGGTTTTGTTTTTCTTTTCATTCTTACTTGGGAAGAATGGATTGGGAAGGAGAGAAGATAATTTTTTTCTGATAAATGAATGAGTGATTAAATAAATAAATGTGTGTATACATGTATATATAGGTGTGTACATATATACACATACATATCTTTATATATGTATATATGTGTGTGTATGAGTGTGTATATATGCATACATATGTGTGTGTATTTTTTGTTTGTTTTTTCCTGTACCCTGAGTCTCTCACCTTTTCATCAGGAGGGTATTATAGCATGTTTCATTGTCAGTCTTCTGGAATCGTGGTTAGTCTTTAAGCTTATCAAGTTTCCTAAGTCTTTCAAAGCTTTTTGTCTGCAATATTGCTATCACTGTATAAATTATTCCCTTGGTTCTGTTCATTTCACTCTCCATCAGTTCATACGAGTCTCCCCAAGTTTCTCTGAAACCATCCCCTTTATCATTTCTTACAGCACAGTAGCAATCCATCACATCTATATACCATAACTTGTTTAGCCACTCATCAACTTGTAGGCCCTGCCTCAGATTCCAGGTCCTTGCCATCTCAAAAAGAGCTAAAAATATTTTCGTACCTCATTTAGGTTGAGTTGTTTTTGCTTAGGACTGATCCCTCCCCTCTAATGCATCTTCCTCCCTTCTCTCTTTTCCCTCCTATTTCCCTGTTGAGTGAAATTTAGGCCTGTATCCAGCTGTGTGTGTGTATTCTTACCTCATTCAACTAGTTCAAATGAGTGAGGTTGAAGTTATCAGCTTCTCCCTCCAACCCCTTTCCTCTCATTCGTGTCAGTTTCTACCTGTGTACCCCATTTATAGGAAGAATTTTCATTAATCTTTGTTTCCCTTCCCTTCACTCAGTGTATTCTTCTTCCTTCTATGCCCATTCTTCTTTTAATATCATCAAGGTATATCAGAACCACTCCAAGACCTTCTGTTTAATTAGACTCCTTCTGTCACCTCTAATGATAATGGGGTTCAGGCAGAGCCAAGATGGTGGCTGGAAGCAGGGATTTGCATGAGCTCCCCCTGGGTCCCTCCAAACACCTATAAAAAATGGCTCTGAACAAATTCTAGAACTGCAGAACCCATGAAATAGCAGAGGGAAGCAGGGCTCCAGCCCAGAACAGCCTGGATGGTTGTGGGGTAAGGTCTATCCCATGGAGCTGGGAGCAGAGTGGAGCAGAGCCCAGCAAGAGCTGCGCCTGGACCAACCAGACCAGGAGCCAGGCGGAACAGGCCTTAGTACCCTGAATCAGTGATCTGTGGCAGTTACCAGACTTCTCAACCCACAAACACCAAAGACAACAGAAAAGGTTAGTGGGAAAAGCTTCTGGGACAGAGTAAAAGGAGTTCGCGGTTCAGCCACTACCCCAGAGGCAGTGGAGGTGATGCAGCTCTGAGGACTACAGCTGCAGTTGCTTCTGGCCCCAGGCCCACCTGGTGGGAGGAATTAAGTGGCAGATTAGAGCAGGAGTGCTGAGCCAGCTTAGATCTGAGTCTGGTCCAGATTGGCGGTTCTTGGGGGAGGAGGAGCGCTGGTGTGACAGAGCTGGCTATGTAGAAATAGCTCTGAAAACAACAGCACAGCCCCTCAAGCTTGGGACAAAGTACTCTATACTCTACAAGCAGTCATACCCTGACAAAAAAATCAAGGGTCAAGTAAGTTGGCCGGGAACATGGCCAGGCAGCAAAAACAGACTCAGATTCAGACTCAGACTTTGGAATCTTTCTTTGGGGACAAAGAAGACTAAAATATACAGCCAGAAGAAGTCAAAAAAGTCAAAGAGCCTACATCAAAAGCCTCCAAGAAAAACATGAACTGGTCTCAGGCCATGGAAGAGCTCAAAAAGGATATAGAAAAGCAAGTTAGAGAAGTAGAGGAAAAATTGGAAAGAGAAATGAGAGTGATGTGAGAAAACCATGAAAAAGAAGTCAATGACT
>CM053622.1:761370569-761439032 GCA_028646595.1 Phalanger gymnotis
TATTATGAAAGTTTTTTACATAATGATATACATGTGGCCTATGTTGAATTGCTTGCCTTCTTAGGGAGGGTGGGTGGGGAGGGAAGAGGGGAGAGAATTTGAAACTCAATGTTTTAAAAACATTTGTTCAAAAAAAAGTTTTTGCATGCAACTAGGAAATAAGATATACAGGCAATGGGGCATAAAAATCTATCTTGCCCTACAAGAAAGTAAGGGAAAAAGGGATGGGGGGGGAGTGGGGTGACAGAAGGGAGGGCTGACTGGAGAATGGGGTAACCAGAATATATGCCATCTTGGAGTGGGGAGAGGTTAGAAATGGGGAGAAAATTTGTAATTCAAACTCTTGTGAAAATCAATGCTGAAAACTAAAAATATTAAGTTTAAAAAAAGGAAATTAATAATGATAATGGGGTTCAGAGGGGACACATAGCTGCCTGTATTAGAATGTAAGCAGCTTATCCTGGTTTAGTCTCTTGTGACTGTTCATTCATGTTTACCTTTTTATGTTTCTTTTAACCCTCTTTTTGTACTTAAGAGTTTCTGCTTAGCTCTGGTGTTTTCATCAGGAATGCTAGGACATTCTCTATTTCATTAAATGTCCATTCTTGGAATATTACATTCCAAACTTTCCACTTTATAGTGGTGGCTACTAAATCATATATTATCCTGACTATGAGCCTGATCTTATCTCCTTGGTACTTGAATTCTTTCTTTCTGGCTCTGCAGTACTTTTTCTTTGGCCTCAAAGCTCTGGATTTTGGCAGTGATATTCCTGGGAATTTTCATTTTGAGTTTTTTTTTTTTCAGGAAGTGACCTATGAAAGCTTTATAGTTCATTTTTTGCTGTTTCTAAGAGGTCTAGGCAGTTTTCTTTTATGATTCTTTTTTTGGTCATGGTGTTCAGGTACTCCAATGGTCCTTAATTTTTTTTCTTCTTGATCTATTTCCCAGTTACTTGTTTTTGTTATGAAAAACATTACATTTTCTTCTATTTCTCCCTATCCTGGAATGCCTCCCCTGGGTATAGATCCCCCTCCTCAGTCTACCCTGGATCTGTGACCCAGAACTGGGTAATGAGTGACAAAGCTGCAGTTGATACCTGTTCCTACACCCTTCACAAGGTCACGATGTCCCAGTATAGTTCTGGGACCTCATCTTGTCCCAGTGCATAGTCTTAGTCCTCTTTCAGCCCCTGGGCATTGTGATTCCTTCATGGCATGTTCCTGGCCAGGCCCCATCCCCAGTGTCCATAGACCTTACTTTCTGTCTCTCAGCCCTATGACCTGGGTGGGAAAAAGGACTTCTGTGATTTTTTTTCTTTGATTTTCCAATCAGGATTTGTTCTGGCATGTTTTCTGGATCTCTTTGGAGGAGTTTTGTTGGGAGGAGCTTGCTGTGATTTTCTTGCTACTCCACCACAACAGTGCCCCTAAATTGAACATAATATGCCAGATGTGGTCTGACCAGAATACTGGTGGGATTATTACCTCCCTAACTCTGGACACTTTGCTTTTCCTAATGCAATTTTAGGTTATTATTAGTTTTGGTTTTTTGGCTACCATATCACATTGTTGAACAAATGAGATAACATATGTAAAACTTGGCCCGAAAGAAGAGATGATAAGATACCCTTGCAGAGGCGGAAGTTCCATGGGTGTGGAACCAGGCACATAATAACAGATTTTTTTGATATGTGAATCAATTTTGCTTATTTTTTTTTCTCATTCTTTTCCTTCCTTTAAAAAAGTCTTTTGTTATAAAGGATAGCTCTCTGGAAGAGGAGAAAGGAAGGCAATAGAGGGAAATCTATGCATTGTTAGAACAAAAGTTAGCAATTAAAATGTGGGGTTTTTTTTAAGAAAAAAAGAAGCAATGTTTCCCCCAGAGGCCAGCAGTCAGTTCCTGGACCTTGAAAGGAAAGAGGGCTATAGTTCTTTGGGTCCTAATTCCTTCTATTGTGGAGTGTTTCTGGCATACAAGCTGTTTTCCTCATGCTCAAAATCAGTTGCTTCCACTGCTTCCCCAAATCTTCATTATGGTATAGAGGTGATCCTGGTCCTGAGTGAGGAGGACCAGCCAAGCCAGAGAGTCTGGTCATCAGAGGCGGACTCTCTAAAGTGCCTGTCAAACTGTGAAGGCATTCTAGGTCATTCTGGTAGGAGGAGTCCCCGTATGATGGTGCAGTAGATAGAGCGCTGAACTTGGGGCATGGAAGACCTGACTTCACATTCTGCATCAGATGCTTCCTGGCTGTGTGAGCCTGGGCAAGCCTCAGTTTCCTCATCTGTAAAATAGAGATAGTAAGAATACCTCACTCGCAGGATTGTTGAGAAGATATATATAAAGCAGTTTACAAACCATAAGGCACAATAGAAGTACTAGCTATTATGATTATTAAGTCAATAAAGAAATCAGTGGAAGAGCTACACTTCTATGAAAATCAGAGGAAAGCCCAGGAGGGCAAGGTTTGCCAACGTGCTGCTGAAAACCTAGTCAGGTGAGTTGGAGGCAGGTTAGGGACAGCTCAAGGCGAGGTTTAGGAAAGATCAGAGGAGGAATGAAGAAGCATCTGAGAAGCTTAGGTGGACACAGGCCACAAATGGTCACCTTCATCATCTTTTTTGTGTGTCTTTATTTTTCTTTAAGGAAAAGCAGTTTTCCTCGCAAGAGATAAACACCACTTATCAGATATCTGCCACCTGGTCCGTCATGACGTGCCCTACCTGTTCCAGAAATACGTGAAGGAATCTCACGGCAAAGATATCCGCGTGGTGGTAGTGGGTGGCCACGTCATCGGCTCCATGCTCCGCTGCTCCACGGATGGGAGGATGCAGAGCAACTGTTCCTTAGGTACCATCCCGTAGCCTATCCCAGAGGGTGACTTGCCCCTGTCCTCATCACAGAAATGCATTCTCAGTATGAATCCCTGTATCGTGGCTGGATCTTGGCACTGGGGCCAGCTATGGCTGCTCAGGTGTTAGGTTGGGGTAGGGATTTTTTCTGTCCGGGTTTGGGGCTGCGTGTGTAGGAGTAAGGTGTGCTTATGTAAATATCCATGACAGAATCCTGCCAGCTGATAAAGGACTGTGCGTGGCCAGGGAGCTGTGAAATGTCAGCAAGCCAAATTTAGCTGAGGCATTTAGAACAGCCCACATCAACCAGTCTTAGATCTGGTCAAGTGCCATACCAGTAGAAAGTCATGGCAGCACCCGACTAAAAAGAGAGGGTTACCCTCTTGGAGTTTATTTCACCCAGATCAAATCATTCCCAAGTGGGTTAGGTGCTAGCCAGATCCCTACTATGGCAGCACTCATTGAACTGTTAACATAAATGAAGGAAGGGCCAGAAGCCAAATTCTTCTCCTTCTTTATGTCAATCACAGCAATGACATTCAGCGGCAGGAATCTTGGGGGGTTTTCAGAGGCCTCTGAATATCATTTCTCTCCATTGACACAGTAAACAAGCAAGACAAAGCACACAGAAGTCATAGTATCTGTCTTCAAAAAGATTTTATTTTACAGATACAGTCAATAAACAATACACAAAACAGATAAATACAATGTTCTTTCTTTGTGAAATACCATGGTATAGTGGGGAAAGCACCAGCCAGGTGTCAAAATAACATTAACAAGGACAACAACAATGATATTCGCTGGCACTTTTATGGTAGCTCTAAGGCTTGTGTGTGTTACACTCTAGTTTCACAATAAGCCTTTGAGGATGGCAACACGCCATTTTACAGGTAAGGAAACTGAGGATCAGAACGGCTAAGGGCATTTCCCCAGTCCTAGATAATTAGTGTTAGAAGTGGGACCTGAGTTCGGGTCGTCCCGACCCCAGGGTCAGTGCTGTACCCTTTATGCCACAGCACATCCCCACCCAGAAGGCTCTGACTCGGCTCCGGTTTGCTAGTTGTGCGATGAAGTGGGTCAGCCTCTCCCGGCCTTAGTGTCCTCATTTGTAAATTCGTAGCAGGTTGTTCCATGGAAAGCGCCTTGTGAGACCTTAGCACTCTGTAAGTGAGCTATGGTTCCTTTTATTTTCTTAGCTTTCAATCAATTGGTTTCCTTTTTTGACACCGTTTTGGGAAGTTCTTGGAAAAAGCAACAGTTTTCAAATTTTATCTTAGATTAGTGGGTGACCTTTAGTAGCAGATAGTAATCCTAATAATGATGATAATAGCTCACGTTCATATAGTGCCTTCTATGTGCCAGGCACTGTGCTGAGTGCTTCACAATTACTGTCTCACTTGATCTACACAACTACCCTGGGGAGGTAGGTGCTACGATTATCCCCATTTTACGGATGAGGATACTGAGGCAAACAGTGACTTGCCCAGGGCACACAGCTACTAAGTGTCCGAGGCTGGATTTTAACTCAATTCTTCCTAACTCCAGGCCCAGTACTGTAGCCACTGCACCTTCTAACTGTCCAGACTATCTAGTAAGGTGATTCAAGGGCATTTAAAGTAGAGAGTGAATCACCCCTGTCCTCGTCACAGAAATGCATTCTCCATATTAAATAGATGCCTTTATTAATTAGTAATATGAACAAGTAACTTTAATGACTCAGATGTACCAACACCAATACAAAAATACCCTGAAGAGTTCAGCAGGGCATGACCTCGGAGCCTGGGAGGATGCCTCATAGCCTAAGATAGGATCCAAACTCGGATGCTGGAAGGAGCTCAGCGGGTCCAACAGAGGAGGAAACCGAAGCCAAGGGGGGGCGATGATTGGCCCAAGGCCCTTCAGGGAGTAAGCCTCATCAGAGGGGTAATTCAGGTCAGCCCCCGAGGGGCGATTCAAGCCCAGGACCGGTGGCTCCAGAGCCAGTGTTGTTTGCATTGTTCCAGAATAAGTGGAGTGATGATGTGAGCTGGAATCCCATTTCTACCCCTGACTCTGTGACCTTGACAAGTCCCATTAACCCTTCTGAGCTTCACTCTCTTCATGTGCAGTGTGAAAAGGCTGAAGTAGATGATTTCTAAGCCATCTTCCAATTCCAAATCTTGGGTTCTTTTGGCGGGGGAGGTGTATCCCATTATTTGGGAGGAATGGGCTCCAGCAGCCGCTCTGAGCATGAGCCGTTCTCTCAGGCTCCAAGTGGGTGTGTGTGGGGGGGGGGGTATTCCAGTGCAGGGATCTATGCTTACATTCCTCTGCTTGCTGTATCTTCTCAGTAAGTATCCTTTTGCTCAGACTAGACCTCGTGTCTGGAATGTTCTCCATTTTTATTTCTGCCCCTTAAAATCGCTAATTTCCTTCAAAGCTCAGCCCAGGTACCACCTCTTAGATACAGCCTTTCCTTAAAACCCTACTCACCAATTGTTAGTGTCCTCTCTCTCTCAAAATGATTTTGTATTTAATAATAACTAATAATAATAGCTAGCATTTGTATAGTGCTTGAAGGTTCACCTTCACCACATGCAAATGTTACTTGGTTTGACCCTCACAACATCCCTGGGAGGTCCCACCAGGTGCTTTTATTATCCCCTTTTTACAGATGAGGAACCCGAAATAGAGATTCTGACTTGTCTGGCATCACACACCTAGTAAAGTGTCTTAGGTGGTATTTGAACCCAGATCTTCCTGACTCTAGGCCCAGCATTGTATCCACTGGGCCACCTAGCTGCCAGGTACATTTCTCTGTGTACCAGTTGTAGAATGCAAGTTAAATAGGTTCCTCGAAGGCAGAGATTGATTTTTTTTCCTTTCCTTTCCTTTTCTTTCTTTTCTTTCCTCTTCTTTACTTTCTTTTTAACTTAAAAAATTTTAGTGATAGGTTTTGTTTTTACATCACCTTCATTTCTGAATAGATCTCTCCCTTCCCTCTTTCATGGAATCATTCCTTGCAAAAGAGTAAAAAAAGAAAGGAGGAAGCAATCCAGCAAAACCAACAGGGTAACTGAATCTGGCAGTAAACGGATGCATTAGTCCTTATCTGTAGTACCCCTACCTCTATATAGAAGGAAGAGAGAAGAATTGTCTCATCTCTTCTTACAGACCAGCCTCAGTCAATATAATTACCTGGTGGTCAATTTATTTTGGGGATGGTTGTTCATTATGCAAGGACTGATTTTCATTTGTCTTGGTATTCCCAGTACCTAGGACAGTGCCTCTGCACTTCCTAGGTGCCTAATAAATGTTTTAAATTGAATTGAATAGACAGTACCTACCATGGAGGAACTTAGAAGATGATAGGGTCCAAGGCTAAGAGCTCTAGTCTGGTTGGAAAGACAGGATAATATGACGAGAGCTTTCTTCTTACTTTTGTTGAGAACTGTGGGGATATGCTGTTATTGTACATTTAAAATATACTGTAAGAGTGTGATTAACAGGCTTTGGTGAAAGAGTCCCACCTCTCCCCTGAGAATAGCTGAGCGATGAGTCATGGGCGAGAGCCAGAGGAAGTAGGTGAAGGTGCTAACCTGAGCTGCTTAGAGCTCAGTCTTTTGCTGGGCTCAGGGTGTGTCTGTTATCCTGATCCACAAGTAAATGGGATACTAGAGATGATATTCCTGCAGGGCCTCCATAGGCCTCCTAGAAAGGGAGCATGGTCTCTGAAACAGGAAGAGCCAGAAAATGTTTCAGGCTGGCTGAGAAAGCTGATCCAGTGCTGGTGACCTCTGTCATCTCAAGGCCACATGGCCCCTCAAGAGACTAAATGGCAATGGTAGCTTAAGACAGTCAGTCCATAAACATTTATTAAGCACTTGTTATGTGCCAAGCACTGTGCCGAGTGCTGTGGACTCAAGGAAAAGACAGTCCCTGCCCTTGAGCAGCTTATAGTCTCATGGGGTAAGGTGTAAAAATAAGCTGAAGGGAATGAGCTGGGGTACCAGGTGTAGGGGCATGACGAAGATGGAGATGATGAGGAGTCTGCCTAGTCCTCCTCCTTCAGGGATTCTGGGAGGCACTCTCCAATGTCCACTCTCCACCCTCTCTAACTAGAGAGAGGGAGAGGCCCAAGGGGCAGAGGGTACTGAGGAGGTATCAGCTGCAGAATTGACTTGATCTTGCAGGAAGATGAATTTCTGGAGATAATGGTGAGGTCTGGGTGAACAGCCCCGTGGGAAGCATACTACTCACCAGATAGTACAGTCAGCCCTAGCAATTAGCCAGTGAAGATGTCTCGAACAAACTTAACAGGAAGGAGAGAAGCGGGCCAGGGGCTTGCATCTTCAGGCTCTCCAGGAGTTAGGAATTGTGACAGCTTCAAGAACAGAGAAGGATGAAATGAAAGCCAAAGGAAGAATCTTACAGAGAATTGCCTTCCTCATCCAGGAGCCCAAAGAGAGAGGCTGTGGAATGGAAATAAGGGTCCAAGCTGAATAACGGACTAGGAAATGGGCCCTTCAAAGAACTGAGAACGTCACCTGTCCTGGAAGTGGCATCCACTTCTCCCCTGCCTCAGATTACCTCACATTGCAAGTCTGGAAATCTTTGTTGACTGACCCCACCCCCCCAAACAATTCTAAAACCTTTCCCTGGCAGAGTCCGTCCTTGGTTGCACCTCAGTCTATATTGTTGGCATACTGTCCTTTTCATATATTTGTGGCCCCCTTGGTGTTTCCTCTTTGAAACCTTCAGGATACTTTTGCATTTCCCAGAGGATTGAGTATATATTATATCCCCGGTGGCAGATGAGGACTATATTGGCTATAACAGTCTAGGGAAATCAGAGACCCTGCAGTGTGGGAGCAGGAGCAAACAATAACTGAGAAGAACTTAGAAGAGGCAAGGGCAGGGCTGGAGGTGGACATTGGTCTCTTCCCACCTTCTGTTTGTCCTCTCAGTCATCCCTACATTAATACACAAAGTAGCACATACGTGCCAAATAAGTGATACAGGCCTTAAGGAGCTTAAAGGAAAGATTACAGTGGGTTGGGTCAATTGAAGAGTTTATAGAAGAGATTTGTAAGGGCCTGTTGCCCAGCAGGCCCAACATCTGAGGCAGGAGGAGGCTTAGAGATCCATGTTGGCACATGAACAGCAGCCCCCAGGGACAGAGAACATCAGCCTCTGCGGTGAAAAAGACTGAATTTGGCACTCTTTGCATGGCGGGTTTCTTAGTCTTGTATGAACTGACTTGGCAGCTGGTCTAACTGCAGGACTCAGCCCTGAGATCTTGGCTTTCTGTAGATACCATAGTGCAAAACCAGGCCTACTTGTCAGCTTTTCCTCACTCTCCTCCGGCAGGGATGGGGGTGGAAGGGGAAATTGGCCCTAAAATTTCTTATTTCTGCCTTTGGCAGACTATGACAAGTTCTGGAAAAGCATGAGGTTAAGAAGAGCTTTCCAGGAAGGGGACTAAGCACTTTATCATAGAACCAGCCTCCCTCTTTGTCTCTGTCTCTTGGCTCACCTGGCTTCCTTCAAGTCCCACCTAAAATCTCACCTTCTCCAGGAAGTCTGTCCTGATCCCCCTTAATTTTGCTGATTATTTCGAATTCATCCTGTGTGTAGCTTGTCTGTAAATTACTTGTATGTTGTTTCCCCCATAAGCTTATGAGCACCTTGAGAGCAGGGACTGTCTTTTGCCTTTTAATGTATCCCTGCTCTAAGCACAGTGCTTGGTACATAGTGGGTGCCTAATTAATATTTGTTGACTGACATCTAGTCCACATTATCTGGACAGGCATCATCTCTACAACCTAACAGACAAGTGGTCATACAGCTTTTGCTTGAAGACCTTCAAAAAGGGGGCACCTATCTACCTGCCTGTCTGTCTGCCTTCAGGTGCGGCCTGTTTCCTTTTGTTATGAATTTTTTTCTTGACCTCCAGCCTAAATTTACCCCTTTGAAGCTTCTACCCATTGCTCCAGTTCTCTTATCTGGGACTAAGCAAAATCAATCTAATCCCTTTTCCACAAGATCACCCTTCTGCCAAGGCAGAGATGGGTTGGGCTGGTAGGAGACACTAAGTTTGGTTCTAAGTTTAGATCTGGTGTTAAATAGATGCAGGATGTACCCTTAGTCTACCCATCTTTAAAATAAGAAAATTATCCTCAGGCAGAGATGTTTTTAAATGAAACATTCAAAAGTGAACCATTTTGGACTCCAAAATAGGAAATTATCCTCTGCATCCTTGGTAATTAAAAATGGTATTTGGAGCTTACCTTTTATATCATAGCCACATCCTGTAACTGTTGGTTAGAATTAGACCTGGCCATGCTGTTCCTTCACTGTGCCCACAGGGAGGTCTGTGGGACACTTTTTGCCTCTTAAATCACCAAATAGAATCCATTTTTTGCACTAGTGCCCAGACACTGGTACAGTTTTGCCATGTCACTTACCTTGGTGTGATCCCTCAAACTGACAAGAGAGTAAGCCCCTCTAGGCCTATTAGGTCAGGAAAAGACTTTGTTGGGCTTAAGGCAGCAGCTCGTGGGCCTCAGAATTTGAAGATTTTTAACAGTATTAGTGAGGCCAATCCTCCTCTGAAGTCTTGCTCTGAGGCTGGACACTAGGTTCTTGAGAGCTATGCTAGGGACCAACCAAGCTGGAGAATCATAATATTAATATTGATGATAATAATAATGTTAGCTAGCATTTATATATCACAAAGGTCTCATTTTTCCTAACCACAGCCCTGAGAGGTAGGTACTATTATTATCCCCTTTTTATAGATAAAGAAACTGAGGCAAACTTGCCTTGGGTCACCAAGCTAGTAAATGTCAGAAGTCAAATCTGAACTCATGTCTCTGACTCCAGGTCAAGCTTTCTATTTACTGCTTTACCTATCTGCCTCTTGAAAAGCTCCCAGTTCAAGGCCAGCGATGTATTCTATCTCTCTCTCTCTGGCTCTCTCTCTCTCTCTGTCTCTCTCTGTCTGTCTGTCTCTCTCTATCTCTGTCTCTCTGTCTCTCTCTGTCTCTCTCTGTCTCTCTCTCTCTCTCTCTCTCTCTCTATCTCTGTCTCTCTCTGTCTCTCTGTCTCTGTCTCTCTCTGTCTCTGTCTCTCTCTCTCATATCTTGCATATATGCCTGTATATGTTCAGCTCTGCTCACCCCCAAGAGAATTTAATATCGGGGAAGGCAGAGATTTTTTGCTTTTTCTTTGTACACCAATCATATAGCACAGTGCTTAATACGTGTTTGGTAATTAATAAATGCTTGTTTATTGGCTGAAGACCAGCCTGGCTAAGTGCAGAGAGGCTCATCATCCTGAAGGCTTGTCCACTGAGGAATCTCTTCTGGTACAGTGCAGCTCATTGCTTATTGATGCATAGAGGGGTTGAGATCAGTATCAGGAGATGAACCCACATGGATGAAATCAAATAATTTTTGAAGTATTAAGTGAAAAGTATTAGGCTGGACTTGGGGTGAGGGCCTGGATTCAAATCCTGGATCACTACTTATTACCAGTGTGGCTTGGCCCAAATCACTTCACCTCTCTAGGCCTCAGTTTCCTTATCTGTAAAGTAAGGGGGCTAGGCTAGGCGGCCTCTAAGGTCCCTTCCAGCTCCAGACCTGTGCTGTCACATTCCTTTTATTCTTTGAAGCTAGTGAAGCTAAAGAGCTTCCCTTGAGCCAGCAGTAGCAAACAGCTCTAAGGCCTGTGCCTGGCCCCTCCGGAGGTCTGGGGCTTTTTGATGTACCAGAATTTCATCCATCTCTGTCTCTCTCCATCTGTCTCCATAAATAGTCACTTCCTTATGTTTGGAAATGGCATTTGTCAGTGTTATTGTCATGTCAATGTGCTTCCTTTGCAGGTGGTGTGGGTGTCATGTGTCCACTCACTGAACAAGGCAAACAGCTGGCCATTCAGGTGTCCAACATCTTGGGCATGGATTTCTGTGGCATCGACCTCCTAATCATGGATGATGGCTCCTTTGTGGTGTGTGAGGCAAACGCCAACGTGGGCTTTGTTGCGTTTGACCAGGCGTGCAACCTGGATGTGGGTGGCATCATCGCCGATTACACCATGTCCCTGCTTCCCAGCAGGCTGACCGGGAAGATGGCCCTTCTCCCAGGAGCATCTAGTGCTGGCGAGAAGAGCGAGCCTGAAGGATGTGCTTCGGCCCAGGCCGGCCCAGAAAACGTTTACATCACCAACAGCGGCTCTACGTCCAGCGAGAGTGAACCAGAGTTGGGAGAAATCAGGGATTCTTTGGCAAATACGGCCAGGGCCCAACCCCCTTCACTGCCAGGCCCCAGCTACAATATTAACAACATGATTGCCTCGGAATTAAAACTTAAATGAATTCAGCTTTTGAATATCATTTAAACCAAATCCTGCTGCTTCCCTGATAGTTTTGAATGAATAAGATCTTGACTAATGTGTGTTCATTTGCACAGAAAATAGGAATCCCATCTGGGCACTTACTCACTTTACAGTATTCTTTCTAATGACGATTTAAGAAAATTGCTTGGCTTTGTGGTTTGTACAAAGACTGAAGAATGCTCACTGAGAATAACATCCCAGCTGAAGTGGAGCTCGGTGCCTGTGTTACGGACACTTGGCTATTAAGTGCTAGCAGCCGACTGCCAGGCATTGAATCTCTATGCCGCTGTAGTCTGCATGTTTCCATCTCTCAACAACAGAGCCCAGTCATTCAGAGCGGCTTGTAGAGAGAATATTTGAAAGCTTCCAAGAGATCAGGGCGATCGCCAGCCGAGAGCTGTGGAATCCAGATGCAATAACGAGCTCTCTTCTGTTAATGGCCATTCAAAGCTTCCAGCGCCATGCTAGAGAACCCATCCACGCTTCCTATGATCAACATCTTAGCATCGTTGCGACCTGCTTCTGTGTCACTCAGGATTCAGTGATTTGGGAGCATCTCCATTAGCACTTTCAAAGAAGCACTTTGTAGAAAGTGGAATCTGATCTGTTCTGGGCCTCGTCTGCAATAGGGCAAGGAAACACATGCTGATCTGTAAACAGAGCCTATCTTACAAAGTGCTTTGTTGTCTCCATCACAAAATGGAAAGATGTGCTTTAGCAGGTGCCCTGGCCCCAGTTGCCTCTCCCAATTTCTTCTTCTCTCTTTCCTCTGCCTTTTGGTTTCAGTTGGAAGTGCATTTCATTAAGCTGGGGGCCATATGCTTTCTTTTCTTCAGGGGGTACTCAACCCTTCCACGTGTAGGATTTGTCTCCAGTGGTTCCCTGAAAATGTGCTTGTTAAACGAAATCAATTAGCTGGATAACATAGCCGATGACTGGAGAATAAGCATCACTCCTTCATGTTGCAGGATCTATAATTTAGTGCGGTGTGGGTGGGCTGCAAGCGTGCCCGTTGGGCTTGGTACTTGTGTGGGTTGGGCCCTGTGGAATTATAATGGGGCAAAGCAATTGGAAACATACCGAACCAGTGGGACATTCTAGAGTCCAACATAATCCTTTGGAACGAGAGAGAATCACCTTCAGGAATCACTACATATCCTGGTTTTATTTTTGTTTTTGGCTAACATGGGCATACCCTAAGGATTTTCCATTCCAAGTGTCTGTGCAGTCGTTGATGAACCTCTACCTGGGAAGGAGTCATTGAGATGGATATTTGAGACTCTGATATTGTAGAATATATCTGTCAATAAGGACACTAGGAAAAAAAAAGCATACCACAGTTCCCACATCCAAGTAATTGTTGTCCCCTTTAAAGCCTCACCTTAGGAGACTACGCCTTTAAACCTGCAAAGCTTTGAGAACTGAATTCAGACCCAATTTATAAGCTCCAAAAGAAAACCAGTGGTACTTTATAGTCACTTTTTATTATGGGGGCTCACACTTTATCCGCAGCTTTAGTTTAAGATCACTTTTGACTACTTCTAGAAATCAGAATTACCTCCAAATCATTGGGGCTGAAAAAAATTGTGTCACAAAGGTCGAAGTGCATTCCCAAAGATGGGGGGAGGGGAATGATTTGAGCAGGGACAGCTTTGGTAGAACAATCCAATAGGGATTGCTTTGGTGAGAACCACACCCACTCAGATGTATGGGATTTGGTCTGAATAAAGAAATCATTCCCATTAACTTACACCTCATGCTAATTTAACATAACTGACTGTAAAATATGTATAAAATAGCAGTACAGCAATTTTCACACCATAATTTAAAATAGGATTTGTCTAAGAGCACCATGACTGAAAACAGTTCCATAGCTGGGGAGAGTTGAACACTAATTTTGGTCCTGCTCATCACTTTCCCTCGATTGAAATTGACCTAAGTCACATGTCCTGCAGCTAGGATGTCTCTGGAGCTGTGTAGAGGAAATCTCATCATGCACAGGGTGTATTTTATACCTAGCCCAGTGTAGCTCAGATAGCACCAAACAATGTATTTGTGACTACATATCTGGTTTAGTTGGGGGTGGGGCGCCAGGGGGAACGATAGTACTTTACTTTTTTGTGAGTTATGACACCTTTTACTACTCAGGGGAGATTAGGCAGTGTATGAGTTTGCTTCTGTCTTCACTGGGGTTGACTAAATGCTTTCTTTGTGTCTGAACATCCTGCTGGAGCCAAGTGAGGCCCTTGTGGAAACTGAATTTGTTCTTTAGCTCTTTAAGAATCGCCCCCCCCACCCCTCACACACACACACTCACACACATAGTACTTTTCTGGGCACTTGGGAGACAAAGTCCTCCTTTCCTAGAGTCTCCTGCCCCAAGCAAAGATCCTTCCCTGGCTATGAGATATGCCATCAGAACATCCCCCATCCATGAGCAGCCATAGCAAATTATAAGGGTGAGGAGTATAGAATCTCTGCTTGTTTATGCCCACCTGCTTTGCCTGAATCATACTTTGGCTACCCTCTTCTCCCCCTTAAAATTCCCTGGCAGCACCCAGTGTGACTCAGTAGGAAAAAAAACCCCATGCCTGAGGTTGGACAAACTAGTTTGTTTCCAGTTCTAAATTAGTCATGGATTAGCTGAATGACCTTGGGTGAGTCACTTAAACTTTGTGCCTCAGTTTCTCCATCAGTAAAATGGGAGAAAATACCCCACTCTACCTACCTTGCAGGATTGCCATGAGGGGAAAATCAGTTGCTAGATGTGAACTGTAATTTGAAAATTGTATTGCAAGAGGTGGAATGAGGAAGGAGGAGCATGTCTTCTTCCTTCTGTGACTGCAAGATGGGACTCCCCTACACCCATCCCCCTTCAGGAACTTCAGGAGGAAACAGGCCAATAGGTATCTATTTTTGCATCCTGGGCAGCATGAGAATGCAATTTCTCAGCACCTTCAGTTCCAGCTTGGAAAGCCTGCAGGGACCATCTGAGTATGACAACAGCCTTGCAGCCAAATCATATATAAGCTGGGGCACTTGATTCCCTTGTTCTTCCAGTGAAGGATGTCTTCCCTATATAACATATGTGTCCATCTCTGTATAACACCTCCTTTTGTTTGGTAGGAGCAACTTGAAACTGGTGAAAACTTGAATGCCACTAGCTGAGTCAATGTGAATATCTTTTGTTATGCACAGATGAAAAAAAATTCCTTGTATCAGTATATCTGTGTGTGTTAGGGCTTGCGAAGGTAGTTGGAACTCTGGCTTTTAGCTTCAGATCTTTGAGAAGCCTGATAAGCAATACCTATGAGCCCCAAGCCATGTGGGGGCCATATACTCAGACAGACCCTCTCACCCAGCCATAAAGGAATCCCATAACAAGGAAAGACCCTCTCCCCTGCCCCACCCAAAATAATGAATTTGTTAAAGGCAACATTTGAAAGAAATGTGGCTAGGCAATGTGGGTATTGTTTCCATAGGAAAGTGGGATGATATGTGTCCTTTTAATTGGAGAAATTATTATGTGGGGTGGTGTTTATCATTTCAGTGAGAGAATAAGGAAGGAGGATGGCAGTTCTTTTAGTTAAATCCACTCAGAGGTGGGAGGAATAGGGCCTCATTTTTTTTTTTCATTTCAAGTACTGGTTAATTAAGGTTTTAGAAATCCCCATTGAATGCAATCACTGATGAAACTAATTATAGTTATTTCAGTACCTCATATTCTTGTGTTAGGTAAGAAAAGCAGAATACCTTCCCTTCGTAAGCCCTAAAACCTTGGACACCCATGGGTAACTAAAAGGAATTAAGCAGAAGGTTATCTATAGTGACCTTGATTAAATTAGGAGCCAAGTCATCCCCAGCTGCTGCTGTGGGATTATTCCTAGGATGTGTAGGTATGTCAGGAATGATCAGTGCTGACCAGTTGTCTTTACTACCCTGGCATCTTTTGGAGCATCCTTTGATTTCGGACTGCAAGCCACTCTTTCCAGAGCCTGGTGCTGGTTTTGGATCTGCCTGTTAAAAAGACTGGTCAAGGCCAGTGTTTATTGTATGGTAATCTGCTACAGTGGATAGAGCATCAGACTGGACATCAGAAGAACTGAGGCCTAATTCTGGCTCTTCTATTGACTTAACCCTCTGAGTCTCAGCTTCTTCATTTGTGAACCGAAGAGCTCAGACTAAAAGATCCCTTCCAGCTTTGCATCGTGACTTCATAGTCTCATTCCAGTTACTAGCTTCCAGGCTCTTCAGTCAGTAGCTAGGTACAAATTCTTTCATAGCTCCCCATCCCTGGAAGTTTTTCCAGGTAGGGGCTGGATGTCTACTTGTGAGAGATATAGTAAGGATTCCTGTGCAGATGAACTGAACTAAATAACCTTTGAGGTCCTTTCCAGCTCAGAGACTCTATGACTCTATGAATTTGAATAGAAAGAAATAGATAATAGCAGCTTACATTAGCCTAGTCCCATATTAGTTTCTTAGTTTCTTCATCTACCTTGTTCTTCATTTGTTTAAGTCGTATCCAACCCCATTTGGGGTTTTCTTGGCAAAGATACTGCAATAGCTTGCATTTCCCTCTCCATATCATTTTACAGATGAGGAAACTGAGGCAAACAGGGTGAAGTGACTTGCCCAGGGTCACACAGCTAGTAAGTGTCTGAGGCCAGATTTGAACTCAGGAAAATGAGTCTTCGTGACTCGAGGCCTGGCACTCTGTGCACTGTGGAGCCATCTAGCTGCCCTGCTAGGGGGTTTTGACTAAGCTTTGACATTCTGTGACAGAGAGCTTTGTTGATTACAACTTCCCTTCCATTTTCTTACTCGAGACTCACAACAACTTCACAATACAGGTATTATATATCCCCATTTTACAAATGAGGAAACTGGCTGAGAGGTAATTGGCTTGACCAGAGTCTTACGGATCACTAATAGGCAAAAGCCAAGACTCAACGCCTAGTGTTCCACCCCCAAGTTTGGAGCCACTGCTCTTTCTACCACATACTCTTATCTCTGAGCTATTAGTATATCAGTAGAAGCAGGCTCCCTCCGGGCCTCTAGGCTCAGAGGAAGGTACTGGCAGGATGGCAAGATGGCAGATCTGTTGGGCTTGCTTGGGTAGAAGGAGGAGAGTGCGAGTGAAGAAAAGGGCTTTTGGAGGAATCTAGGCTGGCCAGCATGAAAGAGGAGAGATGGTGGTGGTAGACTTAGAACAGGCAAACCATGAAGCATCTATTACATGCCTTCTTTGTCCATGGCCCAATGGTAAGGGTTAGAACTATCCCTACCCTCACGGGTCTCACATCCTACTTGACTTCTACTCTCCAGAGCTGTTTAAGACTAGAAAGGAGGCTGGCCAACAGCCTGATCTGCAGTTATTTGGCATCTAATTCATTTTGGCATTTCCTGTGTTATGATGTATTGATTTTGGGTCAGATTTGAATGGGAAATGCCATAATCTCAAACCTATAAGATGGGTGATGGAATAGGGGAACCCCAAGCTGGTCCTAAATTCCATTCTACAAACATGTAAAATGTGTACTACATACAAGGACCTTTACTTGACTTTGGCGGGATATAATGATAATTACAATAACAACCTTTCTTCACAAGGATCCTCAGGAGTGTAATGGGAGCTGGGGGGAGGAGGTAGGTTGGAGAGAAAGGGGCCAGGAAACAAATTGCTGATACGAGGGAGTGTGAGATAAATGCATTGTAGAGGACCAAAGAGGAAACACTGGAGAGGCAGCATTACTTTATGCTAGAAGAAAAGGGTTTCTTTGATGACGTGGCATCTGAGTTGCCTCTCAAAAACAAGGAGGATTTCAGTAAGCAAGTCTGTTCTAGGCATGTTCTGTATTAGCAAAAGCAGAATGCCTGGAATGTACTCCCTCTTCACCTCCACCTCTTGGACTCTGGTTTCCTCCAAAACTTAGCTCACCTCACCTACCTTTTCCCGGTGCCTTTAGCTACTAGTGCTGTCTCTCCCCATCTGCTTTTTATTCATTTTGTATATATTTGGAATATATTTCTATATTGGAAACCACAGGACTATGTATGTACCTTCCCACCATAACATTTAAGACTTTCTTAGTGTCTGGATATAATATACACTTCATAATTGATTGAATGAGAACCAGGTATGGAGGACAGTCCAGTCTGGAATATGTGGAGGAGAATATTATAGACATCAAATGTCAGTGTTGGTGGGCATTGAGGAGCCCCCACAGACCTTACATAGAAGGTGAAATGGTCAGAGAGATGTATTAGGGTACATGCCAATTTAAAAACAGTAATAATACATGACATCTGATAATGCAGTTATGCCGCTACATGATAGGGTGATGATTTCCTGAGGGATGGAGACCTTTGGGCCTAGCTTATGGGCTCCTATATAGTGAAAAATAGTCAAGTGAAGATGTTGGGAAAGGAGATGGACTTTGCTGACCTAGGAGCATGTATGTAGGAATGTAATTGGGCCAGGAGGTAGTAACAGTAGTAGTCTGTATGAGAACTGTGGCTAGACTGAAGGTGCCACTGGAGTTTCTGCTTAGCCTTGAGATTGCTTTTTGGCCTTTCCTGAGTTCCAGGGCTGGCCGGTTATGGGGGCAGTACATGGGCAAACTTGTGAGAGGCTCAGTTATGTGGTCATGTAGCAGATTGGCCAGTATTCCCTCCTTTGCTTTCTCTTTCCCAATCTGGTGTCAGCTTCCTCTGGGTATTTATGGCACAGGGAGTTGGCAGGGCTGAGGGGATTTCCCAGTGAGCAGTACAATTGTGACATCTTGTGTTCTGATGCTCACTAGAATCAAAATTGACATGGTGGTGGAACAGGCATGGCTATGATTCATCAGTTACATGTTCACTAAGTTTACAATTACAAGGAAAACTAACGTTTGAGAATTTAACCGGGCAGTTTTTGTTCTTCAAAGAAAAGCATAAAACTGTTGCATAGACAAGATAACCCGTTCCCTTCACTCTTGATTACCCACATCATTCTAATTATGAGCCAATCTTCTTAAAACCCTGTCCCTTCCCTTTGCTCAGTGACCAGACCGTGGACAAAGAAAGTATGAGTCTGAGTCAAGTCCAATTCATAAAGCAGATCTGTCATCAAAAGTCATAGTGCTTTCCATAACTTAATACCATCCACATGAAGACATAAAGATCTTGGTCCTGACTGCCATGAACTCTGTGACTTTAGGCAAGTCACACGCTCTTCATGAGCTTCAGTTTTCCTACCTGTAAAATTATGGGGTGGTGCTAGACGGTCGACCTCTTAGGCTCCCTTCAGCTTTGTCTTTCCGTGGCTGTGGTTTTAAGTGAAATTCTGGTTTGGATTACCCACTCCCTTTTTTGCTATTACCTTCCTTTCCCTTCCTGGAATTTGGCTTTCGTGAGAGAAGTTACCTCCACCTTTTAACTCAGAGATGAGGATGAGATCAGGAAAGCTGGGAGAGCAGCACTAGAGGCTTTGGGGAAAAGTGTCTCAGAATTGCTTAGGTATAACTCTGGCCAATCTCAAGCCCAAGGCCAGAATTCTAGTTGGTGAACCTCACTTGTGTTCACTTCATCCATGTTTGTTATGACTTGAGATCCAGGGAGTAAGGGATGGATGAGAAGGAGGGAAGGGATAGAGAATATAGCAGGGAAATCTCCATTCTGCCTGGCTGGATGCAAACTGGGTTCTAAGGCTCCTTCATTTTATAAGAAGGCTTTCCGGTATTCACAAGAAGGGAGAGCTGGGGCCCCTTGTGTTAAAGAATCAGTCATATTTTCTATAATTGAAAACCCAAGATTATTGTTGGAGATCCCTGTTTAGACCACTGTATGGCTGGAAGCAGGAAGCCATTTGTCAGGACCAGGCAATCTCTGGGGCTTGTCAAATCCTGAATGACCATGACTGTAGTCCCCAAGTTTAAGGTGCCCATTGGACTGAACATGATTAGGCTCACGTGGTGATGAAGCTCAGACTCTCAGGAAAGCAGCACACAAGGCCAATTTGGCAGAGGCATGTGTTCTAGTCCATTATGCAATTTTTATATATGCAACTTGAAGCAAAGAATAACACTGGAAACTCATGTGCTTCCCTGCCTGTTTCTGAACTTCGGGTTTTTCATATCGGGGGGGAAAATCTTAGTTTTGAATCTCAGTTTCCGAACCTACTGAGAAAAGCAACTTGAAGAGTCCAACCTGGGGCCTATGCTACAGTTGAGTTCTCCTTAGGAAAGTTTGAGTTTTGTTATTGAAATACAAACTAAGGAATATGTTTTACCTGGACACTAGAATATCTAATTTCCAAATGGCTTATGCAGCAATAACTTGGTTAACTTCCTTGCAGAGATCGGTTACAAATGATGGCTTGTTTTTTGTTGCTTTTTATTAAAACCACTGCTATGAAACACAACTTTTGTTTTGTCTTTGTTGCCAAAGATGTAGCTGTCTTTCTGTTGCTATTTTTAAATAAGCCTCATAAGCCAAATCTACACTTATTATTCTCATATCACAAGAAGGGGGGAATGCCAAGCAAACTCATGTTTGATGAGTTGCATACCAGCTGCTCTTTGAAAAACAATCATTTTCCATTCAGAGTATGGGTGTACAGAGAATTCAAATAGCTTTCAATTATCTGAACTAATGAAGGTGGGGGAGCATCATTCAAATGATAATAGCCAATGATGACCTGATCAGGGTACAGCTCCAGAGGACCATTAAAGAGAAGGATATCACAAGAGGGGCCAATGACAATCTCTGGATAGTATGGTGGTAAGTCCTTTTGTCTACTTGAAAGAATGGCCCCCTTTCAATTCTCTTTTGTACGAGTGGTAATAGCAGAAGGAAGATGCAGACTTTTGACTGATTGGGTGTTTCTGGCCTACATGGGAACATCTGCCCAAGAGACATAAGTGGGTAGGGGAAAAGGATATTAGACTAGCTAAGCAGTAATGGAGAGCTCATGACTAGTCTGTAATGTGGATTAATTGTATGTAGACAATTGCAGTGGTCACAAAATGGTAGAAACATGGTACCATGGATGCAAAAGAAACCTTTTATCCAAAAAATTGGTACTGCAAAGATATAGATGGAGACAGTTGTGAGCTGACCCATTGGATTCCCCCGTTGTCCCTTCGGCTTGTCATTCCCTCTCGGGAATATTTGATCCTCTGTCCTGGGTTAACCTTGGAAACAACAGGAGCTCCTTTAGCCACCACCACTGACTTTGTTTCTTTAGCAAAGTCACAGGAGAGAACAGATTTCTAGGAGGCAGTGACGCCAGTCGGAGAGAATGGCAGTCTCCCAAAGTTAGCTTTTCGCGTCCCTACATTTGAATACAAGATGGGAGAGGGTTTAAGGCTCTTCTTTCTTGCAGCTCTTCCTTCTGATTTTCAAATGACTTCTGGTTCTAACTGAAGTCACAGGATCACAGGATTTAGAGCTGGAAAAGGGACCTTAAAGATCTATTATAGTCTCTTTGTTGTACTTGCCCAAGGTCACAATGAATAGTGGCAAAGCTAAGGATGGCACCCTGGTCTTCTGCCTTCCAGTCCAGGGCTCATTCTGTTGTATTGTGCTAAGCTACTCTACGACATCCCTGGCTGGATTAGTGTCCTAGAACTTTGAAGTTCTCAACACTTGCTTCCCAAACAGTCCTCTCTTTACTCTGGGGTCAGTGATCAATCAATCTGTATTAATTGAGTGCCAATCACATTTAAGTCACTGCTGGGATGCAAAGATGGGAAAAGACACAAGTTCTAATCCTCATATGCTCTTGGAAAGCTATATGTAAAGTGAAATTTGAGGTTGATTCTCATCATCCTTGTACATTGAGGTTTTGGGTTAGGCGGGCGTGGAGAACCTGCTGCCAAACTGGAAGTATGGATTGGAAATTCAAATTTCCAAGAATCACACTTGAGGACCTTGAGGGCCACATGTGGCCGCAAGGCCACAGGTTCCCCACCCCTGGTTAGAGGATAATTTTTTGTGTGGATCACCAACCCTATGAATGCACCTGTGGCTCTTAGCTATGGATCACTGACCTGTAAGAAACAATGCACCCTGCAACACCTAACATTCAAGCAGTGTTTGGAATGGTACTGCTTTAACAGAAAGTTAAACTTTCAGTATAAACAAAATCCCTGAAATTGCGTTGACGGTCATTATCAGGGATTTGTTTAGCTCTTTGAGAGCAGCATCACAGTTCAGAGGCCTGACAAGTAACTCCATCCAAGCCCCATCCATGCAGAATGTCTTGATGATTTCCCTGACTAGTGGTCTTCCAGTGTCTGCACTGCGATAGGGAAGCCCATAGAGAAGGGAAAGTCTCTGTAGAGCCTCTGAAGTATCTTTGGGCTGAGGTCTGCAGCTTACGGAGCTGAGATAGCCACTCATCAGGGACTTGCCAAGAACCCATAAAATGTGTATGTGAACAATGCTGGAATGGAATAATGATAATACATGTGTCATCATCAGCACTTTAAGGTTTACCAATTGCTTCAATCGTGATCCCTCCCTCTCTCACCCCCTAGAAGACTTTCCCATTTTATAGATGAAGAAACTGAGGCCCAGAGAAGTTAGTGACTTGCCTGAATCATACATCTAGCGAATGTCAAAGGCAAACCATTTCCCTAATTTATTGGTTGCATTAACTTGAAACTGCGCTCACACTAATGCACAAAATGAGGTATAGCTAGGGGTGTACCCCTAGCCTAATGCCCCATTTTCCTATGATAATGGAATTTACATAAAAGCGTGAAAAGCATAACAATATGCCAATGTCCTGACATCCTGTCACACAAATCAAGGCATGGTAGGATTTCTACACCCTCTGCACAAAGTCCAACTTTCCCTCACAATGGGCATTGTCAAGACACGTTTGTAGAGGGCAAGATTTCAAAGCTGAATCTCCTAAGGCTGAAACAGCAGCTACAATATAGTATGTTATCAGCTCGTCTTCAGCATCCATTCTTGTTCCTCTAATGGCCCTAGTTGGTGAAGAGCTTGGACGCTTTCAAGGTCACTGGGTTTTTGGAAGCAATGAGGCCCAGCAGCTCTCGAAGGGCTTCAGATTCGTCTTTCTTATTGGGTAGATCTTTAGATAAAAGGTAGGCTTTCACAGCAAGTTCATGAGCCTGAAAGGAAATGGAGAAAAATAAAAGAAAATTGTCACAGGACTAGATGAGCCCATTAAGCTCCTTGAGGGCAAGGAACTATTTTTGGACTCTTTTTGCATTGCCAATGAATAGCATAGTGCCTGGCACATAGTACACACTTAAGTGTTTATTGAATTAAAATTTTAAGATGAGACAGAGAGGGGAACAAGATCGTAGCTGTAGAGTTCCTGTCTCATCCACCCTCTCACTTTACAGAAGGAAAATAGTCCAGAGAGGAACCCATGTCTCCATACCCTTCGACCTGCTCCATCTCCAACCCTGGGCCATCTCATCCCTCCTTACTCAGCCGGGTGGCCCCCAGGGGCTCACCGTTCTATATTGGTGTTGGGCTTTAGTCCAGCTTCAATTCAGAACTTCTGAACTCAAATGATCCACCAGCCTCAGACTGCACCAGCGTGAACCAAAGCACTTTCCTTTAAGGCAGCCATACTTCTAGTTCTAGGATCTGATTCTGTGATTTTCCAGCCTCCCTTCAAGGTGAAATATCAGTGCCCTGCTCTTCAGATGACTCTGTGAGGACCCTTTGACCCCATCTGTTTTTTCTGCTGAAGTAGGATCACCTCTAATGAGGTACCCAGGCACACCCACTCACCCATATTTTCCCCCAACTAACTCATAACAGACTTTCTCTGTGAGACCAATCTTGAGGTTAAAATAACTGCAGCTGCTTTGAATCTAGGATGTGTGTGTGTGTGTGTGTGTCTGTCTGTCTGTCTGTCTGTCTGTCTGTCTGTCTCTGTGAGTGCACACATGCACAAATTCTAATGCAATTGGGAAAACTGGGACTGAATTTCAAGTTTTCCCTACCCTTCTATATATTATGATGCCACGGAAACTTGCCTCGGATAAATTCATCATTAGGTAATGAAGCATTGCCACTGTTTTTTTGATTTTAAGAATAACCTCTGGCTTTTCATTCTGTGTGTGTTCTCGGATTTCCAAGATGGTTCCCAGGATGTGAACTGCTTCTGCTTCCTGGGGTTCATCTGCATGGAAAGTGGATTGGTTATGAAAAGCTCTAAATTAAGGCTCCAGGCACCCCCTCCTGGTCCCTGCCACTGAGAAGGATTTTTACTAGTTGTTTGACAGCTCCAAGACCACTGCTCTCTCCAACACCCTAGGTCCCCTTCTAGGTCCCTCTGTCTCTTCCACTCCTTTCAGCTACACACAGTGTTGTATACACACACACACTTTGATCTTGTCATCACCCACAAATGGTCCACTTCTGTGATCAAGAATTCTGAAATTATTTTACCCAATCATATCTTCTTGGACTTACTTTCTTTCTCATTGTGACTTCCAGTCTCTCTAGCCCTCGGACTTGCCTAAGCCATCATCCCTGCTCAGGCTCTATCCCATAGTTGAACCTGGTCAGCTCTATACTAAAGATACTATGCTATACTATCCTATACGTATACTATATTACATATATTCTCGGTTCCCTTGCTCCCTTGTTCTTTGACTGCTCAGGCCTGGCTAAACCCCAAACCTGGACAAATCCCACTATCTCTCTCTTCCAATCCTGCAGAATGAATGAATGAATAAAGCATTTATTAAATGCTTACTATATGCAAAACACTGTGCTTTGTGTTGGGGATACAAATAGAAAAGCAAGACCATCCCTGTTCTGAGAGAGCTCACACTGAGAAGACATGACATATGGCAGATTTCAGCTGCAAGTCAGATGGAAATGTCCCATTGTCCTTAGGGCCCAGAGACAAAGCAAATGGTAATGCTTGTTCTTTTATGTCATTATCACTGATAAAATCATATCCATTTCTGATGTTGAGCCACTGGATAGTGCCAAGGACTTTGGTGGCATAAACATTTTTTTCTGGGTCTTTGATAGCTGTGGCTGCTTCCCTGGATAATGGCTGAGAGGGTTGGGCTAGAAGCAGGGCTGCAGGCTTGCGGGGAGAGGGGAGTGCTGTGCCTACTTGGACAAAGCTGGAGAAGGTCACCACTGTGTCGATTATCACCACCACAAACTTGTTTTATACTGTCAACTTGGCCCTCAATTTAGCAAGGTGATCCTTTTATTCCTTCCTGATTGATTCTTTATCTCATTCCCCACAGAAGCTCTTCCAATCCTTCTATTCTTAAACCTTCCACACCATTCCCTTGGCCTGTCCTCAGAGCTGAAGATACCACCTCTTCTTCTTTGTATGCTATAATCCCTCGACATCATCTTCCATTCTCTCCTTTATTCCAGTAGCTGATAGATGGCTCTTCATATTGAAGCCAATGCTTCTACACACAACCTTGATCCCAACCCTTCCAATCTTCTCCAGTAGACCACCTCACTTGTCTTTATTTTCTCCCCTATCTACTGGTTCTATCCCTGCCACCTACAAATATGGTCAGATCTCTCCTATCCTTAAAAAACTCACACTATTTCCTATCGTCTCCTCTTCAAGCTATCATTCTATGTTTCTTTTCTCTTTATCAGCTGAACTCTTAGAAAAAAACATCTATTCTTGTTGCTTCCATTTCCTCTCCTTTCCCTCACATTTCAGCCCTTTACATTCTGGCTTCCATGCTCACCCCTCACCTGAATCTCATCTCTCCAAGTGAACACTGATCTCTTCACAGCCAAATCTAAAAGCTCTTGTCAGTCCACATCCTTCTAGACCTCTCTACAGTCTTGCATGCTGTGGACTCCTGAACATTTCTTCCCGTATTTTCATGACACTGTTTTTTCTTGGTTCTCCTCCTGTGTGTCTAATGATTTCTTTTCAGTTTTCTTTGCTCGGTCTTATGCAGATCCCCACCCCTCAAATATGGATGTCCCCATCAGGGTCTGTCCTGAGCGATTTTTTCTTGACTTTCTCCATTCTTTCTCTTGGAGACTTCATTAGCTCATGTGGAGTTAATTACCACCTCTATGCTGGTGAAACCCAGATCCATTATGCCCAGATCTACTCTCTCCAGAGCTGCAGTTCTATATGACAAACTCATTACCTTTCCTCCAAAATTTATTTCTCTTTCAAATTTTCCTGTTTCTGTCTAGGCTAGCACTATCCTTCCAGTTACCAAGGTTAGAGGCCTCAGTGTCATCCTCAGCTTTTTACTTTCATTCACCCTGCATATTCAGGTGGTTGCCAAATCTTGTCATTTCTGTCCCCACAACACTTCTTACATATGTCCCCTTCTCTCCGCTCATACATCTGCTACATCTTATCTTTCAGGACCTCATCACCTCTTACAAGGACCCCCGCATTAACCTCCTAACTGGACTTCCCGCCTTGTGTCCTCTCCAGCCCACTCAGCTGACAAAGTGATTTTCCTAAACCTCAGGTCTGACCGCATCATTCTGCTATGCAATAAACTATAATATCTCCCATCACCTCTGGAATCAAATAGAAGCTGCCATTTGGCATTTAGAGTACTTCACAACCTGACCCTAACATACCTTCTAGCCTTATTATACATTACACCCCTTCATGAACTGAATGGTCCAGTTAATAGGGCCTTCTTACTGTTACCTCATACTCAGCTCTGCCTCTCCTGTCTCCATGGATGCCTTGGACTCTGCCCTTGGACCTGCCCTGGACTCAGATACATGGCCCTTTGCTTTATGTGGTTTGGAGCTAGCTCATGCATCACTTCCTGGACAACATTTACAAACCATATTCTGCATGCATGACCTCCAGATCCCCTTTAAGTTTTGTATCTCCCTATTAGAATATAAGATCTTTGAGGACAGGGGCTGTTTTGCTTACTTATATCTGTATCCTTAGCACTTACCATAGTGCCTAGCATGTAGTAAGTACTTTATAAATGCCTTATCTATCTACCTATCTATCTATCAATCTATCTATCTATCAATCAATCTATGTAATGGGGTATTGGTGCATGTTCAGATCACCTAACATGGTGTCATTCATGTAGAAGATGCCAGGAACCTACTTTCAAGGGACTGGAGTATGTGTGGCCATTCTGCATTGGCCTGCCCAATGGTTGGGGGCAGCCTTTTCCATTGGTTGCTTAGCTGGGACTGTTTGATTAATATCAGGGCAAAGGTGACACCATGCCTGGCATTTGCCTCCTTCTCCTTTTCCACTGGGCACTGCCCTCTCAGCTTCATTTGCCATAGGGCCTTGAGCAGTGCATATTAGCTATGCCCTCTTGGGACTGGAATGACCAAAAGGATCAATCCAGGAGAGACGCATTACTGCCTCAGAGCCCACAGCTGCTTAGCAATCTCTTCCCATTGCTCCCCTTCTTCCTGCCAGGACATGGTATTTATAGAACTGCCCACAGACTAACTTCAAGTTTAGGAGTTGACTTACATTAGCCTTGCAAATGAATCCAGGTAAGTAACCAGCCTGCTGTCCCAGCCAGAGGGAGCACCAGCCCTGGGCACAGCCCAGAGTCTGGTGGCCAAGTCCTTCCAGTTCTAAGAAGCTACCATGGCCTGTCTAGAGGCCATGTCTCTGTCCCATTTGTGTTTCATCAACTCCCCTCTTCGCTCAGCACCCTGGCCAGCACAGCATCCCCTGACTCCAGCCAAGTAGACCTACTTACTACCCCTCACAAAGTATTCATTCCTACTGCTAAAGGAACATCTGTGGCTCTGCCACTCCCTCAGCCTGGCTTGCCTTCTGCATTCTTTTTTGTCAATCCATGTCCCTCCCCTCCAGCTCAAAATTCATTCTCTCCAGGCAGCCTTCCTTGATCATAGCCATCAGGACATCATGAATGCTCAATAAATGCTACTGGGCTGATCGGCTCTGGCTTCAGGAAGGTAGTTTCATTAAAATGTCCAGGATCAATCAATTCCTGGATTGATCCTTGGCAGACATACTCTGTGGGTCAGTAAGCTATGTAAAATAGACTAGGGTTCTGGGTTCCAGTCTAGATATTGGAAAACTCTTGACTTCCTGTGCTTCAGTATCCTCAACAATGAAATGGAGGAAATAATCAATATGACTAAACAGTATATTCAGTGCAATACTTGTCTTGTTCTCACATCAGCTGAGAATACAATGAATGACATCATTGCTATTTTAACAAAGAGTATTTACCTAAACCGGTGTCATTTTCTAATTCCTTGGCCAAGATATCTGCTGGTTTCTTGCGAGCATGCAGCTGATTTTGAATATGTTGATCTAAAAATGTATGCCAGATATCGGTTACCTGTGAAGAGAGAAAATAGAGATAAGCTATGTAACCATGCCACTTGCCCTTCACCAGTGAACTCTGGACAGCCAGGGAGTTAGTTTCATATACATCAGCTGCTAGTCACATCTTCTTACAGAGTAGAGATAGCTTTATCCTTAGAACCTTGAAACTACTGTACCTGCCCATGCCAGATCAAAGCAGGCATGACTTTGTGTGGGTATCAACAGGCAGTGTAATCTGCTGATTTAATTTGGGAGTAGCCTAAACTGGGGACAGGGTAGAGGTTCTGGTCCATTTTCTGGTAATCCCAGGGGATTCCCTGGCATCCTGGGGCAACCTGATGTGGCTTGAAGCCCTCCTAGGAAGACCTGAAAAGATCAGTGTGGGGACAGGAAATGGGAAGAGAGGATCTGACTTGGTCCTATGTTATAATGCTAAGAATGACAGATGCTTTCTTCATCTGATATTGTTGGGCAATGAACTGTCCCACAGAACTGAATTTTCTAGGTAACAGAACTTTGTACCTTTAAACAAAGTACTTTCATCTTAGACATTTCTTGTGGAAATCATTCTAAAAAGTATTACTGACTTCCTTGCCCTTTTTTTGTTTGTTTTTTGTCAGGGCAGTTGGGGTTAAATGACTTGCCCAAGGTCACACAGCTAGTGTCAGGTGTCTGAGTCTGGATTTGAACTCAGGTCCTCCTGATTCCAAGGCCAGTGCTTTACTCACTGTGCCACCTAGCTGTCCCATTCCTTGCCTTCTTAGAATATCTAAGCCTCCCTATTCCTATTGAGGGCATCACTAGCCTCTAGGCCACCCAGCTATCATGATCTTACTTATTAATATTGACAAGCAAGATGGTGGAGTAAAGCAGGGACTTGCCTGAACTCTCTCCCAAACTCCTCCAAACATTTTTAAAGAATGCCTCAAAACAAATTCTAGAGTAGCAGAAGAATAAAGTGAAACAATTTTCCAGCCCAAGACAACTTATAAGGCCAGCAGGAAAGATTTGTTGCATCAGGGTGAAAATGGAGCGCAGTCCAACAGAGGCTGCGCCAGCACAGACTGAGCCCCAACAAACCAGGAACAGGCCTCGAGGCTGACTGAATCAGTGGGAGCAGTGGCAGTTTCCAGACTTCTCAGCCCACAGAAGGTAAGGGAGTTGGACAGCTGGTCAGAAGATTTCAGAAGTCCCTTTGCTAACACCACAGGCAGGACTCTATTACTTTGCCCCTACTTGGATCTGGGTTGCAATCCCGCATCTCAGTCCCAGGAAGAGGCAGAGAACTAGCACACCAGAGCTTGCAGTCACAGAGAAGCTGGGACCCTGGTCACAGTTCCAGGGTGGAAAAGTGCTTGTAGTCATTCACAGACTAGTGCATAGTACAGGAGTGTAGTAAACACACCCCTCCCTAGATCATACCACCTTAGAAGAACCAAAAACTTACAGGTCCCCAGAATTATCTCTGAAAACAGCTGCAAAAACCCCCCTGAAGCTTGGGATGGTGCCCCCTCCACTCCAGAAACAGAATCCCATTTTAGCATAGAGTTAAAAGTCAAGAAATAGGCTGGAAATGAGCAAACAGTAGAAAAAGATCCTGAGTATCAAAAGTTACTGTGGTGACAGGGAAGATCAAAACAAACTCAGAAAACAACAAAGTCAAAACTTCTACATTCAAAGCCTCAAATAAAAAATATAAATTGGCCCCAGGCCATGGAAGAGCTCAAAAAGGATTTTTAAAATCAAATAAGACAGATAGAGGAAAAATTGGAAAGGGAAATGAGAGTGATGTGAGAAAATCGTAAAAAAAAAAAAGAGTCAACAGCTTGGTAAAGGTGGCACAAAAAATTCTGAAGAAAACAACAACTTAAAAAACAGAATAGGCCAAATGGTAATAAAAGACACAAAAATTCTATGATGAGAAGAATGCCTTGAAAAGCAGAATTGGCCAAATGGAAAAAGATATACAAAAATTCACTGAAGAGAGCTCCTTAAAAAGTAGAAGTGGCCAAATGGAAAAAAAAAGTACAAAAATCCACTGAAGAAAAGAACTCCTTAAAAATAAGAATTGAGCAAGTGGAAGCTAATGACTCAGTGAGACATCAAGAAACAGTAAAACAAAGTGGAAAGAATGAAAAAATAGAAAAAAAAATGTGAAGTATCTCATTGGAAAAACAATTGACCCAGAAAACAGATCCAGGAGAGATAATTTAAGAATTATTGGACTACCTGAAAGCCATGATCAAAAAAATGTGCCTAGATCCTTCAAGAAATTAAGGAAAATTGCCTTGATATTCTAGAACCTGATGGTAAAATAGAAATTAAAAGAATCCACTCATCACCTCTTGAAAGAGATTCCAAAATGAAAACTCCTAGGAATATTAAAGCCAAATTCCAGAGCTTCCAGATCAAGGAGAAATTATTGGAAGCAGCCAAAAAGAAACAATTCAAATATTGTGGCACCATAGTCAAGGTAACACAAGATTTACCAGTTTCTACATTAAAGGATTAGAGGGCTTGGAATATGATATTCTGAAGGGCAAAAGAACTAGGATTACAACCAAGAATCACCTATCCAGCAAAACTGAGTATAATATTTTGGTGCAGAGCATGGGTATTCAAAGAAATAGAGGACTTCTAAGCATTCCTGATGAAAATTCCACAACTAAATAGAAAATTTGACTTTCAAATAGAAGACTCAAGAGAAGAATAAAAAGGTAAACAGGAAAAACAAATCATAAGGGACTCAGGAAGGTTAAATTGTTTACATTCCTCCATGGGAAAATAATACTTTTAACTTCTAAAAACTTTCACATTATTAGAGCAGTTAGAATGTAGACAGAGGACATGAGTGTGAGTTGAATATGAAGGGATGATATCTAAAAAAATAAAATTAAGGGGAGAGAAAGAAGAATGTGCTGGGAGAAGGGGAAAGGGAGAGGTAGAATGATCTCACATAAAAGAGGTGCAAAAGAGCATTGACAGTGGAGAGGAAGATGGGGGAAGTGGCCAGAGTAGGGGGTGGGAAGCATGTGAACCTTACTCACATAGGAATTTGTTCAAAGAGGGAATAACATACACACTCAGTTGGGTCTTACCCTACAGGAAAATAGGAGGGGAAGGGAGTAAGAGAATGGGGGAGGGAGAGTGCTAATAGAAGGGAGGACAGATTGGGGGAGGTAAACGTAAGAAGCAAAACACATTTGAGAATGGACAGGGTGAAAGGAAAAGAGAAAGTAAGATAAATGGGCAAAATAGGATGGAGGGAAATACATAGTAATCATTACTGTGAAAAAAATTTATAGTAAGTTTCTGATAAAGACCTCATTTCTCAAATATATAGAAAACTGAGTCAAATTTAAGCTATTCCTCAATTGATAAATGGTCAAGGGATATAAACAGGCAGTTTTCAGATAAAGTAATCAAAGTTATCTACAGACATATGAAAAAATGCTCTAAATCACTATTAATTAGAGAAATGCAAATTAAAGCAATTCTGAGTTGCTACCTCATACCTGTCAGATTGGCTAATATGAAAGTAAAGGAAAATGACAAATGTTGGAAGGGATGTGGGAAAATTAAAATACTAATGCACTCCTGGTGAAGTTATATACTGATTCGACCATTCTAGAGAGCAATTTGGAACTATTCTCAAAGGGCTATAAAACCATGCATACCCTTTGACCAAACAATACCACTACTAGCACTATGTCTCAAAGAGATAAAAAACAAAAAAGAAAAGGACCTGTATGTACAAAAATATTTGCAGCAGCATTTTAAGTGGTGGCAAAGAATTGGAAATTGAGGGGATGTCCATCAATTGGGGAAAGGCTGAACAAGTTGTTGTATATGATTATGATGAATGGTGAGCAGGTTGCGCTCAGAGAAACCTGGAGTTACTGATGCAAAATGAAATGAACAGAACCAGAACATTGTACACAGTAGCAGTAATACTGTATGATGATCTACTGTCAATAATTTAGCTATTCTCAGCAATACAATGATCGAAGATGATTATGAAGGACTTATGATGAAAAGTATTGTTCATCTCCAAGAACTGGTAGAACCTGAATCTAAATTGAAGACACTTTACTTTCTTTTATTTTTCTTGGTTTTTTTTGTCTGTTTTCTTTCACGGCATGACTTATGTTTTGCATGACTACATATGTGTAACCTTTGTCAAATTGCTTGCCTTCTCAATTAAGGGGAAAAGAGGAGGGAGGGGGAGAGTTTGGAACTCTAAATTTGAAAAAAAAGTGTTAAAATTGTTTTTATGTGTAAATTGGGGAAAAATAAAATATTAAATTTAAAAAAATATTGAGAAGTAATATGGCATATTGTATAGAGTACTGGACCTGGAGTCAGGAAGACCTGGGTTCACTTCTCACTTCTAACATGTATTCAACGTGCAGGGCAGCTAGATGGCACAGTGGACAGAACACTGACCTTGGAGTCAGGAGGACCTGAGTTCAAATCTGGCCTCAGACATTTGACACTTACTAGCTGTGTGGCTCTGGGCAAGTCACTTAACCCCGATTGCTCTGCAAAAAAAAGTGTAGTCATTGGCAAGTCACAAAACCTGAGTCTCAGTTTCCTCATCTGTAAAAGGTGGATAATGCTATCTGTAGTAGCTATCTCCTATGGTTATCAGGAGGATCAAATGAGGTAGTACATGTGAAATGCTTCAGAAACTAGAATATAAATACCAGCAATTATTATTTATTTGAATAATGAGTATAATTAAATTAATAAATGCTCTTCATTATCCTGGGCTATAATACAGTCATTCTCTCAGGCACTACGGAGGGGCATGCCACTGTTGACCAGTATAATGAGCCCAGATTTCTGTGCTTTGTGAGCTCTTATCAATTTTTTAAAATAATTATCCCTTTCATGCTATCCATTCTTTTTTCTATGTGCCTATAGAAGGCCTTCTCTTTTCTAGTGTTGCTTTCACTTTGATCAAGAGACAAGATGACTCATTTTGTTAGATCCATAAGTAAACTACAAGTCAGCAGATTCTGAATGAGGGCCTAAGGGACATTCTTATAAATGTATGAGCTTTATTTAACATACACAAAGTGTGACACTTTGTGACATTTATTTTTGAAAAACTATAGGTCTTTTTGAGCTTACTTCTGAGTAAACATTAATTCATTCAACAGACATTTATTGATTATAGTATGTTTGGTCCTAGAAGGTTAGAAATATAAATGACATGGTTCCTGGCCTCAATGCACTTATACTCTAATGTAAAGTATTAAAGAGGTCCACAGATAGTAGACAACAGTTGAGATTTCTGGATGAGTAACTTCCAGGTAAGTGATATTATTATAATAAACATTATCTGTATTTTAATGTATTATTTAAAAATTATTTTAATATCTTTAATTAAAGGGGCCATCCCTTGACTCACTTCTTAAAGAGGCCTAATCACTGGATGGGCATTACCTCACTCACAGCGAGAACCTGAAAAGGCCTTAGCCTGAAAGGGCCAGGGTCTCCCCATGCATCCTGGGCCATCTACAATAATCCTGATGAATATCATGCCACTGGACCCAGATGGCTCTGGAGGAGAAAGTGAGGCTGGTGACCTTGCTCAGCCCTTCCTCAATCAAATCAAAGTCAACTGCAAGTCATGTTATTATTTCCCTGATGTCACGGTCCTCTTGGAGAACAAAAGACAAACACAATTAAGATATCTTAAATGTAACATTTCAACATGTAAAAGTATCTTGTATTCAAAGAAAGAGAGAGAAATTTGAGCTCTTTCCATTTTTCTTTATCCTTAACAGTTTATATCAGCAATTCTGTTGTTCAGTCATGTCCAGCTCTTTGTGACACCATTTAGGGTTTTCTTGGCAAAGATACTGGAGTGATTTGCCATTTCCTTCTCCAGTTCATTTTACAGATGAGGAAACTAAGGCAAACTGGGTTAAGTGACTTGCCCAGGGTCACACAGCTAGTGTCTGAGGCTGAATTTTAACTCAGGAAGATGAATCTTCCTGACTCCAGGCCTGGCACTCTATCCACTGTGCCATTCATCTGCCCCCTATTTGCAATTAGCTACCCTCCAAATTCTTTTCTTCCTCCTAATAGTGGACTCCAACATGATTTAATTACCTCGCTCTTAGGACTGTGACAGGATATGCAACACTGCATTTGCCTAGGATTAATGCTAATCAATCAGGAACATATCAAGTGCCTTCTATTTACCCAATGTAGATCTAACTTTGGTGAGTGGATATTGAGTAGAATAACAGTGGAGTCTTGAGATATAAACCTGACTAGAGAAAAGCCACCTCCACACAGACACCTTTCTAGTCTTCTTACACCCCCATCCATGTAACCTTGGACCCAGTGACATGGGCCTCCTGGCTATTCCTCAAACCAGATGCACCTTCTGTCACCTCTGGGCATTTCCTCTGGCTGTCCCCCATGCCTGGGGGACTCCCTCCTCAGCCCTGCCTACTGACTTTCTTGGCCTCCTTTAAGTTCCAACTAAAGGTACTCCTTTCCCAACCCCTCTTAATTCTAGTGCCTTTCCTTCTCTTCTTTCCTATTCATCCTGTAAATAGCTTATTTGCACATATATGTTTGAATGCAATCTCCTCCATTAGACAGTGAACTCTCAGAGGGTAAGGACTGTCCTTTTTTGTATCTCCAGCCCTTAACACAGGGCCTGGAACACAGCAGGTACTTAATAAATGCTTGCTGACAAGCTGATCCAAGTGATACGAATGCAAATGGATGATGGTGGAACAGGCTCATTAGGACCCAGTGTTTGTCTGTGCTCACTCACCTTTTTGTACAGCGAGTCTGCTATATCCAGCTTCTTCTGGTGAAAGAAAACATTTGCCAGGAGGAAGTATGCTCCTGAGGTTCTGATGTCATCTGATCCATAGATATAGCTGGCAAAATAAATCTGAAGAGGGGAGGATAGACAGCAGTTTGGCCAGGGAATCTAGGGGGTTACTGAAGCCTTTGGTTGCTGACGTCTTCACCCAGTGACAAAATGAATCAGTAAGTCTTTCCCGATTGCCTGGACCTAAGCAGGGCGCTCTAGGAACACACACATTAAAAAGTCCTTTAAGACATGGTCTTGGCCTTGAGTGAATCTGACTGAAGATACAAGTCACAGAAAACAATAAGGAAATCATAGCTTGCATTGTCATGTGTCGCTGTGGCCAGAAAGTGGTGGAAAAGACATTAACAAGGACCTATATGATTAGAAAAAAGAGTGGGCTGGGCTGGTAGCCAGAATGAGAGATGGAGGGCCTCTGAACAAAGACCTGGGTGCATCCTTTATGGAGGATTTATGGGATGACTTAGACAATTATCAAACTGCTGTGGAAGGACAGCGGAGGAGTGCTGGCTTCAGAGAGAATACAGGTCTTTATAAATAGGTATTACACAGTCAGTCAAAAACCAAGGTTTGTATCAAAGATGGGGAAACGGTAGGGGAGGGATGCTGTCAGCTGCCCTTCCTCCTTTCCCTACTGAGAGCCTGGAACACAGTGGAGATGGCAACCACGCACAGCTTGAGGCCAGAAGTGTCTGCTAGGCAGGTAAAGGATCAGCAGTTAGGGAGCTATAAAAAGATAGTCAGCCTCCTCAGCCAACTAACATTATAAATAATACACAAGACATTTTCTGGCAACTAGGTTTCCTTTAAGAGCTGTATTAGGGACAGCAGTCCTTCGCTACAGTCCCGTCTTTCCCTTCTGCCGCCTTCCCCTCTCCCAGCACTTTGATATCGTTCTCTCTCCCTGGCGTGGGAGCCTCTGAGTCCTATTCTTGGCTAAAGACATAGGCCCTTGGCTCTGGGCAAAGATGCTGTGCCAGGGGTCCTACCAGCCTGCCAATATTCTGCAGTGTAGAGGGCAGGTGAATCAGTCAGTTGGAGGAGCCCCCATGAGGAGCTGCTGCTACAGGCTAAGGGTTGAGGTAGTAGCTCCTGACTGACCACATGGCATGGGACCTCTGGGCTAGTGCTTGGACAGCAGGGGGAAAGCACTGAGCGTGAGGCCAGGGGCACCTGAGACCCACCTCCGATGCTTGACAGCTGTGGGCCCATGCACAGGACGCTGCCACTCTCTGAGCCTCCCCTCCTTATACACTTCCATTCTCTACCTCATGGGGTTGGTGTGCAGAAGGCACTTTGTTAACCTCAAAGTGCTACAGAATTGTGAGTTATTGTGATCACTTTTATTAGCTTTAGATCATGGAAATGTTAGACTGGGTGATCATACAGAAGAGTCCCACTTCCAGAAAGAATGTCACAAGGCTAACTAGCAGAGGTTTGGTAAGGAGAAGCATGTGAATATGTTTGGGAAGATGGTTTTGTTGAACCTGTAGACATGACAGCCTGGAGCAGGATCACAGATCAAACAAGGGCAGAAGTTTCGAGAAAGGGGACTAGCCTTTGGTTTCTCATTGTAGGAAGGGGTAATTGGGGTTACACTGAGACCACATTCTGAGACCTGGGACATTAGAGGAGGATGAGGAAAATGAGATCTGATTTGTGCTAGTGGCCCAACTCATGAATTTCGAGGGAAAATTGGGAAAGGAACTAAAAAGGTGAAGGGGTTCCCTGCCCAGAGAGAATAGAGTGCTAATAGAAATGCCCAGTAACCAAACTGCAGCTGGACAATTCCAGCTACTTCCCCATACCACCTGTAAAAGCCTAGAGGCCAGGTGAGGAAATCAGTAAGATGTGAGACCTGGCCACATTGAAGGAAAGCAACTATGGTGTGTACCCCTGGGTCAAAGTAGAGACTCTCTGCCCTAGGGAGCTTGGTCCAGTGACCTGACCTGAACTCCTGGGGTTACCAAAGTCAGGCCAGTTACCAAAGCATCTTCCCTCAGGCTTGGGAAGAGGTCTCTACGTTGGGTCAGGGGACTAGAGCAGAAGAAAAGAGAGCAGGAGCATCGTCCGTGCTTGTGAAATAATAATAACAATAATAGTAACAATAACAATAGCTGGTTTTTTACGGTGCTTTTAAAATCTACATTTTTGCTGACATTATCTTTTTCCATTTTACAAATGAGGAAACTAAACCTCAGGGAGGGTGTCTGCTCGTGTTCACAGAGTGAGTGTTGAAGGCAAAAGTCAAACCCAGGTCTCTCCTGACCCCAAATCATTAACCCTTCTTCTTACTAAATAACAGGCCTGCACAACGTGCGCCCCCCCACCAAGGATTTCGGGGAGCCTGTGAAAATGGAGCGGATGTTTTCCTACATTTCCGACATCCTACACAGAGGAGGTTTTCCTCTCCATTGTTCGCAGGCCGCCCGAAATCCTTAGGTGGGCTGCAGATTGTGCAGGCCTGCTTTATAACATACTGGCTCTTCCTACTGGGGAGAAGGTGGAGAGAGGGCTGAGATTTGGAGGAAGGAAGAAAAAAATTGAGTGGGTTAGAAGTGAGGCTCATAAATAATAGATATTTGTTCATTTATTGGATTCCTGAATAGACTGGAATATCCTTCCAATATTCAAGAGATAACAACAGCTCACAGATCTACAGAGTTTTCAAAACACTTTCTTAAACACAATCCTGTGCAATAGGAAGGACAGGATCTGTTATCCTCATTTTACAGATGAGGAAACTGAGGCTCAGAGAAGTTGTTTTAACTGGTCATGGTTATATAGCTAGTAAATCTCAGAGCTAGGATTCACACTCAGGTCTTCTGATGCATAATCCATACCTCTTAATGATACTGCCTTCATGGAGATAAGATATTTTCTCCCATTTAACAGAAAGGCAACTGAGCCCCAGAGGTTTCACTCTGTGGCTTGTCTGAGATCATAGGAACCTACATAGATTTAGAACTGGAAAGGTCTTTAGACATCACTTAGCCCAATCCCCTCTCATCCTACAGGAAACCGAGGCACAAAAAGTTTAGGTGACTTACCCAAGATCATACAGCTAGTAACTGGCCAAGGCAGGATTTGAACCCAGGTCTTCCTACCTCCAACTCTAGGCCCTATACATTATGCCATGCTGCCTTTCTACTCAGTGAGTCCATGGTGAAGGGGCAGTAATTTCCCTTCTATCCAGATCTCTTCTTATGACTCTGAATTCAAGGCCAGCAGCCACTAGAAGCCTCCTCTGTCCTGGAGGCAACTTTGAATAAAGTAATGAGCCCAGAATTGTACCCCAGATCTTGGCATGAGGACTATGTCCCCTGCTGAATCCTGGACCTTCGAAGAGCACCAGACTGGGAATGAAGAGACCCAAGTTTTATTCTGCAGCTTTGCTCCTAACACCCTGTGTGACCTAGGGTGGGGTACTTTCCCCCCATCTGGGCCTAAGTGTAGCTAACTCTGAAACAAGGGGATTGAATTCAATGATAGATAGGGTTCCCCCCAGCTCTGACATTCTTAAGGCTTGGCCCACATCTTAGCTCACATCATTGGCCAAATGATAGCGTGCGTCTTCATAGTTTTCTTTAGCTGTGTAGAGGATCCCCAGGTTCCGATGTAGGAGAGAACGAATTTCATCAGTGCAATCGGTCGACTTGAGAACAGTCCACTGGGCTTGGGAGAGGTATTCCTCTGCCTGGACAATGTGTCCAAGACCTGACACAAGAAAAAGAAGGCCATGGTACACTTGCTGGCCAATGTATTTATACAGAATTATGAAATACATCCCTTTACAGTGAATTCACACATCTACAAGCCTTAGTTAGTGAATATTTGTGCAGGAAACATTCACTTCTATGTACCTTTGCCCTTTTAATAGAGAAGAACTAGCCGGTCCATGGGAGGCATTATAATTCTATGCACAAAACACACACGGAGAGTTAGGACATCTAGACTTTAGTTCTGGCTTTGCCATTAATTCATGGTGTTTTCTTCCCCTTGCAGACTTCAGTTTCCCCATCTATAAAATGAGAGGGTTGGGCTAGGTTAGTCTCTATGATTCTTTCCAGCTTTGAGGTTCTATTATTCAATTAAATGCCAAAGACAAGACAAATCTCAATAGAGGAAGATTTAATCCAATTCAGAAAGTGGGAAAGGTTGGCTAAGCCATGCCTGAATAGCCCCTGAATTACTAATGGTGATACAGCGGAAGAAGCCCAATCTCTGCTACTTAGCTGTTTAGTCTATAGTTAACGAGAGCAAAGAAACCCTTTCTGGGACTCTAGGATGACTCAAAATGCCACTTCCAGATCTAGACAAATTCTGCTATCTTGCACTTCTGATGATAAAATATCTCTGGACTTTACTTCAAAAGTGCCACTTATCAGCATTCTTCTGTACCTTAGTAGAGATAACATTCACTTTAGGAAAGCCCTTATGTGTCCAGCACTTGAGCAGGTTAAAGCATTCTCGCAGGCATCATTTCATCTCATTCTCGCGGCAGACTGATGAGGGTGGGCTCGTGTGACTGATAGCACTGTTCCCTTTTTACAGATGAGGAAGCTAAGGCTTAGAGGGAAAAGTAACTAGCCGAAGGTCACAGAGAAGCTAGTTAGAAGCCTAGTAGAACCAGCTTTCCTCAGAGGCCCGGTGAGGGCCTCTCAGAACCATTCTGCCAGGTCACACACAACTCTACAGAAAGGTGGCTAGAACCCTTGCCCCTGAAAGGAAGGGAAGAGCAGATAATGTCGTTCCTATGTTACAGATATGAATTCACAGATAAGGTGCATGAAGCGTACGTGGCCTGCACAGTCACGCAGTGCTAGAACCAGAGCTGGAATCTGGGTTTTCTGACTCATTTGGTCCCTGGCCCAGGCTGCCAAAATGCCTGTTCTCTAATGAATGCAGCCCAGTCAGATCCTCTCTCTAGGATCTGCCCCTCCCACGCCCCTGTCGCTTTTATCTCCCTCCATAAACTTCTTGCTTCTTTCTGTGCATGCACGCTTCCTATTTTTCTTATGATCAGAAGATCTCAGAATTGGAGGCGGCCTCAGGGGCTGCCTAGTGCAAAACAGAGCTGAGTAAAAATCCGAGCCAGAATATGCCTGACGAGCGGCCACCAGCTTCGGTTTGTAGACCTCCAACAAGAGGTGGCCCACTGCTCCCAGAGGCCGCCTGTTCCACTTCTGTTTGGTCATCTGCTGCATTCTCAAAGAGGACCATGACATCATGGAGGTAATGCCATGACATGTAAGTGAACTGGATTTAAGTTAGGGAGTGCAAATTCACCAGCCTCATTCTCTCCTCCAGAGCCATCTGGGTCCAGTGGCCAGAAATAGATCAGGACTGGAGATGGCCCAGGATGCTGTGGGGGACTTTGGCTTTTTTAAGCTAAGGTCTTTAATAGGTCTTAGTTTGACTTTTCTAGAGGGAGAGGGAGAGGGAGACACATGTCCTCTAGAGCAAGGCAGAACAAGTCTATTGACAACCCTTCAAATACTTGAAGACAGTAATCATGTGTTCCCTCTCCCATGGCTCCTCCAGGCTAAATCTCCTGGAATCCTTCTGCTGATCCTCATAGCTTTTCCTCCATCTTGGCTGCGTTCCTTGGCATGCTGCCCAGCTTATTACTGTCTTTCCTAAAATGAGATAACTAGAACATGAAATGACATTCTAGGTACAGTCTGACCAATGCAGAATGAGGGATTCTTGCCTCTGCATGCTCTGCCTCTCCTGATACACCGCAAAATTCTTTGTTTTTCTGGCATCGCACTATTGATTCCTATTAAACTTGTGGTAGTTCCCTCCCACCCTCACCCCCACCCCTACATATACGTACAATTTCCCAGTGCTTCTTCGGACTAGTAGCTGTCTGTCCGCCCTTTCCCTCATCTTGTAATTGTGATTTTAATATTCTGAACCCAAATCGAAAAGTTTATCTCCACAGAATTTCACAACGTTAAATTTACCCCAGTAAGAGCTATCCTTCAAGATCTTTTTGGATCCTCACTCTCTCATCCAGTATGTTAGCACCTAGTTTTGCATTGCTTACAAATCTGATAAACATGTCATTTATACCTTTATCCAAGTTGTTACTCAGAAACAGCAGAGAACCAAGCACACAACATTGGTGTAACGGGGCGAGTTAGAGCCGACCCCTGCCCTCGCTGAACCTCCACGCCCAGGGCCTGCTGAGGTAAATTCAGGGCTCTGAGGTATGGGTGGGACAAGATGGAGTCAGGAGGAAGGGTCTCGTCCTTGTTGGCAATGTGGTGCTGGGTTCTTTTCCGGATTTACCTGTGCACAGGTGAATCACGGGGAGAGCGCGGGAAGGAAAGGGGAGAGTAGGTGGAGAGCAGGCGGGACCAAGGCAGCCCTATTGCTACGTGATCAAAGCTATAAAAGTTTGCTACTAACTTGAATAAAACGGAGCTACTCACCATCTTATGCCTCCCGCCTCATTCATTGCCCGCAAGATCAGGCCTTTGCTGGACAAAAGCCTGGGAGTGTGGGGTAAGAGGGACCCCAACACATTGGGGCATCCCACTAGAAACTTCCCAATCAAACTATTAATGACTCTTCTTTTGGTTTGTCCATTCAACCATTTCCCCATCCATCTAATTACCCTCTTATTGAGCCCACATCTCTCCTTCTTTTCCACAAGTGTAGCAGGAGACTGCCAAATAACCGGCTAACATCTAGATAAGCTACTTCTACAGCCGTCCTCTGGTCTACCATTCTAGCAGCCATGTGAGAAAAAAAGGAAACCATAACAAGAATAGGCATTAATGTAGCACTTTAAATTCTGTTAGCCATTTCACACCAATTAGCTCACTGGAGCCTCACAGCAGCTACAGGTGAGGCAGCTGCTACAGGTACCTCATTTACACACCTTCATTTACAGATGGGGAAACTGAGGCTCAGAGCGACTAAAGTATCCCATCCCCATCAGTCACACACTCCAAAGCACCAGAGTCAGGATTTCAACCTCCTCTTCCTGGCTCCATGCCCAGATATCCATCTACTATAGCATATTGCTAAGGTTAGTCTGGTATGGCTATTCTTGAGAAAGTTCTACTGCCTCTTTGTTATCACCACCTTCCTTTTCTGGATGTTCATTACTGTGGGAAACAATAAGGAGAATGTTGTTTCCACAGGATTAAAAGTAGTCCTCCTAGCTTTGAGTGATGGCAGGATGTAAGTCAGAGGTGACTGGTTCTGATCAGAGCTATGATCTGGTAGAACCAGGCTTCTGATCAGGTAGAGGGTTAGAAGCTTGTACACATGCTTAACAAGTTGTTGGAGGAGAGCATGATGTGGGCAGTTCAGGAAGTTGCTGACAGAGAGCAGGGCAGGAAATTTGAATTGGGAGCAGCATAAAAGGGCTCACATTTGTCTGAGTCCCTATACTCCACTAAGGGGGCTACCCATTTATTTAAAGAATAAATGTAAAATAGAATGAAAACCTTCCTGGCTTTCCAACAAGTACTGTTTATTCCTAGACTAAGTATGTTTCTTTTTTGTTGTTGTTTTGGAGGGGGGAGGGTCAGTCAAGTGGGGTTAAGTGACTTGCCCAAGGTCAGACAGCTAGCACATGTCAAGTGTCTGACGCTGGATTTGAACCCAGGTCCTTCTGACTGCACCACCTAGCTGCCCCTAAGTATGTTTCTCACAATTACCCATCCTTTAGTGATAAGCCCTAGAATTCTGTCAGGAATCAAAATTAAGATCATGGGTTTATAGTGTTCAGACTCCATTCTCTCTCTGTTTTTTAAATGTAAATTTGGACATTTCTCTTCCTTAGGCCCTGTTTTCCATGATCTCTCAATATCCCTGACAGTAATCCCGGCAAGGTCATCTGCCTGCTTTGATATAATTCTCCTGGGCCTGAAGACCTGAAGGTATTTATAATGGACCTATTTATAATGGATATCATCTCCCTATTAACCATTTTATTTTGTCTTTTCTAGTACAAAGATTGCTTTTCTTGAAAGAAAAAAATTAAGCAAAACCAGCTTAAAAGATTCACTAAATATCCACTGTGCAGAGATGGGCACTTGGTGCTACTGAGGGACTTAAAAGATGATTAATTCCTAACTGAAAAAGGCTTTCAGTCTATTAGATGGCGGGATAGCCATGGAAAAAAATATCCATTCAAAAAATCATGTATAGGAATAAATAACCAGAATTTGACATACATATAGTTATTTACAGGGGTCGTTTGTGAGAATCAAATGAGATCACGAGCATAAAAACATTTTGTAAATTATAAAGCACTATATGCACGTGAATAAATGCTATTTCACTAATGATAAGCCTGTTCTGTGCAAGTAGGTATAAATACTGACCAATATGGGGTTGCATTACTTTAAGGTACTCTCTTCTCTTCAGGGTGCTCTGCCCAAAGAAAGGTACATTTCAGGACTGAAAGCTGCCTGGTCAACTTCAGGTTTACTGGCTATAGATTTCTTTCTCAAAGACCAATCCAATACACTCTGGAGCACGTAGATTGGACAATAGGTCCCTGCCCATCCTGAGTGAATGTAAATACTAAATAGTGACTGTTTCTCCTTTAGCCACAAACCCTGAGGGGCTTCTCCTCCCAGTTTGATTTTTTTTTGGGGGGGAGGGGGATTAAAGTGGCCATCCCTTGATTAACTTCTTAAAGAGGCCTATTCACTAAATGGACATTACCTCACTCAAACTGAGAACCTGAAAAGACCTTAGCCTAAAAGGGCTAGGGTCTCCCAATGGATTCTGGGCCAAGAGTATCTGGTCACTGGATCCAGATGGCTCTGAGGGAGAAAGTGAGGCTGGTGACCTTGCACAGCCCTCCCTCATTCAAATCAAAGTCAACTGCAAGTCATGTCATCATTTCCCTGATGTCATGGTCCTCTTCAAGAACAAAGGACAAACATACAACTTTAAGGTACTAATGTTTATAATCATTCTGATTTATTTGCCAGGGCCACTGTGTGAGGTAGTGAGAGAATAAAGTGTGAAGGCTTCACAGGGAGTATGTGTATACATATATACATATATGTATATATGTATATATATATACATATATGTATACGTATATGTATTTATATCTAAAATGTCTGAGAATCAATATTTAGAGAAAAAGGAAATGGGATAAATTTGAGTCTGTGGGAATCTGATTATTTAACCTTCAGGAATGTCTTTCTTCCCCTCCTTCTTTAGATTTACAGATGTCACCTGAGCTGTGAGTGGAATACAAGATTGTGAAAGCTTCCCTATGAATAACTCAGGCAAGGCAATATTCAAATAGAGATAGTACAAATTTAGTTAGGATGTGAACCTCACCTGGCCTAAGTTTCGTTTTCCTGTAAATCATATGATTTCGGGGAAACCAGATGATATTCTCCCCTCTCCCCCTCCCCTAGCCTACTTACAAACTGCCATCTTAGCATCAAAGCTTCCCTATAAGGTAATTCTATAGTTTCTGTGCTTGTATTGGGTAAAAACTTATTACTGGTTAGATTGTGAGGCTACCCGTCTCTGCAAATGGGGACGGGGGTCCAGCCTCTGGGGTGGGATTTCTTAGAATTGTTTGTACAAGGATATATATCTCCCTGCTTGCCTTCTCCCCTTTGCCTCTCTTCACTGCTGTCTCTGCCCTGGTAGTGAGAGATGCCCAATTCTCGTGAGACTTGATCAAATAAAGCTTCTGGGTTTTTTTCTGCCTTGAGAAACCGAGACACCTCTGTTTTTTTTTTTTTTAACTTGAGTCAGTGGTCTTTTGACCCACACAGCCACTGAGACAGAATCCTAACATTAGAGCTGAAAGGGACCCTAGACATTTTACAGAAAAAGAAAATTGAGGCCCAGGTAGGGTCACACAGTGGCTGCTCTCAGGAATTGTTTGTCTTGACATGATTTCAGAAATATGGTAAAAAGACCTATGCAAGTTTGATAAGAGGGTTGAATGGTAACCACAACTGGTCTGGTCTTACATGTCGTTTGTTTCCTAATTCTGGTACAATGAACCTGTGATTCCTAGCACTTAACTATGACCTCCACTGTTATAGATGCCACCCTCATGGATTATTGGGGGAGAATGACCATGCTCAACAACCTGTCCTCACAAAAGGTACCTTAGTGCTGCTGTTAGAGTTGGAATCCTGGCCTCAAAGTACCATTGGTTTGAACCAATAACATGCTTCTTGTGGATATATACAATGACACACTAGTCATAACTTTCATTGTTCAGGCCCCAACTCTGACTTTAAATCTTAAGCACTTACCAATACTGGCCTCAGATAACAGCAGGTAAGCGGGCACCAACTGGACTGAATTCAGGCCGTATACATTAATGCGGAAACGCAGTGAATGCAAAGCGGCAGGGACAGATTCTTCATGTTTTCCTTCAAAGAGATATTTCTGAGCTACTTTATAACACAGCTCAATTAAATGCTTCTGTAGAAGAAATAAATACAACATCTCAGAGAAACAGAGAGAACCTTTTGTTGCCATCAGGTAAAGACCTGAGGCAGACCTGTTTTGGGCAGAGTAAAAGCCCCACTGCCTAGGATCCCTGGTCCAGATAATGGCTCTAGGTAACTAAATTTTCTGGATAGTTGAAGGCTTGGTCAGACAAATGCCAAGAACTTAAAAAAACTTAACCATTATGGATTAGTGAATATTAACAATTTAACCGTTTTGGATGAAAATCTTTCCCAAAATGGATTGCATACATCTCTGAATTTTTTGGAGAATACTATTTAATCTTTTCTTGAGAGAGGTAGTGTGGTGTAATAAAGTTGGCATCATTCAGAAGATCAACACGCAGTCACATATTGACTGAGTTACACTTTAGCTTCTTGGTGCCCCAGTCAACTTCCTAAGATAAGTGTTTTCTGAGCAGTTTCTAATCTGTGTTTCTGGAATTCCCTACATCTGTGAAATCACAGTTCTGGTTAAAAGAAAGAAAGAAAAAGAAAAGAAAAAAAGATGAGAACCTTTCTAAAATGGACCACATACTTCTGTATCTTCTTCTTAACAAGATACTGTGAGCTTCATTTAACCTTTTCTTGATGACAAAGTATCCTCATTGTAAAGGCCTTTTACTGTCCTGTGCTATAACTCAGGGCTGTCTCAAGATAGGTAGGGCTGTTAGCCCCTATCCTCCAGGGCACCAATCTTCCAGGACGCACACACACCTGCCTCTGCAGTAGCTGCTCCCGACCATGCCTCCGTTCTTCTTCTGAATTGTAAAAGGGCATCGTTGTGCGCAAGGGGATCAGGAGCTGGCATATTTTTTCATGAATGCTGGCCCAATCAGCTGTCTGATGCGCAACATCGCTGATGAGGAAGAGAAAAACAGACTTCATCCTTCATTCGGTTGTTGAACGCACACAGGTTTTGGTACCTAGCAGGCACATGATACAGCAGGGCCCCATGAGCTGACCTGACAACACACAGCCTAAGCCTAAAGCAAACCAAACATGTACCAGGCCAAAGCAACGGGTTTGAGCCCACTGCCCTTCCTTACTGGTCACAGAAGACTTAAAGTTGATGTTTCAGTATCCCACTGTGGTGGGGAGGAATGAACCATTTCTTGACAACAGCCTGGGGCATACTAAGAACAAGTAAGGATCCGCCAGGGTACAGAGAGCCACTTCCAAGAAAGAGGCATTATTTACTAGCAATTTGTCATGAAGTGGCAAACCCCTTGAAATCTGGAGGTCTTGGGACAACTAATGTGTCCATGCTTTTGCCCATAGCTAGCCTCTCTGGCTAGGGGTCTCACTGGCCAACTCACTAAATTTTTAAATTTTAATTCTTCATCTGGAAAACAAGGATAACAATATTTGTTGCACTAACTGCCTAACACAAGGTTATTGTGAGTCTTCAATGAGGTGAGAGCTGTAAAACCTATAAAATTTTCAAATATCATAAGGATTCATTTTTTTTAATTCAGTCTAAGAATTCCTTATATGTTCTTTGTTTATTGGCATGAGACCTGAAAGACGCTTCATTTATGCCTCACAACAACCTTTGTAAGGTAGGCACTTTAGGCATTTATCCACATTTTACAGATGAGCAAGTCGAGGCTTTCAGTTAAATGGCTCATGATCACATAGCTCTGAGCCAAGGTCAGCCTGACCACAGAGAAGGCATACTGTCCACCACCTCCTTGCTGTCTCTTGCTTGCAAGATGCCCCAGGAGACCTGTGTTCTAATCCAGACTCTGCTGCTCGCTAACTAGCTGTATACATCCCTTCTGATACTCAGATTCCTCTTCTGTAAAACGAGGGCATTTGCGGAAGTAGATGATTTCTAAGATTTCTTCCAGGTCTAAAATGCTAAAATGATTTTTGTAACATGGGAAACATTACACTGCTCCCTAGTGGCCACCTTAATCCTCTCTTGCTTTCTCTCTCTCCCCTCTTCCCCTACTCCCCCAATGTGTTTAAGTCCAAGGAGAACATTGCTACTGAGGAAAGCCTCTATGATGCCAAGATTTGGATGGTGGAGGTGGCATGGAGGAAGACGAAGGGGCACCTACAAGCTTCAGCTCTTGATACTGCCTCTCCACGATGAATTAGCAAGTTGAATGAAGTGTATTTAACTTGGAAAGGACAAGATTCTCTACGAAAAACACGCTTTGGTGCCTCATTATAGAATGGAGGGCATCATGAATTTTCCGAGGCTATGCCCAAAGAGCTAAAGCTCTGGCAATGAGTCATGAAGACTTCCAGTCCACATCTGGCCAAACATTTTATGCCTGTGTCCTGAGGACCAGCCAAGCTAAATGTAGAGTCAGAGTGCCCCAAACCCTAGAATACAGTCTGTGAGCATTTGGGGGCTGTGGTCTGTGTCATAGAGGGAGAAACTAAGCCAACACAATTTTGGATCTTAGGAGCTGAAAAGCAGGATGGAAGCAGCTAACTGTGCCAAAGCCCTGCTACCTATCCCTCCTCCTCTCTCGCCCCTCCCCCCACCCCAAATTACCACTTGGATCTTTTGTACTTGTATCTTGTATCTGAAGAGCTTTGGTAGTTATTGTTGCTTTCGATTTGGAGGTTATTGGGGTTGTTTAAAGTTGAAAGGAGTTCATCTTTTTTTTTAATGGCAGAACAAAGAATTGTAAATAACCTGATTCTAGTTGACCTTAGTTCAGAACTCTCTTCTCCTCCCCATTTCACCTTTGTCCCCTGTCCCCTCAATATTCACATACTTCTCACAATCCTTCCATATCAGAGGGGTCCCTGGAGGTTATCACCAACCTCTCATTGAATAGATGAGGAAAATGAGGCCCAGAGAGATTGAGTGACTTGCCCAGGGTCATAGAATAAATGGCAGACACAGGATTCAAACTTGAGTTCTCTCATTCTAAGGCCTTCCACCGTACTGGGATCCTAGCACTAATTGGGAGTAGACTTACCCCTGGGCATGTCTCATATACCCTTTTCCTCATATACCCAATGTTGGCTGCTTCTCTTCTCTCACTACTTCTGACTCATGAATATTATCTTTACAAATTAATCTCATTAGATCATCACAATATGTAAAACTCTCCCAGACAGCTAGGTGACATAGTGGATAGAGTGACAGGCCTGGAGACAAGAAGATTTGAGTTCAAATTTGGCCTCAGACACTTACTAGCTACCTGGGCAAGTTAACCACTGTCTGCCTCAGTTTCCTCAAGATGTAATATGGAGATAATAATATGGCACCTAACTTGTAAAGTTGTTGTGAGCATCAAATGGGACAATATTTGTAGAGTACCTTGTACATAAAAGGTATGTGATATAAATGCTTATCGCTCTACCTCTCTCTCCTTCATAGGACAAGGACAAAGAGCTGCCTGCCATACTTCTTTTTCTCCATTCTAAATTCCATGCTCTCTCTCACTCAGCAAAATCTCCTCCTTTGAAGTTCACTCAGCCCAACTATATGTAGTTGTCACTGTGCACATCTAGATCAAGTGTCAAACACACAATTGTGGGCCCTGCCCCCTGAAACAATCCTGAGTGTGTGTGAACGAGATTAAAATGTAATTGGGAAATATTTAACAAAATAAATAAACATACAATAAAATATAGGCAATGTTACATTTTAAAATTATCACTGTGGCTGCAGGGATCCTTGTGTATGGATTTGTGTCTCCCATTTCCGTTTGTGTTTGATACCAGTGGGCTAGATGATAGTATGTTTAAGTTGATTAGAAACTAAGTGAATGATTGACTCAAACAGTGGTGGGTTATTCAACTTAACTCAATGAACTTTTATTAAATGTTTAGTATGTACAAGGCACTGTGTCAGATGCTAAGACAAAACTGAAACAATTCCTGTCTTCAAGGAGTTAGCAATCATCTAGCAGATTTGACATGAATATGTGTAAGATGGAGGTCATTTGAGTAAGAAGGCTAGCAGCAACTAGGGGGAGTCAGGGAGGAGCTTCAAGCAGGAGAGCTCACCTGAGTTAGGCCTCAAAGGAAGTTAAGATTCTATGGGGTACTGGTGAGGAAGAAGTGTACTGAAGACATGGAGATGAAAGATGGAATGCTGAATTTGGGGACAGCTGGTAGACCACTGTGACAGGCACCCTGAGTGCAGGAAAGGGAGTAATATGAAATAAAGCTCTAGAAGGATGCTGGAACCAGGTTATAGAATGCTTTAAATGCCAAAATGAAGAGTTTCTATTTTAAGCTTAAGCATGCATATTTTTTAGCAGGTGAAAGACATCAATGAATCAATATTAATTAAGTGCCTATTATATGCCATGTAGGGGCAGATAGGTGGTAAAGTGGAGACGATGGGGTGATGGGACCTGGACCCCTAAAAGGAAAAGACCATGTCTTTGAAAGCAACCCAGTCTCGCACAGTCTAGTCCTTGACACCAGCCCACCCACCTAGCTACTCAATAATTCTTTTAACAGCCCTTTCACTGTGGCTCTCCAACCACTTAACTCCTTTCATTGTCTGCACCTGGCTACTTACCACTCCTTAATCCCATCAAGATCTTTTCACTGACCCTTTTTCCTTTTTTTATATGTAAATATCAGTCCCATCCTCATCAAATTTGCAGATTCACTAGGAACTCTGCCCACCATACTAGTGTTCTAATAAACCTCGCTACTTTGACTGAAAGAAGGCTTGAGTGGTTGAATTCTTTCCAGGCAGACCCCCACCCCTTACCCTTATATTTCAGGGTTTCAAGCACTCCAAACCACAACAGAGAGTGCTGGGCCTGGAGCCAGGAAGACACATCTTCCTGAGTTCACATTTGGCCTTAGAGATTTACTGTGTGACCCTAGTCAAGTCACTTCACCTTGTTTGTCTCAGTTTTCTTATCTGTCAAATGAGCTGGAGAAGGAAATGGCAAACCACTCCAGTATCTTTGCCAAGAAAAGCCCAAATGGGTTCACAAACATTTGGAAATGACAGAACAATAAGTGTGCCATGCACTATGCTAACTGGTAGGGATACAAAAAGAGGCAAAAGATGGTCCCTAACCTCAAGAGCTTACACTCTAAGGGAAGAAAAAAAGCAAATGAATATAAAGAAAACATACTACATAGAGAATAAATGGGAAATAATTAACAGAAGGCACTGGGATTAAGAGGAGTTGAGAAAGACTTACTGTAAAAGATGGGATTTTAGCTGGAATTTAAAGGAAGCTAGGGAGGTCAGTAGTCAGAGCAAAGGAGGAAGAGGCTTCCAGGCATGGGAGAACAAAGAAAATGTCCAGAACTGAGAGATGGAGTGTTTTGTTTCTGAAAGAGCTAGGAGGCCAGTTGTCACTGCATCAAAGATTATGTGTCCAAGAGTAATGTGTAAGAAGACTAGAAAGGTAGGAGGTAGATAGGTTGTGAAGGGTTTTGAATGCCAGACAATTTTGTATTTGTTTCTGGAGGCAATAAGGAGCCACTGGAGTTTACTGAAGGAGGGGAGAGGGAGGAGTGACATGATTGGACCTGTGTTTTAGGAAATCATTTTGGTAGCTCAATGGAGGGTGGAATGGAGTAGGGAGAAAATTGAGGCAGGCTAACCCTTTAGCAGGCTATTACAGTTTTTAAGGCATGTGGTGATGAAGGCCTGTACCGGCAGGATGGCAGTGTCAAAGGAGAGAAGGGGGTGTGTTTGTGAGATGTTGCTCAGGTGAAATAGACAGGCCTTCACAACAGCTTGGAAATGGGGGGTAAGAGAGTGTGAAGAGTCCAAGATTACTCCTAGGTTGTGAGCCTAAGGGACTGGGAGGGTGATATTGCCTTCTACAGCAGGGCTGTTCAACCTCAGGTTTATATTGAAACAATAGACAATATATTTTGATTTGCCATTTTAGTCAGAGCTCTGTGGTAGCTTGGTTTTATTTACTAAAGCACTTATGTAAAATTCTACGCTTGTAGGCGGGCCACATACTGTGATGGGCCACATTATGGACAGCCCTGTTCTACAGGAAAAAAAGAAAAGGGTAGGAAGGGTTTAGGGGGAAATATAATGAGTTCTGTTTTGGACATGTTTAGTTTAAGATATCTGCTGGACCTCTACTTTGTGACATATGAAAGGCAAATGGAGATGTAAGACTGAAGGTCAATGGAAAGGCTGAGGCAGGAGAAGTAGATTTGAGAATCATCAGCATAAATTATTAAATCTATGATTAAATCTATGGAAGCTGATGAGATCACCAAGAGAAGAGGTATAGTGGGACAAGAGAAGAGGTCCAGGACAATCTTGAAGGACACCTAAGGTTATAGGGTGTGATCTGGATGAGGATCCAGCAAAGGATACAGAAAAGTAGTTAGGACAAGAACTAGGAGTAAATGGTGTCCCAAAAACCCAAAGAGAAGAGAGAGGAGGTGATCAACAGTGTCAAATGTTGCAGAAAGGTGAAGGAGAATAAAGAGTGAGAATAGGTCCTTGGATCTGGTAACTAAGAGATCATTGGTAACTCTGGAAAGAGCAGTTTTGGTGGAAGAGTTTAGGGCAGAATGAGAAGGCACCTGTTCTAGGGGCACTTAGAGTAGATAGCCTTTTCTAGTTTAGCTACAAAGGTCAGAAGAGATTCAACAACAGGGCAGAAGGGGGGATCAAGTGAGAGTTTTTTCAGGATGATTGAGACATTGGCATGCTTGTAGGCAGCTGGAAATGAGCAAGTAAACAGGAAGAGATTGAAAATAAGTGACAGAATGGGGATGACAGAGAGAGCAGTTTGTTGGATTCTTCCAAAAGGAATGGAATGGGATTGCTTGAACATATAGAGCGCTTAGTTAGATTTGGTAAGAAATAAGACAACTTCATCATGTGAGTCAGAGATGAAGAAGGTGACTGGCAGAAGGCATCTGAGTGGTAGGAGATAAGAAAAGGGAGGTCACAGCAAATGCCTCAATTTTTCTGTAAAATAAGAGGCAAGGTTTTCGGCGGAGAGGATGGGGGAAGAAGATCCATGGGAGGTTTGAAGAGGGATGAAAAGATTTGAAAGAACTACTACAGAGATTGGGATAGTGAGTTGATAAGGGAGGAACAGAAAGACTGTCTAGCAACAGTTAAGGCTCAGTTAAGGTTGTGTAACATAAATTTGTGGCAGACCTAGTCAGAATGTTTGAGTGATTTCTTCCTCTTTCATTCAGTAGCATGTGTGTAGAAGCAAAGGTAGCAAATGGTGGGAGTGAGTCAAGGTTGAGGCTTGGCAGGGCAAGCCATAAGATAAAAGAGTCTAAGGATTCAATAGAGGAGGACAGTGTAGAGTTGAGTCAACTCACCAAAGGGTTGAGATGGGTGAGAGAGTAACTAGTTCAGGGGAGATGGTCTGGGAGAGAATTGAGGAGTCAAGGAGGTCCTGGTGAGGACAAAGAGTAGGGTTTTATAGGGGAAGGTAGAGAGGGACAAGGAAAGCCAATAGGTTATGGTTGGATTTCTTGAACATGGAGATGGTACATTTAGGTTGTGACTATGTGTGTGTGTGTGTGTGTGTGTGTGTGGCTAAGGTGGGGTAGAGGAGTAGCTCATGATAAGTGAGTAAGCTGAGGAATTGGAAGCTTAGAGTATGTTACAGTGAGACAATATTTATGTTAAAGTCTCCTAGTATAAGAGTTGGGGAGAGCAAAATTGTGAGCCATATACAGAACTCATTGAGGGAGGAAGGAAGGAGAGTAATGGGGGGGGGTGTCTGTAGACAACAATTATCAGAATTTTGATTGGGTGGTGGATATAAATAGCATGACCCTCAAAGGAAGAGAGGTTATTGACTGATGAAGGTAGGGGGAGGACCTCAAAGTGGCAATGGGGAGCAAGGAGTATTTTAATTCCCCTGCCTCTACCAGCGTAGAAGTAAAGGTACAACCAGTTCTAGAAAAGGTGGACAGTGAGGTTTTGTCATGGGAGAAAGCTAGATTTCAGTAATAGCTAATAGATGTAAGAAGTGGGAAAGAAAAAGATTTAGGATGAAGGGATGTTGTCTATACGGAATAGGCATTCCAGACAGTACAGCGGAAGGGCTGAGTTGTGTTTTGGGTGGGAGGGGATGGGAATAAGGAATCAGGTGATGGGGGAGAGGAGGAATGAGTGTTTGTATGATGATCTACAGAGGTTCAGGATCACTGGAATGCGAAGGTATGACCAGATGTGAGACTATTCATCATTGAATGGAGGGCACAGTTCCTCTTCCCAAGGGAAGTTGGGGATTGGGCTAGAGGCAAGTGCAGTATGAGATAGGAGGCACATGGTGGGAGGCCCTGTTTCACTATTCTGGTCATACTTGTGCCTTATGGAGATTATTTTTGCAGTTGTATTAAGGATGGTTTGGAGAAATGAGAGACTGAAAGCAGACTAATCAGGACTCTATTATAATAGTCTGGAGACATGTTCTAAAATAGGGTAGGGAGAGTAGTATAGTGGCAGAGTACTTAAAGAGCCAACCTCCTCTCTCTTTCTCTCTCTCTCTCCATATACTGTACCTATACACACATTTATTTATTTATTTGTGTACAAAATGAAAAGGGGAGGCAAGTGTCTTGCCCAGGATCTCTGACTCTAAGTAGAACCAGGTTTTTCTCACTGCAAAGTCCTAGGAGAGAAGTCAGCCTGAGAGGAATTTTCGGGTGAGGTAAGAGGGGGCAAGGCTGGGGTTTGAATGGCTACCATTGGCAGCTAGATGGCCCAGTGGGACATGGAGTCAGGAATATGTGAGTTAAATCCTACCTCAGACACTAGCTGTGTGACCAGCAAGTCACTTAATTTCTGTCTCAGCTCTCTTATTTGTAAAATGGGGATAATAGCACCTATCTCCCAGGGTTGGTGGGGGGGAGGGGTCAAATGAATTAACATATATAAAGTGCTTTGTAAACCTTAAAGCGCTATAGACATGTTAGTTATTATCCTTTATCATTATTCCTTGGGGCAGACCTAAGTTCTCCAGGGGTGAGGGGGGTGAAGGGAGGGCTGGAGATAGAGGCAAGGCACCTTGGTACAGTAGGTTTGGAGTCTGAAGATCTGGGCTTAAATCTTGCCTCTGCAGTAGCTGGGTGACGCTGGGCAAGTTCCTTTCCCACCCTCCCTGTGCCTCAGTCTCCCCGCCTGCACAGGGAGGGGACCAGGCTTCCTCACCAATAATAGGTGACCGTGCAGGCCCCACACACTCGCTCGGCCGGGGCTTCGCACACCTCGCACTTCAGTTTCCGCCCCTTGGGCACTGCCAGCGGGTAGATCTCGTTCATGGTTCCGGTACCACAGTGCCGCCGCCTGCGCGTCCGTTGCCAGGAAATGGAGAGAGCGGTTGCCGAGAATTAAAACCTTCGGCCCGCCCCTTCCTGTCACGTGACAGGCAACTCCCAATCCAAGGCTTAAACCAGCAGAGCTTGAAGTGAGCACGCGCTCTATGCAGACACGCGCAACTGCGCCCAGGACAGCAGAGGGAGCCCTCAGTCTGTGGCTTCTGGTTATCTCTCTAGCTCTCTCTCCACGTGCACCAAGGGAAAGAGGTGGTTTCCGATAGGAGCACCTGCGCTTCAGTATGGGTCTTGCCTCTCGCAGCAGGCATGACCTTGAGCGAGTCCCTTCTCCTCCCTGTGCCACAATTTCCTCTGTCAAATGAAGTTGTTGCCCCAGATGATCTGCTTTCACTCCTAGGAACCTCGTTAACCAGAGCTCCAGGAGCACCATGGTGTCCAAAAGAGTTAAGAGACTTCCTTAGGTGCAGTTGGAGGAACTGGGGACGTTTGGCCTGGAGAAAAGAAGGCACAAAGGGGAAATTAAATATGTGAAGGGCTGTTGTGTGAAAGAGGGATTAGATTTGTCCCATTTGGTCCTGGAAAGCAGAGCCAGGAACAGTGGATAGGAATTGCAAAGACACTGATTTAGGCTTGACGTTGAGGGAAAAAAAAAACAGGGATTTGGGAATCCCAAAACTAAAGTTCCCAGGACTAGAGTTCTTGGTTGAGGGGGAGTGCCCCCTCAAGGACCCCAATACGGGAGAGGGTCAGGGCTGTCTGGAATGAATTCACTATCTCAAGCATTCCTTAAGTCAAGTTGGCAAAAGTTTATTACACTTTACAGCGGGCAAGAGTTGTTAGGGAACCCGCAACCTTTCAGAAGTGCAGAGGAAGTTTTTATAAAAAGTTTGGGTGGGGGAAACATGTCAGGTGTTTTGGGGTGGGATTAGGGAGTGGTTAAGGAGTGGTTAGTTCTTAACCGAACATGCACATTTAGCATCCACTCCATAGGCATATTACCCAGAGTTCACGGAGAAACAGTGGGGAAGGGTGTTATTATGGGGTATGTTTTTTTACTCCGAACCGGCACTAAGTTAATTATTGGTCAGGGCTAACAAGACATCTCTACATAGCTTCTCATCTAATGTCTTATTAGACAAAATACTATGTCTAGGATACATATTAGAAAAGTCAGTAAGTAGCAAATATGGTCATGACTCAGTGTACAGGCAATTATCAGAACAATGAGAATCAGTCTGTAGATAGGCACAGCTGCTTACTGAGGAAGGAGCAGAGATAAACTGGGGCACGCTGCCCTTTAGCCAGAGAGAAACTGCCTGGGACAGAATGTGTTTTAGAACTGGATGTAGTTTTGGGATTGGGGTTCAGGCACAGGCACCCAAGCAGAGGCTGTTAGAATTAGGGTCCAAGCACAAGCTCCCCATCAAGGTCAGGGGAGATTTCCAAAGATTTAGAGCAATTCAAAAGTAGAATGGGCCAGGGCTGACTGGAGAGGTAGTGAGCTTCCTATCCCAGAGGTCTCTGAGCAGAGGCTGGGCAAACCCCTGTCAGATATGTTACGGTAAAGAGGATTCTTGTCCAGTTCACTTCCATCCTGGCAGGAATGTAGTAATGAAATGAGGGGTAGAGTAGCAAGGGCACAGACTACCTAAGCTCTTTATAACACCTGACGGCGGTGTGACCGGGAAGTGGGCGGGGGGGGGGGGGGGGGGGGGGGGGGGGGGGGGGGGGGGGGGGGGGGGGGGGGGGGGGGGGGGGGGGGGGGGGGGGGGGGGGGGGGGAGGCCGTGCTTCTGTAGGCTGAAATAAAAGGATCCTGGCTCCCTGCGGCCAACACCGGCTCTCTGGCCTGGGGACTGGAGGCATCTCCCGCCCGCTGCCCCTTTTAGGGCTCCAGTCCCCAGGTGCCGCGCCGTTGCCAAGGCGACAGAGGCGGCTGCGGGCTCCTCCCCCTCTGCGGCTGCGCAGTAGCCGGACTCAGGCTGATTGGCAGCGGCGCGCAGACGGCGCAGGTCCGGTGTGAATCTCAGGACCGATGGCGGAAAAGAGCCTGGGCACCGAGTTCCCGGAGCCTCCCGGCGTGGCGCGGAGTGCCGCGCTCATGCAGCACTTCGCCGCGCGGCTGGGCGCGCAGGGCCGCCGGGTGGTGCTCATCACGTCGGGCGGCACCAAGGTGCCCCTGGAGGCGCGCCCCGTTCGCTTCCTGGACAACTTCAGCAGCGGGCGGCGCGGCGCGGCCTCGGCCGAGAGCTTCCTGCGCGCCGGCTACGGGGTCCTGTTCCTGTACCGCGCGCGCTCCGCCTTCCCTTTCGCGCACCACTTCCCGCCGCAGACCTGGCTCGCGGCGCTGCGGCCAGCCCGGGGCGAGACCGAGGGCCCCGAAGGCCGCCTGCTCTTAGAGGCCGAGGCCGCCGCGCTGCCGGGCTTCGCCGACGCTCTGCTCAGCTACCAGGAGGCCGCCGAAGCCGGCACCTTCCTGGCCGTGGAGTTCACCACCCTGAACGACTACCTGCACCTGCTGCAGGCCGCGGCCCAAGCGCTCAGCCCGCTCGGTGCGTGGGGAGGATCCAGAGCCAGCCCCGCGCCGCCTCCCCCGTGACCTTGACTCCCCGGGGCTGGCGTGCCCCCTGCCCGCCGCCGCCGCCGCCAGCGAGCTCCTGGGGGGCCGCCCCCTGCCCGCCTCCTCCCTTCCCTTCCCCTTTTCTAGCCGCGTAGCTCTGGAGCTGGAAGGGACCTTGTAGGCACCCCCGGCCCACTTAATAATAACAACAGCTAACATTTCTATAGCGCTTTCTTGTGTGCCATGCGCCGTAGGGACTGCCATTATCCCCATTTTAGAGATGAGGAACCCGAGGTTAATCGGCCTGCTCAGTCGTATAGCTAATAGGTGTCCGAAGCAGAATTTGAACTCACACCTTGACGCCCTCCCCCCAGGTCAGGCCTTGTATCCACTGTGCTTCGTCACTGTTTTCTTTGCAGGCTCCTCTGCAATGTTTTACCTCGCTGCGGCTGTGTCGGATTTCTACGTGCCTGCCTCTGAAATGCCTGAGCATAAGATCCAGTCCTCTGGAGGCGCTTTGCAGGTGTGTAAGACTTATTTTTGCCATCGAGACCATGGTCTCTATGTCTGAACATAGACCAGCTTGTTCTCTGTTTGAATTAGGCTTTCCTATGGTCAGACCGTGATATATAGGCCAAAGCAGTGTGGTCCATTATAAATCTAGAGGCTCCAAAATAAACTATCTAAATCAAGGCTGTACATTGTATTAGTCCATAATATACATGTATTTCTTTCAAATCTGGCTTATATAAAATCCAAGGACCATTTATAATTAGTGGTGTTTTAAATAATATAACTATCTTTTTTATTTTAGGTGTGTGCTCTGTGTTTAGAATAATGTATTAACTTCTTTTGTGGAAAGATAGTAAGAAAATTTTATCTGTTCTTTTCACATAGACATATCTTCTTTCCCAAGCTTTAAATAAATTTATGTGTTAGAGTGCATCATAAATTAGAGAAGCATTTTCAGTTAAATAGCATTTATGAAGCACCTACTATGCGCCGGGCATTAAAGCTGACCTATCGTACCAAAGTAATTTTTGCATACTACTTCCTATTTATCTGTTTCCTCAATGGTAGAATAAAGGACCAGGAGAAGGGAATAATCATTTGTAAGTACCTGCTGTGTGCCAGGGGCTATGCTGAGCACTTTTCTACTTCCACAGCTATCATCTGTAAAACTTCTAAAGGACCCTGACTTGTTTATTTTATCTGCCTGCCAAATCTCATTTTTAATGACTTTGGGAAATATAGTGGCTGTTGGCAATATTTAAAAGCCCATTCTGCCTCTTTTTCTCTTTTCCTGCCTTCATGAGCTTCAAGCAACATACCAACTATTGTGCTAGGTATTAAGATTACAGAGCCAAAAATGAACCATCCCAGTGCTCAAGAAACTTGCATTCTGTTTGGGGGAAGACAACATGTATGATATACACATATAATATATATATAAGTACAAACAAGGTAACTTTGGCATTAGCAGCAGAGGGGATCTGGGAAAGCCTCATGTAACAAGTGGCATTTAAGCAGATAGTTGAAGGAAATTTGGGATCCTGAGAAACAGGTGAGTTCCTAGTGCCTTCCCTGCCTGGGGGACAGATAGACAATTTGGCTGGACCAAAAATCGCATGGAAAGGAGGAATGTATGATAAAGAAGGAAAGAAAGATTGGGCTCAGATTGTGAAAGACTTTAAAAATTACCAAATAAAGGTGTTTGTATTTGATTCTAGAGGGCTGTTGGAGTTTATCTCTCCAGCAGGAGAGTAATGTGGTGAGACTTGTGGTTAAGGAATATTTCGGCAGTTGTGTGGAGGATGGATTGGAAAAGAAAGGGACATGAAACAGGGAATCCAATTAAGAGGCTGTGTGTGGCAGAAGTCTGGGTGGGAAGGCTAAGAGCTAAACTAGAATGATGGCCGTGTGAGTGGACGGGAGGGGGTGGTGAGGGAGAGTGGGACATCAAGGGTGACTCTCAGGTTGTGAACCTAGGTGAGTGTTGGGGGAAGTTTATTAGAAAAGAGGTGTATGTAAAGGGAAAGCTGTTGAGTTTGGGATATCTGTTGTTGTTCAGACATTTCCAATTTTTCATGACCCCACTTCGGGTTTTCTTGACCAGGATACTGGAGTGTTTGCCATTTCCTTCTCCAGCCCATTATACAGATGCGGGAACAGAGGCAAACAGGGTTAAGTGGCTTGCCCAGGGTCACACACTAATAAGTGTCTGAGGCTGGATTTAACCTCATGAAGATGAGTCTTTCTGACTCCAGGCCTGTTGCTCTGTGCACTGTGACGCCACTCAACGCCTACAGGATGTAGATTTCAAAATGATGATCCGTCAAGTGATGGTGCAGGATTGGAAACTTGGCAGAAGGACCACTGCTTGGTCTGTGTGTTATTTGGGAGTCATCCACAAAGAAACGATAACAGAACTCATGGGAACTAGTGGTTCTTTTAACAATGCCGAGTAGGAGACAAGTGCTTAGTGAGAAATAAAATAAGTACCTGAGTTCTTGGAAAGATGATTGGTTGGTTATAGAGGGAAACACGAGCTAAATTTGAATGCTAGCATGAAGTCTTATCTTAATCTGTCCTTAGAACCTGAGATCTGGCAGATCCTACTTGGAAAAGCTCTTGGTAATTTAGTATGGCTCTAGAACAGACACTAGGCCTGATCCAAGGACAAGCTTGACCAAACTTACAGTCATCGCCAGGTTAGATTCCATGTGATGAATGTTTTTTCATGTGTAACTAGGGAAGAGTATGTCAAGGTTATTTAGACATGTCAGGAGCAAGAATAGTCATACCAGCAAGATCGCAAATCTTCGAAGTAATAGTCTACATAGTAGTCCTATTTTCTTTTGAATGTTGGCCATGATCTGTTTTTTGGAATAACCTCCTATGACATTAAAGAGCAATTAAGTTTAGGGGATCATGCTAATTAATTTAGTTTTCCCCTCATTGTTCTTTGACAGGTTTAAAATTCAGCCCAATCCACAAATATTTAGAAAGCACCTACTTTATTCAAGTCACAATGTTCAACATTAGGGATATGAAGATCAGCGGAAAACTGCCCCTGCCCTGTATAATCTTACATACCACAGAGGTGTGTACCATATGCCAACATATGTTTATACGTGGTAGTATGAGTGAAAGTGAGTGAAAGCCTTTCCAGAGGAGATAGCACACAGTGGAAGGCTCGGGGGTAAGAAATGATACTGAACTCATTGAACTATTGTTGGGCCAGTTTAGATAAAACTGTGCTTCCCAAACCTTAATGTCCTTTTAACAAACTTAAAGGGGACTGTGGAATTAAAGAGCATGTGTTCATGTTTCATGTAGATGTTGGTAAAAAAAAAAAAGATTCTCAATTAAAAATAGAAATTTAATGTACTTTAAATTCCCTAGGAAAAGTTTTGTTGGTCAACGATGTCCATCTTGAAGGTTGCTACAAGTGGAAATTTTGAGGTTACCTCGGACATGGACACTCTTTTAATTCAAGAAACCGAGGAATGATTGTACTAGAAGAGAGGTTAAAAGCATGTATGATGTTCAGTTCATTGCCCGCATACTCTCAGAAAGACCTGCCAAAAACTGTGGTGTATTGATCAGTCTTCTGTAGTTAATTATAAAGCTAGATTAGAATACAAGGGTGAAAGTCTGGATAAATTCAATAATGGACCCTCTCTCACGGACTGGTGCTAGGGTAACAGGACTAACACTTATGGAATGTATAACCTGACCTTGTATCGGGCTCATACAGACACAGACTTCAGTGCACATAATTGGGCCCACAGACTATCAGCATCCTCAGAGTATACAACATCATAAGAGTTCTGCCGTACCTAGTCTTTTCAGCCAGACATCCAAACAGCTGCATTTTGAAAGAATGCTGTTCTGATTTCAATCTAATGGGGAGGCGTTTGGCAAACCTGAACAGATGTTCAGGTGCAAATTAGCCAGTTAAGCTGACCAAAACATGGACCTTATATCTGCCAGCCCTTAATGTTCTCATGTGACCTTATGCTCTTAATGGCATTTTCATTTCTCTTCAAATCTTACTGTAATGCTGGAGATACTAATCAGAACACCATTTTCTCCCCTAGAAATACACTGATGAGATGAACAGGTGAGCTGACTCATTTAAATGATGATATTCTGGAAGGGATCCACACACTGGGTAAGGGTGAGGCTAGATGCCCTTGAAAGGCCCATCCAGTTCTAAGGATGGCTGAAATTGACAATGTCTTTATGAGCAGGAACCTCATTCCAGACTCCCTTGGTTACTGTTGACAGGGACCTTTTATGTAAACATTTTTTCCCCTGGTGTTAAACCTTTCTTTTCCATTGCAGATAACAATGAAGATGGTGCCAAAAATGCTTTCTCCTCTTGTTAAAGATTGGGCTCCCAAAGCATTTGTAATTTCCTTTAAGTTGGAGACAAACCCCTCCATTGTAATTGATCATGCCCGGAAGGCTCTGGAAACTTACCGTCATCAGGTTGTAGTGGCCAATATCCTCGAATCTCTGAGGTCCTGTGTGGTTATTGTAACCAAAGACTCAGAAACACAGTTGTCTCTTTCTGACGAAGAAATGGAAAAAGGTATGGAAATAGAAGAAAAGATTGTGAGTAACCTACAGTCCCGACACATAGCTTTTATAAATGAGAAAAACTGAGACAAAGAGTTTGTTTCCCAAATCCGGAGCTTGAATAAGAGGGTGGTACAGAGAAATGGAAATCGTTTTTTGCCTTCCATTAGGAAAAGGAAAATCTGTAGGAAGGTGAAAAGAATGTTGGAATAGAAAGGGAATATTTAATTTCAAAACAATTTGATTTTTGTCTTTTAATGGTATTTGATGCTCGTTAAAAATGAAAATTAAGGCAGACTAGTTCTGGTTTTACATAGCTAAACTTACCACTTCAAGTGGGAAAAGGAATAAAGGGGATATAGTTCTCATTTTCTATATAAAATATTTTACTGCAAGCTAAGTAACAGTCTCAACAAAAAAAAAAAATCAAAGGACAGAAGGAATAAAAGCCCAGATAAAACTCCAAACTTTTTATATTTTGATTAAAACGTGTCCATGTACATAAACTTTAACACAGTAATTTTTTTTGTTCTGTGTTCTTTTAGTGTCTTCCATCTCTGTAATTAAAAGTTTTGTTGCTTCTCAAATATAATCATAATAGTGATTGATATTTATTATATTAAAGTGAGGTGAGATACCACCTTATACCCATCAAAAACTGGCAAAAATAGTTTAACATCATCAAACTCAATACTGGCACAACTGTGGGCAAACAAGTATGGCATTAAATTGTTGATATCACTGTCTGCTCTTCCCATGTTTCTTTGTATTCTGTATTTCCCACTGCCTCTGGGAAACCAGCAGTCTCTTACCATGATTTATTCTGCCATTTTCCATTTGGATATACAGGAGGTTTTCAGTTAAAGTACAGTTATGCCTTCCACATTGAGACTTTCCCCATTGAGGTTTTGATATGTTGGGGGTTGGCATAAGAAATTAAATGGGAAGTTTGGGGGGAGTTTTGCAGAAGTCAGCAGATGACACCGACCCTGTCACCAAATACTTAACCAAATTTTACAGTAAGGTATTGTAAACTCCCCATAAAAGAGAAAGAAAATATTCAGGTTTTTTCTCTGCTGTGCAGGGAGGGCCAACAATTCTTATGTGGATTTTCCAGATTATGGGAATGCTGTTCCGTTACCCTCCACCCTCCTGCATGTGGAAGGGATAGCTGTAGTTATGAATACTTTAAACACAACCATAATTTTTTTTCCCTTTTAATAATGCCCTTAGGTATAGTTCTTGAAATGACATCACTTGATCAAGGGGTATGATCCCTTTTGTGAGTCACATTGTATATATTTTCAAAGTAGTATTTTATTTTTTCCAATTACACATGAAGACAATTTTTAATATTCATTTTAAAAAAATTTGAGTTCAAAATTTTTTTCCCTCCTTCTGTCACCTCCTCCCCCCTTAAAATGGTAAGCAGTTTGATATAGGTTATATGTGGCATCACATTGCAAATTGTTCTTGCAATATTAAAACAAGATTGCACCAGTTCACAGCTCTGCCAACATTGTCATAGTGTTTCTCTTTCTCTGCAGCCCTACAGACATTGAATTTGACAATTTTTAATGATCTTTGCTAATTTGTTGGGTATATGGTGGTGTCCCTTCACACTTCTATTTTCGAAAAGGTTTAACTGGGAATCAATTGTTTCCCCTAAAAACACACTTTATCCATCTTACAAACAAGGAAGCATTTGATTCATGAGTGGTCACAGTTTCATCAGTGTATGCACAAAAGGTAACCCAGTTGTAAGTGTGGCATTTGGCAGAGCTTGTTTAATAGAGCTATGATGTGAGAATTCACCAGTTATTGGACCCTTTTATTTTGAAAGTAACTTTTTCCATCCCTGAATCCATCACTGAGCACAACGTCTCAGAAGCTATTGATGCTTCGTGTTCAGTGTGTCTTATGCTTCTGGACTGTCTTGCACAGAAACTGGTAGCCAGCCAAGTAGGTAAAGGTCATCTGCTTTGGCCTCCTCACAAGGCAGCTGTGACATCAGTGCCCTTGGAATTATACTTTCAGGATCCTTTAACTTCAATCACTACATGCTGGAGTGTCTGGGGAGGAGGGGAGGCCCTACTAAAATTACGGGGCTTTGGCCTGGGCCCTAACCAGGCCTGGAGCAGGGTTTTAGGATCATCTGACTTAAAGCTTTCCCTATGTGATCCAGCTCACAGTAGTAATTCCAAGTGCAAGGCTCCCAGAAACTTGAAACTATTGCCTTGATTTATAAATTAGGAAATTGAGGCTTCTGTGAGATGGTTATGTAAGTGGATTTTTTTCTGTTCCTTAATTCAATTTTAATTGCAAAGCAGGATGATCAATTCTTAACTTTGGTTGTACATTTAGTCAATGACTTCGAAAGAGAGTAGTGTTCTACTGATAATCTTTCCATCCCTACCCACCATTAAAAAGTTGGAAACGACTTGAGGACCTGGAGTTGGTCTGGTTACATCTGTGCCCGACCAAAACTTCAGTGTGGCCTAGAAGCAGGAAAAGATTTACCAGATACTAATCAGAGCCGAGAGGCTTCGTGTAATGGCTAGAGAGAGAGTTGGGTTCTGGTCTTGCCTCTGACACGCACTTTGTGGTTTGGGACGAGTCTCTCAATGACCTGGGCCAGACTCTAAGACTATTTGCAGAGAAGGTGGAGGACATTCAGTCAGGCGCTCCCTCTGCCAGTGAAGTCACAGATACATTTTTTTTTTAATTGATCACCTACTGTATGCAAGGCCTTATACCTGGTGTCATGTATAATAAAGGGTAGAGGGAGCCTAAAGCCTAATAGAAAAGAGAAGCCGTGATGTCAGAGTACATCGAGGCACAAAATGGGGTGGTTTCAGGAGAAGGACTGCTGGCTAGCTGAGGACTTAATAACTAATTGACAAGTTAGTTACAGGTTGCTAGGCTGCTGTTACAGGAGGGAAGGACAACACATTTCCCAGACCAGCATCCTCTTCTCTCTAGACCAGCTTGGGTCAGTAGTGTATGCTCCTACTCTTATCCACATACGCAGTTTAAGTCTTATTAGTTTGCCTTTGTTGCCCACTGTTGGCACAAGAATTAGAGGACCATTTCTGGCCACTACTTCTTCCAAAGTAGGGTTTTAACCCAGACTCTTAAAAAGTGAAGGCAGGCTCAAGTTAACTTTTACATTTTAAATTTGCTTGAAGTTGCAAAAGCTTTCACATAACTAAACCATGATTGCTTGGAACCTTAGCATTTATTTCTTGGAACTTTGGAAAGGACCTTAAAGATGAGCCAGCCCAAACCCCTCATTTTACAGATTAGGAAATTGGGGCCTAGAAAGGGAAAGAAACTCAGCACAGTGTTCATGTCAGATCTCCTAATTCCCACTTAAGTGTATGGTTTATGCCAGCCACCTCCCCTAAGCTTTTATTGAGCTCTCCGAGGAAATGGATCCTGAAATTCTAAGACCTTTGGATGTAAAACTCTTCCCCAGGAATGTGGGCATGCACTGTCTTTGCCATTGTTCCACCTATTTCCAACTTGGTTGCCCTCACCTCCAGGAAGCCTTCCCTGAACCCTGTCCTGTTATAACAAGACTTCCCTCTTGGACTTTGAATAGCACTTTGCACCTCTATTATGCACTTTTTGTGTAATGTGTGTTGTGATTAATTACCTGTGTCCTCTACCTGCTAGACTGGTCATAGAATCTGAGTGTGAGTCTTGGCTCTGCCGCTTTCATTTTGTGACCCCGGGCAAGTCACTCAACCCCTATGTGCCTGAGTTTCCTCTTTTTCTAAATGGGGATATTTGTATTACCTACCTCACAGGGTTGTTGTGAGGAAAGCCCTTTGTAAATTTTAAAGCATTATGTAAATTATTATTCTCATTATGCACAGCACTATATGCTCTCAGGGCCAGGAAAGAGCCCTTTGGAGAGTCCCCTGAGCACACTCATAGATTTTCTTCCCCTATCCTGGACTTCGCCAACTTGCAAGTATTTATTAAGCAACTACTCTGTGCCAGGCACTATTCCAGGTCTTAGAGATACCAATATTAAAATGAAAGCTTCACTCCCTAGGAGCCTTTTATTCTACAGAGGAAACAACATGTATACATATAAGAAAATAAAAACTATAAACCGAGTAGTTAGATGGCACGCCAGTTGCTGTTGCAGATCAGGGAGTATTTTGAAGGGAGCTGGGGATTCTAACTGGGAGATGAGAGGGGAATGCATTCCAGGCGGGAGTGAGAACCTTTGCAAAGGCTGGGTCTGGACCTCAGAGCCAAATGACCCTCACTTGGGGTTTCCATAACCAAAGGGCCTTTGGCTCCTCCCATTGCTTGCTGTCCTATCCCTTTTCCACCCACTCTACTAGAATCATCCCGAACCAACTCCTCCAACTGCCCCTCACCACACTTCCTTTTATAGGCTCACATTTCCTCTCATGATGCTGTTTGTTGGTCGCAGTTCTATGAAACCAGCTCCTAAGCATCTCTATTCTCCTCTCTCCTCTTCCTAGTAATTACTATACACTCCCCACCAGTTCTGACCCTGACCTCTTTGTAATCTCCTGCCCATTTACCAAAGGAGCAAGCAAGGCCAGGAAAAGGATTGGAAGGAGGCCCAGAGTTACTACCACTCCTCGATCCAGATGGATTACAATGCTGTAGCCACCCCTCTCTGCCTTCTTGTCCTATGCAATTTCTTCCCATGACCTTCTGTAAATCCAACGTGCACCCAGAGCACTGGAGGCCTTCCTCTGTCAGGTTATTCCTCCTGTAGTATATCTGCTTATTGGACAAGATACGGAACCACACAGTGTCATAGTTGGAAGGGACCCTGACGATTCATACTTGAAAAAGAACTCCACGCAAAACCTGTCCCTCTAGTGGTCAGCTATCCTTTCTTGGAGACCTCCAATGAGAAGGAACTTGCTGCCGCTGTGGGAAATGGCCCATTCCACTTTGGGATAGCTTTCTGTTGTGATGCCTACATTTGCCTTTCAGTGTCCACATGCTGCTCCTAATTCTGACCTCTGGAACAAGTCAAATCCGTGTTGTAGGTAACAGTACTTAAAATACTTCAGAACAGCCATTAAGACCCCCAAAGCCTTCTCTTCAAGATGACCAGTTCCATATTAAGTGCCTACTGTGTGCAACTCACCTTTTTCTTTACATCCCCTGCTGTAAAAAATTTCTTGATCTTGGTCCCCACACCCCAACTCTCCTATCCATTTAACCTGTCATCACTCCTGTCCTGCATTGTCTAATTCTATTTTTCCATTCTGTAGCTAGGTCCATATCCAAGACTCCCAAGGTAACAGGAACAAGAAGGTAGAATCAATAGTTTAATTTGTTTTTAAGACAGTTGAAAAAAACTGGGCCTTATCACTGTATTGAATAGATAATTGGTTTGTAATAATGCTTATCACGTGGTGCTGCTGAATGTATGACATGGTAAAAGTACAGCATGAACTGTGGAGAAATGATTAAAACATGTTTGAAAGGACCAGGATGTTGGTTTCTGGAAGGACTCAACTTAGTAAATGTTTGTTGAATGAATGAATGTGTTAGCTCTATAATGGCCCAGAAAAGTCACTCAGGCCGAGGTGGCAGCTTGCCCTGAAAGGCATTAAGTCCAAAGCAGATTGTACCTCAGGAGACAAGCAGATGGGTGCCTGTCTCTAGGTGGCTTTGTAGAAATCCTACCTGATGAACAGCCAAGGGACCAGTAGTTCAAATGTGAGAGCACCCACCTTTAAAATGCCACATAAACAATATCCTTTCAATGCCACAAGAGCTTTGCAATCAATGCTGATGTGATAGAGCTATCTATAGCTTTCCAGTGAAATGGCAGAATTCTTGTTATATTACTATAACCTATACTTGTATCACAAAAGCTTTCCAGTGTCATGTGGATGATACCTATATGCCTTGTCTTATCTGACTTTCTAATAAATGCCTTTGAGATTTGAAAGTGTTTGCATTTTTATTTTTGATAAGAGAAACCTCAGTAAGAAATGACTACCAAGACAATCACACTTTTTGCTATTACTGGAAGTGAAAGGGGGTGGGGGACGGGTGCCTAGGCAGTTTTGTACTTGTATCCCTTTCATTGGTCACCGTGGCCAGTTCATCTCGTGGGGGTCAGCCTTCTCCTGGTCAGTATGTCCCTATTTAGGCCTTTCCAATTTGGTCAGCCAGCTCAACACTGGCAGGGCCTTCATCCCGGCCTGAAATGAACAAAGCTTCTGGTCACTTTTGTGCTTGGAGGCCTTGTGAAAGTGTCAGCAATGACCGGGCCCCAGAGTCACTCCGGCCCCATTCTGCCACCCAGTATGCTAGCCAACCTTCCCGTCCTGTTACCTGCAGACTTAAAAATCACTATCTAGGTCATCGCCATCTAGGCTTTGCCCCAAGTTACGGATTTTAAAAACTCGTACGGCACAAAGACCCCTTAAGGCATTTCATGGTGACAAGAAGACAGCTGGAGTCAGAAAACCTGGGTTCCAATCCCGTCTCTGCCACTTACTACCTTGGGCAGGTCACAACCTCCCTGGCCATCTGCCAAAATGAGAGGTTGGATTAGAAACGGGTTATCTGAACGTTCACCCCTAAATCCTATAACCTAAAACTCTTCCAAAACCTCCAGATATCCGTGAGCCCGGATGGTGTCCCCCTCCCCCAGTGGGTTCCACCCACGCGAGAACGAAGACCGGGGCCCTTGGGCCAAAATTCTCTCACCCTCCACCTGCTTTCTGTCTCCTCTCCCCCCTTTCCTTCTAAGACCAATGGTATGCTCCGTAACCATGGCTACCGCCAGCCGAGCCCGGGACTGGAACGGTTGCCATGACTCCCGCAGAGCCAGTCCGCCGCTGTAGTTTGGAGTCTCCGACACTCCTCCGGGGAGCCTCTGCCGGACTTCGGCGAAGGGGGTGCTTTTCAGCCTTTCCGCAGAACCAGAACCGCTCGCAGCCTCGACATCTGGGAGAGAGGCGCCTTCTCTTATCTCTTCCCCTTTCTTTCCCTCCCCTCCACCCTTTCTCAGGCCCCCAGGCTTCCCCCCCGACCTGGTGGAGTGAATGAGTGATTGACGAGAGAGGCCTTCCAGGCTGCAGGGGTGCGTGCGCGTCCCTGGGACCGCGCGTGCCCCGAACTGTGTGTACGTGCACGCGTACCCCGAGGGGGGGTGTGTGTGTGTGTGTGTGTGTGTGTGTGTGTGTGTGTGTGTGTGTGTGTGTG
>CM053622.1:761439132-761450372 GCA_028646595.1 Phalanger gymnotis
GTGGCCGCTTTCTCCTCCTTTTGGCCCTGGAAGCCATCCTGCCTTCTGCCTTCTGCATTTGCTGCCCCTGCAGAACTGTTTAATGGACATCTTTTGTTTTTAGGCATGCCCTGAATCTCCTCCCCCCCCCACCCCCATCTTGCCTTCTCCCTTTGGAGCCCTCCTGGGTCATTCTCATCTGTAAAATGAGCTTGGACTAGCTGGCTTCCGAGGTCCCTTCCAGCGTTAGAGCTGTGATTCTGTGATCCTTGGACCTCTTTTCAGGCCCTATTGCCCATCTTTTCGGGGACTTGTCCCACCTCTCCTGGGCCTTAGTACACTGTCAGTGTTTATTCATGGAACCTCAACCCCTAAAACTCATAGATTGTCTCACCCTGCTTTCCTGTGGCCGGGCTGTGGTTAGCGGTTTATTTATTTCCCAGGATTACTCTGCACCATCATGGTGATGCTGTGTTGGGTAAACTAGAGACTAAAATGGACAAGTCCACCTTGGTAAATACAAACATTAAATTACATCGAGTTAAACGAATTAGAAAAATATAGAAAAATAACCTCATTTTCCCGTTGTTTAGAACTTGTGTTAAGAACTAAGTTTACTCCTCATGCAGAATGTCTTATTGGGGTGTTTTCTTAATTTCGAATGCTATTTTCATCATGTAGTACATTCAGTAAACTGGATGTAGAAATTATCTGAATGAGAATTGCAGCTAAAGGATAATACCTATGTTTACTAATAATTAAACTTTACGTTTTTACTTTTAGAGACTAACACTACTTTCAGTGAACCAAGAGAGAAACTAGTAGGAGGAATATCAGAAAATATACTCTCCTGGGCATCGTAGCTCTGTTGAATATGGGCCAGGTCGGTCTTGGTGAGGTTAAGTAAATAGGATACAGTAGGAAAGCTTTAATTTTTTTTTTTTCCTACAAAAAGTGCTTTCCTGAAGTTTGTTAGAACCTTTATACGTAATCTTCACAGACCAAGGACGTAACTGTTTTTTGAAAGTATGTTTAAAAGCAGTTGTTCTGATTTCTTTATTCTAGTTTTCAAAAAATTGACAACTTGGTTATTTTGGTTTTCAGAGTCAGTTTTAATAGATACCCTGTGAAGTCATGCTGAATTTTAGCCAAGTTTAATGAAAAAAAAAATGAAATGTTGATTTTTGCAGCTTCCTCTTCTTAATCTTAGATTGGAGAAGGAAACTTTCCTGCTTTTTTAGTTTCCAAATAAAATGCTCATCATTTGTAAGTTGAGAAAGCTGGAGTATGTAAGAGTATTGAATTTTAAAGCATTTATTAAATGCTTCCTTTGTGCCAAGAAGCATGCCAAGGACTAAAGATACAAATAGAAAATCCAGACAGTCGTTGCTCTCAGCAAGCTTGTGTTCTAATAGAATTTTAATGTTTGTGAAAGTTTTGAATTATATATTTGTGTCTGTCTGCCTCAAGGAGGCAGGATTGTGGAGTGCAAGGACACTGAATTAGTTAGAAGACCAAGGTCAAATCCCACTTCTGCCACTTTCAGTTTAGCCTTGAGTAAAGTCATTTAACCTATTTGGTCCTTAATTTTCTCATCTGTAAACTGGGGAGAGGTGGACAAGATAACCTTTAAAGGGGCTACCTTCAGTAAATTTATGAACCCAGGGATTGTCAAAACCATGATGCCTCTTGGTCCTTAGGACATGCTATTACAGTATTGTTCCCTCTTTGACCACAATATGTAGTACTGGGCAGCATATTCTCCTTCTCTTGGCCTTTGTCTTTCACAGGAGAAATGGTATCTAACAAGGTCTAACCCTGGCTGCCTCACTGCCCTTCAAAGTACAGTTGGTTTTTTTTAACATTCATTACCCCCTTGCTTCCGGCCTGCTTTAGCTGTTTCTGTCACTTCCTTTCTTGCATCTCAGGAGCCCTATACATACAGAAAACTAGTTCTCTGATTCATAATTATTTTAGGGTCTTTATTTTCAGGGAGGTTAGTTACTTAATAAGCATTCATTTAATATCTGCCATATATAGAGCATGTATAAATGTACTTTGCTATGTAGAAACTACATATGGAGAATTTCACTATTAGAATATTTGTCTCAGGACACTGATTTTATTATATATTACTTTAAGATTCCTATTTCTGATTCCTTAAATCTTGTGCTAGTTTACTTTTCAATTCAACAACTAAATATTAAGCATTTGCACTGGGCAAGGCTTTGTGCTATTTGTGGGAATTTGTGTTTACTTTGAAGGGACCTATGATTTTATTGATGTAGGGAGCTCTGGGTGGGAAAACTTCTACCCATATGGATCAATGGATAGTCTTAGAGAGTTGCCTAGAGCAGTCCAAAGGTAAGAGATTTGCCCAAGGTCACCCATCCATTTGTCATCACTGGTGGAATGAGAAACCAGGTCTTCCTGCCTTTGAGGCCAGCTCTGTGTGCTCTGTGCTTCTATGCTTCTTAGGCACAGAATAAGAAGCATCCCTTGGCTTTGAGGAAATTTCATTCTAATCCAGTAGATGAAGCATATTCTTAGAGTGAAATTAAAATATAAGGAGAGGTCCAAGGGTCTTGAAAGGTGGGAATAGGGGTGATTAGGACACACTCCATGGAGGAAGTGAGCTTGGAAAGATGAAGCCAGTTAGTAGATGAAGGGGAAGGAGCTGTGGGAAACTTCAGTTCAGTGTGTGTTGTCAGTTCGATTTAAAAAACAAACATTAAGTGCCCACTGTCTCATTTGTGTTTTATAGCTGCTAATTGTGCCCAATACAAAAATGCACTTAGAGTTCATTCTACAAAAATATATCTTATTGACAGCTTTGCTTGAATTTATCAATTCTATGAAGTTAAATATGCCTATACTAAATGCTTTGGTATAAGCTCAGTGGACAAGAACTGTTTTCTCTGAACTGGTGTCTACCTCAACACTTGTAATGGTGCCATTGGCATGTATTATTACATGTTTAACATTTGTTGAAAGAATGAGTGAATATGTATAAGTTGGAGTGGGGGAGGAAGGAGAAAAGGTTTTACCTCTCAAAAGACAGAAAAAATCTCCAGAAACTATCACTGTCCCTGTTCTTTGAGGAGTTTACAATTCAGCGAAAAGGCAAAACTTATCCATAAAATGACTCAGGAACAGTTACTCACACTGGAGAAAACACTGGAAGATTAGTTTAAAATAATCCTTTGGAAGGCTGGTGTGGGAAGTAGAGCATGGTCAATTGCCCAGTAGGTGCAAGAGGCCATTTAATAGTGTTGTCCTTCCACAATCCAAAAAAAAAAAAAAAAGGCAGACGCTTCTGTACAAGCTTAGGACAGAGAACAGAATGATTTAGAGCAGGGCTGTCCAAAATACAGCAGGCTGCATGCGGCCCACAGTGTGATTTTATGCAGCCCACCTGTGGGTTTTAATTTTCGGGAGCAAAAAAATAATAATTTGTATGGAATACAATTTTGATTTTTAAATTCCATCACTAATAAATAATCTCGTTGATGTTAATTTTCTTTGGTGTTTTTAAGCAATATTATTTTCAGTTGATCTGTGGGATGCGCTCCACCTGTGTGATGCAGACTAGTCAGTGTGCACCTATGCTATTGTGTTGCTGCTTTGTTGTTTTGTGTTTGCATTTGCGCTTCGAGCCTTTGTATGTCATATTGATGACGTGCGTTCCCCCACTTTCTATTAGTGTACTGTATTTTTATTCTGGGCGTGGCTCTTGAATAATTATTTTATTTTAATGCGGCCCTGAGGTAACCTAAGGTTGGACAGCCCTGATTTAGAAAGTCATCGTGGTTATATAAAGCCAGCATTCTGTTAATAGAGAGCATTATAATTGCCTGACAGTGATTAGGATGGAATGGGGTCTATGAGAATGAATAAAAAAACTCTAGCTTCTAGATAGTTATGATGTATTGCCCATTTTTGTATCCCTAGAACAATACCTTGCACACAGATGCTCAAAAGTTTGATGAATTGAATTATCTTTTTTTTTTTTTTATCAGAGAGAGCAAAGAACTGAGGACCATAGATTTATACTCAAAAGGAACCTTGGTGATCAAGGCTAAGTAAACCCTTCAGTTGCAACTAACAATACCAGACACTATGCCAGGGATACAAATACTACCTTCCCTCCCCCACCCCTACCCTCACTAAAAACCCCAACCCTGTCCTTCCTAAGTTTACATTCTAATAGTGAAAGACTTTACATAAAGAGGAGTATTTTCCAGGGAGGAGTGAAGTCATAGGGACAGTGAATTAGGGTCATAGGACAATGTAAATTTACCTTGTAGAAAGGATTATTGGAATGTTTTCAGATCCTTAAAATAGTATTGTTCAGAGTTGGACATGTAGATTATGTGATAATTGAGTAGGTTATAATATGTAACATAATCTCATCAGTCAATTTAGTTGGCATTATACAGCCTTTCTTTAGCTCCTTGTCAGCAGCTGTTGACATTTAGAGGGGGAAGCAATTCCTGTGAATTTGTAACTGGTTAAGTGAAGGGTAAGTAAGTAATGGTCTTTATGAACATTTAACAATCCGGAAATCGAACAATCTGGGGTGCATGCATTCAGGATTTCCTATAGCTTGAATTACTATAACTTTTTAAAAAATCTTATTTGTTCTTTTGCTTTCCTCTCACTAAGGAAAATGTTCAGTTAGAAGACATACTTCGTTTTCTCGAGAGAGAAGGAATTGATTCTCTTGCTACTGCAGAAGATCAGCTTTGTTATGTCTGGCATTTACTCCAACATAGCGAGGAGAGGCTGAGAACTGCTTCTAGAGACTTGGAGGAGCTCAGAGTAAAACACCTGGAAGAAATGAAAGAAGTAAGAGCAAATAATATAGAATTATTCCTTTATACAGACTTACTGTTTTCTATGAGCTGTTTACCTATGTTTGTAATTTGTTTAAACTATTTTTTTTATTCTTCTCCATTTTTCAAAATGACAACTTCCAAGAAGAATACATGAAGGATTGTTTTCAGAATACTCCTCTGCCATCACAGACAAATCAATCTCATGGCAATTTCAGGAAGTATATTATTATTTTGATAGAGTTTATGGCTAGGCTGTTGCAAAGCATATTTGAAATGGCCAATTTTTTTAAGGCTATCAAAATTAACCAGAAACTACCGGAAAAAGAAGTCCATAATTTAAAATTTCATATTTTATAGACATTATTAATCTTGTATGTTGGACAAACTCCCGTATTTCGATGATAAGATTGAGCAGTATGATCCGCTTCATGGGTAAAGAAGATAAGTCTCACAGCAGTGTGAAGGATGAGGTGGCAGCAGGAAGACCAGTCAGGAGATTATTACAGTGATCAAGCAGGTGATCATATGAGCCTGCATTAAGAGGAGGGGCTCTGTCCAAGAAATGCTGTATTGAAGAAATAAACAGGACTCAGAGGCATTTGGGTCCATAGTATTTCTGCTAACAGGTTGTGTTTGTTCTTTGTTTTGGAAGAGGACCATGGCATCAGAGAAATGATGACATGACTTACCGTTGACTCTGATTTGAGTGAGAGCACTTCTGATCAAGCCCCTGCGGCTTTTCCTCTGTCTTTTTCTCTGCTGTCATAGTAAAGAAATTCATGTCTCCATTGAATGCCGCACTAATCTAATGACATACTAAACCAGGGGTGAGGAACCTGCAGCCTCGAGGGCACATGTAGCCCTCTAGGTCCTCAGCTGCGGCCCTTTGAGTCCAAACTTCTGAAAGTGAAAACTGAAGTTTGCATTCAGTCAAAGGGCCTCACTTGAGGACCTAGAGGGCCACATGTGACCTCGAGGTTGCAGGTTCCTCACCCCTGAACTAAACATACAAACTGTACCTTTTATAAGTAACGGGTTACTTGATAGCTGACTGAATTTATTTCAACAGAATTTTCTACGACTCTCTCCACTGATCGTTATTATAACTGACACTTAAATGGTGCATTAAGGCTTGCATAGTGGTTCATATACACTATCTCATTTGGTGCTTACAACTACAGGTTTTCTCTGTATTTTATAGCTGATGAAATTGAGGCTCAGAAAGACTGAGAACCTTTTAGTGTTGGTCTTCCTCGAGGTGTTCCCAATCTTGTTACTTGTCTCAGTTTGTTCCCTCAGTAACCTATAAACATAGTGGGACTCCAAAGGGACAGTAGTCTCCCCATTTTAGGATGTAGGCATAGGTTAAGTGTTTTATCTCTGGTCATATAACTCATGTCAGATGTGTAATTTGAACAAGGTCTTCTTGCCTTTATACATTATTCCATTCTATCAGAGTGCACTATTTCATGCAAAGTAGGACCGTATAAATATCACCAGTTTTTCTCTATTGACTTTTCACACTGCTGTTCTAGCCCTAGACCTGGTCCACTTGGAAGTCACCTAGTAGGGATAGAACAATATTCTGTGAAGTTTGGATTCAGTGAAAGGGCTGCACTTGAGGACCTAGAGGGCCATATGTGGCCTTGTGGCTGCAGGTTCCTCGCCCCTGACTTAGACTGATGTATATACTACCCTTTCAGTGTTCAAGGATATATTGGTAGCATTTGGCCCAGGAAACCTTGCAAATCAAGGACAAGGTCTGATTAGCCACCCAAAATCTTTGCCCAGACACCAGAGTGGTATGGAAGTGACCCTTGATTCTTAAAGGCTTTGCCATTGGAGTGCAAACTCAGGATAGGTCCTGCCTCGCTAGCCTACTCAATAGTTGGCATGTTCTTGCTAAAAAGAAGACAATACAACTTTTTACTCTGTCATCTGACCCTACTACTAGTCTTCTGTTGTTTTTTTTTTTTTTTTGTAATTCCTACATATGGCTGTTGTACCAGGAATGTACATCCACTGTGTCCCTGTATTTTTATGGTGGTAATAAATGAGCAGTGACAATTCATCATTAAGGAAGCTTTTGAGTACACTTAGAAAAAATGAAGCCTCCCCAAATATCTTACTAGACTGAAAGGTCTGGTAAGGGAAGGACCTGTGATCCTGTAACTTGCATAACCTGGAGTTGATCAAAGAATTCCACCATTGCAACCCTGCCTAACCAGGAGAGACCCTCTGGCAATAGACTTGTCATTGTAACTGACTTGGTGTGCAGCTGCAATGCATTAATACGAAAGGGAAAGGGAGAATAGTATGGCCATACATCTTCAATATAAATAGATGCTGCTACTGACTCGCTAGTCCTTCGGATTTTCAGATCAGGCAGCAGTGAATTCTTGGGGCTATTACATCTGATTTTTTCGCCTCCAGTTTGAGGTAGCTAGGTGGTTTAATGGATAGAATGGTTGGCCTGGAGTCAAGAAGGCCTGAGTTCAAATCCGGTCTCAGACAATCAATAGCTGTGTGACTGAGCAAGTCACTCAACCTTTGTCTGCTTCAGTTTCCTCAGCTACAAAATTGGGATAAGAATACCTCCTACTTCCCAGGGTTGTTGTGAAGATCACATGAGACAATGTTTGTAAGGTGCTTAGTGTAGCACCTGGCTCATAGTAGATGCTTAATAAATGCTCGTTTCCTTCCTTCCAGTCTGGTTAATTGCATTTGACTTTCTAATTGGTCATTAGTACTTTACCCTTGCTGCTATTTTTTTTTCCCCCTGGGATGGGAACTCTACCTGCTTGGACTCAGACTGTACTAGGCTATTACTTCTGATTGGATTGGATCCAGATCCCCTTTCTTGTCCAGCTGTTATGCTGATCTCTGGGTGCTACCCCATCCCTGAAACCTTGGCTTGGACCGTTCTTGTTCCCAAGTCAAAGAGTCTGTCTTTGTACCTGGCGAGCCCAGCGCACTGGCGTAGAGCAGTACGATAGCCACAATTGCACTGTGCGCGTCTGTGAGACTCAAGTGAGATAATGGGTGAGAATGTTTTAGTGGGGATTCTTTTCATGGAAAGACGGCCGAGTCCCTTTGATCTCTCAAATTCTGATCCTATAAAAACACTTCACAGAATGCTGGCTGTTGCTATCATTGTCACTCCCACTGACATCAAGTAGTAGAAGCCACCCAAAGCTCTTGAAAGCTTTGCCTATGAAGCATGAGCTCGAGAAGGCAGTACTGCCTCATGGATAGAGCACTGGACTTGGGGTCAAGAACACTTGAGTTCAGATTTGAATGTCGGATATGTATTAGCTGTGTGACATGGGGAAATAACTGAACCTCCTCAGCCTTCATTCTCCTCACCTATAAGATGAGGGACCTGGACACGTCCTCTGATGTATCTTCCAACCTTAGTTCTGAGTCTTTAAAAGCTGGCAAAGCTTGGCATGGGCTCAACAAAAGACCTTGTTAACCGAGAACCAACCTAATAGCCAAGTTTGGTGAGGCTCATCAGTGGAAGTATAGAGTGTGAAAGTGTTTGAAATGCCGCTTGACATAAGGAACAATAGTCATCAAAACTTCTCTCTGCAGTTTGTTTGACTGCTTTATTTGAGATGTGTTCAATGGCGGCCACCACTTCTGTTGCAGGTGGGACATTATGTGACTCATGTGCGTCAATTAACAGAAGAAAGAGAAGCCTTAACTCATGATGTGGAAAAGGACAGTGAGCAGCTCCATCTTGAATTTAAGGAACTGCGGCTCCAACAGGGTAACTTTGATCTTTTATTTAAACGTTTCCAGTGGTTTGTTCTTTTAACTGCATCAGGTAAAAGCACATAGCAGTCAAATGTGGGAGAACCCCATGACTATGGGATTCGTAGCTGTTTAGTTAAACTGCTTTAGAGCTCAGAGGTTATTGGCATCTCTTCAAATTATCAGAGGTTCTCCGAGAATAGATACTCCAGATTCCAGAGTCAAGAGTGTAAACTCTTGATAAATATTATGGCAGTGTTTTTGAATCTCCAGCGCCTTATAGAGTGCCATATATGGAGTAGGCATTGAAAATGGCTTTTTGAACAAATCAGTGACCATGAGCAAGTCACTTAGCCTCTCTGAGCTTCAATTTCCTCATCTCTGAAGTGGGGATACTAATAACCAGAATACTGTGTGATTGTGAGGAAAAAATGAGATATATATATATATATGCATATATATATGTACATATATACATATATAATGTAAACCCTAAAGCTGATATATAAATGTCATCTAATATTAGTAATAAGGGCATGAGCCTTGTACATAAAGTACTTGTATACAGCGATTAATATTCCTGTGATATTTAATAAAGTGAGGAAAGAGTAAAGACCTAAACTGGACATTAGGGCTGAGTTGGGCTGGATTCTAGGGTTGTCTGAAGGATATTATGGGAAAATAGAGAACAGTCAACAAGCACTTGGTCTGAGCAACTTAAGTGAGAGGTTACCTATACTTAGGAGGCTGAATCAGCTACTTATTGGACCTGTAATTGCCAAAAGGTTATGTAACTCATTAAGAAAAATCTAGCAAGGAGCAGGGGCCCTGGGCACAGTTCCAGGGCCAAGAAGAGTGCCAGTGCTTGCAGTTGCAGGGGAGCAGGGGCCCTTTCTGGTTAAAGACCAGAACAAATACCAGAAGAGCAATGACCACACCTCTCCTTGGATCATACCACCTTCTAAGCACTGAAAATGTGCAGACCCTCAGAACTAGCTCAGAAAACAGCAGCATGAAAATGCAGTGCCTTCCCACTCCCAGGTGGGCAGAGCCCAAATTTAACAAAGTCAAGAAATACCCTGGAAAAATGAGCAAATGATGATAACAACAAAAAACAAATTTTACCATTAAAAAGTTATTACAGTGGCAGGGAAGACGAAGACACAAACTCAGAAGAACTCAATAATGCAAGAACAGCTACAACCAAAGCTTCAAGGAGAAATGCTAATGGGACACAAGTCCAACAAGAATTCCTGGAAGAGTTAAAGAAAGAGAAAAGACTGGTAGAGGAAAAATTGGAAAAAGAAATGAGTGATGAAAGAAAATTATAAAAAGAGAATTAACAGCTCGCCAGAAGAAGCACAAAAATATTAAAGAAAATAACACTTTAAAAAAACAGAATTGGCTTAATGGAAAAGGTGGTACAAAAATTCTCTGAAGAAAAGAACTCTTCAAAAAGCAGAATTAGCCAAATGGAAAAACAGCTGCAAAAACTTATTGAAAAAATTAATTCCTTGGGCAAGTGGAAGCTAATGACTTCATAAGACATCAATGAACAATAAAATAAAGTCAAAAGGATGAAAAAATAGGAGAAAATGTGAAATACCTCATTGGAAATACAACTGACCAATGAGGAGAAGAATGCCTTGATAGGCAGAATTAGCCAAATGGAAAAGGAGGTCCAAAAGACCACTGAAGAAAATAATACCTTAAAAATTATATTGGAGCAAGTGGAAGCTAGTGACTTGATGAGAAATCAAGATATTATTAAACAGAACCAAAGGAATGAAAAAATGGAAGACAATGTAAAATATCTCATTGGAAAAACCACTGACCTGGAAAATAGATCCAGGAGAGATAATTTAAAAATTACTGGACTACCTGAAAGCCATGATCAAAAAAGGAGCCTAGATATCATCTTTCAAGAAATTGTCAAGGAGAACTGCCCTGATATTCTAGAGCCAAAGGGCAAAATAGAAATTGAAAGAATCTACAGATCGCTTCCTGAAAGAGTTCCCAAAAAGAAATCTCCTAGGAATATTGTCACCAAATTCCAGAGCTCCCAGGTCAAGGAGAAAATACTGCAAGCAGCCAGAAAGAAACAATTTGAGTATTGTGGAGACACAATCAGGATAACACAAGATCCAGCAGCTTCTACATTAAGAGATTGAAGAGCTTGGAATATGATATTCTGGAGGTCAATAGATCTAGGACTAAAGCCAAGAATCGCCTACCCAGCAAAACTGAGTATCATGCTCCAAGACAAAATATGGATTTTCAATAAAATAGAGGACTTTTAAGCTTTCTCAGTGTCAGACCAGAGCTGAATAGAAAATTTGACTTTCAGATGCAGGAATCAAGAGAAGCATGAAAAGGTAATCAAGAAAAAAGAACAAGAAAAAGAAATTGCAAGGGACTTACTAAAGTTGATTTTGGTTATATTTTTTGGTTTTATTTTATTTTGGTTATATTCCTACATGGAAAGATGATGTGTATGATTCATGAAACCTAAGTATTAGGGTAGCTGAAGGGAATGTGCGTATATATATATATATATATACATATATATACATATATATGTATATATATATATGTATATGTGAGTGTGTATGTATGTATATATGTATGTGTATATATATATATATATATATATATATATATATAGAG
>CM053622.1:761450872-761473305 GCA_028646595.1 Phalanger gymnotis
CAGCCACTTAATTCCTCCCACCAGGTGGGCCTGGGGCCAGAAGCAACTGCAGCTGAATTTCTAAAGCTGCCCCGCCTCCATTGCCTCAGGGGTGGTAGTCGAACCGCAAACTCCGTCCTGTCCCGCAGCTTTTCCCACTAACCTTCTGTGTTGTCTTTGCTGTTTGTGGGTTGTGAGGTCTGGTACATGCCACAGCTCATTAATTCAGCATGCTAGGGCACTCTCGGCTCCACTCCTGGTCTTGTGGGTCCGTGGTCTGCTGCGCCGCGCCGCGCGGGCTCTGCTTGGCTCAGCTCTGCTCCCCTCAGCTGGGGGCTGGGAGTTCCATTCGGAACAGACCTTACCCCGAGACCATCCAGGCTGTCCTGGGCTGGAGCCCTGTTTCCCTCTGCCACTTTGTGGGTTCTGCAGTTCTAGAATTGGTTCAGAGCCATTTTTTTATAGGTTTTTGGAGGGACTTGGTGGGGAGCTCACGCCAGTTACTGCTTTCCGGTCGCCATCCCATATAATGTTTTTTATTGTAGAAGAACCAGCCTTACAATTAAATTTTGTTTAGGTTAATTATACAATTACTTTGTATTCCTTGCTCATAAACTTACTGAGAAAGTCATTTTTAACTATTAAAGGTTAGAATATGACCTTGGAATCCTATTTCGGCAAGACTTAACTTATATATTCAGACAAAATTATACTTTTCTGCCTTTGTGATGCATCAGCAATGTCTAGAATGTTACCACCATTGATTTCTTTATTTGGGTCCAAATAGCATTCTCCCCACTCCCAAAAGATTACTGACTTTGGTTTCATTTAATTCATCTTTTGGTATCAGGATGAATTTGAACAAATCCAGACATTAGAAGATGGACTTCAGAAACAACAGGAATCCTTGCAGTGGCCAAAAGAAACTCTGAATAAGGTAAAATGTTTTTATAGTTTTTTTTCCTTCAATTTCAGTATAACAGTTCTAAATTGTCTTTTACCTAAAAGTAGATTAAAATACAAAATCTGACTATAAAATAAAAATGAATGATTTTTTTTTGCAGATGGGCCATACTTCACATCTGAATGAATATTGTCCTTTTTTTCAGTATTATTCCTTTCAAAGTAGTTTCTTTGTGAAGTTTTGCATTTATTCCAATGATTTTGCTATTTCTTAAAACATTTTTGAACTACTACTTGGGAATTGACTACAAGGCCTGTGGCATATCTTTTGAATATCCTCTATGACTGTAGTTCTGCATGCTTGTAGGGTGGATTTGAGTTTTTGAAAGAGCCAAAAAAATCCTTGCTTTGTAGCAATATTTGGTGAATGAGTTTGTTGTGTCCTGTTCTCCTGTGAGATCTGAGAGAGAGAGTAAGCACAAATCAGAGACTGAGGGGAAAGAGAGAAAGTAAGTCATAGGGAAATGGAGGGTTAATGTAAGTCAACTAAGAGTGTCCAAATGAACAAACTGAAAGCCAATCCAGAGGTCAAAGACAGACATCCACAAAGTAACAGCCCCAGGGGGCTGGGCGGAAAAACTTAGTTTGAATTCTGGAATTAGGTCCAGAGTCAAGGTCGGAGGTGGAGGAGTGCTGAAGGAGAGCTTCACAAGTAGAATCAGGAACTTATCCTGAAAGGAGAAGCATAAGGCTTTGAATAATGAGTTTGCTTTATGCAAAGAATCTGCTCAAAGCCATGGCATTTTATAGCAGTGTCCTACTGTGGCTGTCTTCCCACCCCAACAGGAGGCAGTGGGGTGCATAGAGAAGATGGAGAGGATGAGCGGGAGAGAGAGGCAGGAGAGAGGATTCTGCCTCAAATGTTGGCTAGCTGTGTGGCTCAGGACAAATCATTTGACCTCCATGAGGCTCAGTTTCTTCAACCATAAAATGGGGAGAACAATAGCACTTATTTCGTAGGTTTATTGTGAGGATCCAAGGAGATGTTAGTGAAGTGCTTTGTAACTGTCAGCTGTTTTTATCCTTCTCCCCAGCTCAGCTGAACACAGTACAGTGTGCTTGGATATGGCCCCTCTTCCTAGAATATTTCTGTAGAGCCCAAGGCCATGACTTTGTAGTGAAAGGCTTCCATGGGCTCAAGTTATTAAAGATTTGGTGGGCTGTAATATCAGTTAAGTTGGGACTTTCTTACTGTTTTAAAATGATTCATTAAGTGTCTTTGAGTCTTACTAGGTGCTAAGCCCCAGGCCCAAACCGCAATTAGGCTCTAAACCTGTGTGAGTGTGAATTGGTAACCAAGGTGGGACCCCAGGTGGGGCTAACTAAGGGAAGCCTGATTAGATCTTTGCTCCTAAGCTTGCCCCAAACTCCTAATTACTAGGTGCTAAGCCTATGTGGGTGTAAACCTCCCAGGGTCCTAAGGGGAGGTTCTAACTCCAGAGCCAATCATAGGAGCCTAAGTTCTGGTTGCTCAAATGATGTTTGATGATGTCTGAAACTGTATAAAGAAAGGAAGAGAGCCATTTGATCAGGGCTCTCACTCTTGGTGGCATGCTGATGCAGAGACTCTGGGCAGCTGTACTTAAGAGCCCTCCAGCTTGCCCAGATGTCCGGACTTGGTTTTCTTGGTAACTATGAATTGTATTTGGTCTATTTGTAATTTGTTTGTATTTGCTCTGAAATTCAATGTGCTGGCTTTTCCCCCTGAACTAAGTGAGTGATATTTGTATGCTGGGTTAAAGTAATCTTGTTAACCCCTTAACATTGCTTTCCTTAATAAAGCAGATCAAAAGAACCTGGGCTTTGGAAGTATTCTTATTGTTTGGCTTGTGTTGGTCTTTCACCCCCACAACAGCTGCTAGCCAGATTGTTGAAACATGGGCCCAGAAGCCACTAAACACCCAAGACAGCCCTGTCACCTGTGTAGTATCAAGATGTCTCTGGGTATTACATTATTCTTATCTATCCAGGATTACTGGGGATGGGTGAGGTTTTGATAGAGGTAGGTCAGGTTTTAGGTTAACGTACTGCAGCAAAGACTAATGGAAAATGGGACTATTGTAGAAAGACGTGTAATCCTAGTAAGTAGGCCAAAGGGATCATCACCTACTCTACATGATCAGGAAGGGACCTATCGCCAGTGTACAATTTCCTGGTATCTCTGTACAAACATTGGGTACCTAGCCAGACTCAACCTTTGATATGGAAAGAAGGAAGGAAGGAAGGATGTATTAAAGGCTTAATATGTACCAAGTAATGTGCTAAGTTTTTTTTTCTTTTTTTAAAATTTTTTTTTATTTTTAGTTTACAACACTCAGTTCTACATAATTTTGAGTTCCAGATTTTCTTCCCTCCCTCCCCCCCTCCCTCCCCAAGACAGCATGGTATCCCATATAACTTCCACGTATAACTTCACATTGAATTAATTTACACACTAGTCAAGTTATGGAGAAGAATTGTGACCAATGAAATGAATCATGAGAAAGAAGAAACAGGACCAAAAAACCCCAAAAAACAAAACCAACCCAAAAACAAAAACAAAAGAGAGAAAAAGAAAAAAAGCGGGAGGTGGAAAAAGGCTGGCATGAAGTGTGCCTCAGTCTGCATTCATACTTCATAGTTCTTTCTCTGTATGTAGATAGCATTCTCCATGGTGAGTCCTTTGGAGTTGTCTTTGTACCTTGCATTGCTGAGATGAGCAAAGTCTGTCAGAGTTAGTCCTCACAGAATCCATATATCTGTGGTTGTGTATAATGTTCTCCTTGCTCTGCTCCACTCACTCAGCATTTTAAGGATAAAAATTTCAAAAGTCTTTGCTCTCATTGTACTTGGGATACATAGCACATATATAGAGTTTAGCTGCAAGGTGGATGCCAGGACCTGGAGGTCCTGAGAACACAGCTGCAGGAATGATGGCAAGGCCCCAGAGTCCATAGGATGACTTGGCAGGTCAAATGGCCATGCATGGAAGACATGGTGATAGGAAGACTGAGTAATACTTAGAGCAAGACATAGGACGAGGTCTGCTAGTTCTCAGTCTTAACCAGGATTGGAGTTGGTGACTCCCTGCTCTTCCAAGAGGTGTGAGTGGCTATGTCCAATAGGAAAGGCAGGAATAGGAGGTGGAAGAACTTAGCCTGCCACTATTAGGACATGAGTGATCTGGAGGGTTGGACTGGAGCAGGGACTCTGAGTTCCCTCCTTAAGTGGTGAGGATGGGGGCAACAGTGGGTAAGAGATCAACATCTTGCAAGAATGGGGAAAAGGGAAGGGAATTTTGGCAGCAAGGTTGGTGGAGAATCATTTCCTGACATACTTGCTTCTTGTTGGGCATACTAGATAGTATCACCATTGATTTGTAGCTTTGGCTACCTACCATGTTATATATAACTCAGCCTGGGCAGCCTTCAAGTTCTGAACATGGAGAAAATCTAGGTGATGCACTCATAGTGAGTATAAAGGGTTTGAGGTGAACAGAATTCAGCCTTGGGCAGTAGGTTGAGTCAATTATCTTGATGATATGATACATTGTTCTTAAGTTGCTACTTACAAATATGATTGGTTTTCTATTCATTGAAGAAGAATGATGTGCTGTGGAGAGGTAATGTTATTTGTGAGGTGGTGACCAGGATATTGCAAAAGTATGGGATAAACTGAGGACCTTGACTGGAGGGAATGTGTGAGGGAAGATTATAGAGCCAGAAAATGAATTAAGGGAACAGATGAGTAGCTAGCTTCAATGAGGTTGAAAGGTCTTTGACAGGTGAGAATATGAATCATTATAGTCAGATGTCCTTAAATAGACTCACTTGCTCTGGGGATTGAGGCTGTCAAACCAGCCTTATTCCATCATTCAAGAATTGGTGCTTTAGAACAGCATTTTCTTAAGCTGTGGGTCATGACCCCATATAGGGTCCCTTAACTTAATGTGGTGGGGGGGTCACAAAAAATTTGGCAACAGTAAAAGGTTTCTGAACACGCAATGACCAAAAATTAATTCAAAATCAAGCATATCATGAATCCAAGGTGTTTCTGGTAGCATTTGCCCATATTGCACTGCGTGACTTCACTGCAGCCTTAGCTATGAACACTCAACATGCACACTTTGCACTGCGCATGCCATCACACCACACAATACCAATGAATGCTGCCAGAAACACCTTGGCTCAGATTCGAGACTATCGTATGTTATGAATTGCAATGTTTTTACTGTACATACAAAGTTTTCTATTCTTACAAAAACAAAACAATTTAATTCTGGAAAATAAAGACTTTTAATATTTTCCTACTGGCCTTTCTCAGCACGTAAGTATCAAATTAGTATATCTTTGGATTGTATTGTGTTAGAATGTTTGATTTTTAAAATTGCTGTTATCTCCTTCTTTTACAGAAATATAAGTGTTTAATTGCAGCAAGTAAAGACAAAAGCCATTAAATAATATTTATCCACTATCATTGCTGTATGTATATGTAAGTGTGAACATCAGTTTTCTAAAATTAAGCACAAACAAATGGAATTTCATACACTAAAGCCAATATTTATTTGAGAAATTATTAGCAATATTTATATTTTAAGACAAAAAATTTTTTGGTTATGGATAAGTGGCTAAATCTAGAAGAGATAAAAACACTGGTGACAATGCAGTAGAGTTTTCACTACCAGGTTGTATTTAACCTAAATTGAGAAGAAAAAGAAAATGTGTCAAATCATTTTTGCAATATGGATTTACTTCTAATAATGATGATGGCATGGAAAAACCTCTTTGCTTAATTTGTAATGAAGTTTTGGATGCAGAGAGCATGAAACCAGCCAAACTAAAACAACATCTTAATACTAACAATGCAGCAACTGCAATAAACCAAAATAATATTTTAAATGATTTTTAAAATCTTCAAGTAAAGAAAAACAATGTTTTGAGAAATTTGTTACTGTCAATGAAAAGGATTTAGTTGCATCTTATGAAACTTCTTATTTAATTGCAAAAACTAAAAATCCCTATGCGATAAGAGAAGATCTCGTGTTACCTGCTATTAAAATGTCAAAAATAGTTCATGGGAAAAGTATAGAGATAAAATTCATAAAATTCCTTTATTGAATTATACTATTTCCAGAAGAATTTCTGAAATTAGGAATGACCAATTCCAGCAGCTTATTAATCACCAGGCTTAAGGGCAGCCCAAAGTTTGCAATTCAGTTTGATAAAACAACTGATATTCTTAACATGGCACAATTGTTACTTTATGTAAGATATGTTTATGAAGGAAGCATACAATGAGGAATTATTGTTTTGTCACTCTTTGGAAAGGCACACAAGAAGGGAAGATATATATATATATATTTTAAAGTCAATGAATTTTTCACAAATGAAGGTTTACAGTGGAAAAATTACATTGGAGTCTGTTCAGATAGAGCTAGAGCAATGATAGGCAAGAATGTTGGATTTGCAGTATGGATTAGAGAAATGCAAATCACAACAACTCTGAGGTACCACTTCGCACTTATCAGATTGGCTAACATGACAAAACAGGAAAATTATAAATGTTGGAGAAGTGGGAAAACTGGAACACTAGTGCATTGTTGGTGGAGTTGTGAACTGATCCAGCCGTTTTGGAGAGCAATATGCCCAAAAGGCTATAAAACTGTGCATGCTCTTTGACTAACCAATACCACTTCTAGGGCTATATCCCAAAGAGATCATAAAAATGGGAAAAGGACCAACATGTACAAAAATATTTATAGCAGCTCTTTTTGTGATGGTGAAGAATTGGAAGTTGAGGGGATGCCCATAAGTTGGGGAATGGCTGAACAAGTTGTGGTGTATGAATGTGATAGAATACTATTGTTCCATAAGAAATGATGAGCAGGCAGACTTCAGAAAAACCTGGAAAGACTTACATGAACTGATGCTGAGTTAAGTGAGCAGAACCAGGAAGACATTGTACACAGTAATGGCAACATTGTGTGAAGACAAACTCTGTTAGACTTAGCTCTTCTCATTAATTCAAGGATCTAAGACAAGTCCAAAAGACTCATGATGGAAAATGCTATCCACACCCAGAAAAAGAGCTATGGAGTCTGAATGCAGATTGAAGCATACTATTTGCTCTTTTTTGTTTGTTTCTTCTTTCTCATGGTTTCTTCCATTGGTTCTAATTCTTCTTTACAGTGTGACTAATGTAGAAATATATTTAATATGAATGTATATGTATAGCCTCTATCAGATTGTATACCATCTTGGAGAGGGAGGAGGGAAAATTTAGAACTCGAAAACCTTATGGAAGTGCATGTTGAAAACAACAAAAAAAAATTAAAAAAAGAATGTTAGATTTATGGCAAAAGTTAAAGCTGGTGGCACTGAACATATATATCCCTATTATTTACTGCATGATCCATCAGGAGGCATTCATAGCCAAAAAAAATATCACCAGAGTTAGATGTTGTACTTCGCGATACTATGAAAAGCATTAACTTCATTAAAAGCCGTGCTCTTAACAGTTGTTTGTTTTCAAACCTGTGGAAAGACACATAAGGTGCCTCTCAAGAGGGTGAAGTTCAAACAGATTATTGAAATTGAAAGATGAAGTCGTTATATTTTTGACTGAGCCAGAAATCCAATTTTGTTATTTTTTCATAATGACTTATGGCTTTCAAAGCTGTTATTTGTCAGATATTTTCCAAAAACTCAATAATTTAAACATGGAAAAAACTGTAACATTTATGTTGAAAGATGAAAGTTTTACTAAAAAAAAGTTAACATATGAAAGAATAGGGTAGAAATGGTTCTTCAGATACGTGTACAGCTACAGATGATTTTATAATTGAAAATAACCTTCCAAAAGATTTAATTGTAAGAGTTATAATTGATCATCTGAAGTGCCTGGAGACACAGTTTCAGAAATACTTCTCTTCAAATTTTGATTCTAAAAACCTAAGGTGGGCTCATAAACTACACTCAATTGAAATAAAAAACCTCAGTCATCGGCCATTAAAAGTTCAAGAATTTGCCTAGTTATCAAGTGACACAAGTTTAAAACTTGAATTTCCTAAACAATCATTAAATGAATTTTGGCTTGGGATTAGGATAGAATTTCCAACAATTTCTGAAATGGCCCTAAACATACTTCTGCCATTTTGTACTATATATTTATGTGAAGCAGCTTTGTCAGCATTGATTATAAAATCAAAATGTCAGTCAACTCTGAAAAGCATTGAAGATGCTCTACCTCCTGCATTATCAAATGCTCCGCCAAGATTTAATTCTTTATGTAAAAATAAATAAGCACATTCATCTCATTAGTATGCAAATTTGCTTTTGCCTTTAATAAATGGTGAAATTATATGTATACCGAAGAATTGTTTTAAAACAAATTTCTTTATGATTTATTATCAGTAAATGTTTGATTTGTATACCCATTTTATATGCCTATATACCCAATGTCACATAAAAATTTCTTGGGCGAAAGGGGGTCACTAGTGGAAAAAGTTTAAGAAGTTCTGCTTTAGAGAATGGTCCAGAGCAAGTGGGAGAGCTGAGCTTGCTACTTACTGATTTGCTCTCGTAGGTCTGGCTGAGGCCAAGTGCTTGTACTTTGTAGTTTTCAGGTGTATGGATCTAAGCAAGAGTTGCTGAATTAGCAAGAGATTATAGGGTTTCCCCAGGACCACACAGGGCATCATTGCCAGTTCAGTATGGAGAACTCAAGCCTGCAGAATAAAAAAAAAAAAGCTTTAGCTTCCAGAAAACAATTTAAGTTCAGGCAATGCCTCAGTTCCAATGTACTTCTTGAATTTTGGCTCCCTAAATTTGGGCATAATTTTTTTGGGCTTTGGCTCCTCTCTTAGCCCCTTGCTTGTTGATGTTTCTAATTAAATTTAATTCAACAAACATTTATTAAATGGCTACTTTGTATAAGACTTTGTGCCAGGGGAGATAAAGAGACAAAAATTTTAAACACAGTCTATATGATCAAAGAAATTGTATTTTGTTTTGTAGCCACGCTGGTTACTGGCTTTAGATCAGTCTTGTCTTGTCTCTCTCGAGGTTCAGCTTCATCTTCCCCGAGACCAATATCTTTGTCTTTACCTAGGGATTTCCCTGATTACCAGGGATGATCTTGTCTCAGGCAGGGCGTGTCAGAAGGATGGTCTTCTGAAGTAGCTGATGGGCTAGATGTTGGAACTCTGATTTCTGCAGTAGTGCATCTGCCAATTTGTTTCATTGCTTTGGCTTGTAGAAGGTCATAAGGTTAAATCGACTAAAACAAATAGTGCCAGCAAATCTGATATCAATTGGGCAATTTAAAAGTATTCTAGATTTGTGTGATTTGGATGATAATGGCTGTTGATCCCCATTGAGTTTGTGTCTCTTGAAAGTGGCTTGATCATCAGGAGCTCTGTGTGCCTTTCACATGGAGCTTAATAAATGCTTGATCACTGATTTCTCATGTATAGCATAATTTTTCTCCACCAAAGTCATATTGTGAAAGAAGTATTCATAGCAATATTATTGCGTGTATAAGGGGATGGCTTCTTCTGCACTACGAATTTTTTCGTGAGCATCTAGATAGACCAAGATGAAGCTCATTTGATACAATATTTACTTTGAGAGTCCAGGGAGATGCTTTGGACGTATGAGAACGTTGGTTAAAAGCATCATCAGACATGAAAACCTTGAAATGAAATTGTGACTTGTGCCCCATGAAACCTAGGAGCTGTTGTAGGCCTTTTGTCAATCTGGAGTTGCAGGGGTTCCTAATCGTAGTGTGGTCTTTACCTTACATGAGTATTCCTGCCTTTTGAACCAGTATGCACCTTAGGAATTCCACATCACCCTTCTTGAATTGGCAGACTTCTCTAGTCTGATGAGTAGCCCTTTCTGATGTAATCCTTTGACAATGGCTGAGATGAATTCTTTGTTCTGGACAGAAGTCTAGAAACAGACAAGAAGGTTATTGAGAAAAATCTCCATCTCATTGTCCAGTTCTTGGAAGATGGAGATTATGAACTCCTTTAAGACTGCTGAAACATTTCATAAACTGAATTAAAATAGGAAATTTATCTGAAATGGTATTTTTCCACCAATCACATTTCCATATGTAGATCAGATTCTGTACATACCTACATTCAGTTTTGTGTATCTCACCAGCTCAGTCTGTTAGCACAGTAGATTCCTAGTCCTGGCTGCTTGTAGCATATATGCAATCCTATCAAAGCCACAAATCCCCATGCGTCATTCAACAATCTATTAAGCTCCTGCTATGGATAGATCATATACTAGGACCTAGAAGTACAAAGACAAAAATAACTGCTTTCTCACAAGGAATATTCAACCACTTTTAACAGAAAATAAGTTCCAGGACCCAGGCAAAGGAGGTAGCAGACTGGATTAACTCCTTGCAATAATTCCTATCCTGAAATTCCTACAGAGCCATGGCTTTATGCCATTTAAATTTAGCTGATCAGAAATAGCAATCCCAGCACCAAGTTTTGTCATAGTTGTAGAGCCGCTAGATTAGTAGCATGTCTACCTTGCTTGAACTGAACTGTATGAATGAGCCCACAAGAAAACATGGTACCTCTCTGATCTTACCAGTACATTGGTGTAACTGGAAAGAGGGTAAAGAAAGCCAGAAATCAAGATGGAGGCTTTGGGGAAACATATTGATTGTAGACAAAAAATTAGCCCCCAACTATTTCTGCAGATAGCATCCTTATCTGTTAGGGACTTTCTGGCCTGTATCTTTTCTATACACTATGAATTTAAATCATCTTGGCTTTTAGAATTATTTCTCACTTTAGCCTCATCTCTTCTTTGGGCTCATGTATGTAGGGACATATACTCCCTCTGAGTGAGAGAGGGCTGGAATGTGAATCCTTTTTTCCAGGTGGATATCAGTGTTGCTTGACTACCCAAATTGCTTGTAGTCGATAATGGCATTTGCCATTATTCAGGTTCCCCGGTAGAGGGCTCCAGAGACCTTGGGAGAAGCTGCTGTCCCAGGGTGCTGAAGAGTATGCAGTATATGAAGGCAGAAAACTTACTTATTTACTTGGTAGTTAAAAAATTGTCCCTGGTGTCATGTAGTATCTAGAACCCCAGATGTTTTCACTACATAGGCGGGGATCCCCTCAGAGCTCCTGGACTTCAATACCAGTTGTTCATAGGCTTCCTCTCCTGGGATTCCCTATGCACCGGGACAGTTTGAGTTTCATGGTGTCCATCCTAGCAAGATAGATTGTCCATTGGGTCCCCATTACCTCACTGGAAATAACTTCCTATTGGACAATGTGGAGGGGTTTCTTTAGGAGCTCAAGGAAACTTTTGACCTCTCTTGCTTTAGGGTTAAAAATGAGAATCAATATGTTTGCTGGCTCTAGCAGAAACAAAGGACCACAGTAGGATATGTCATTCTCTTGAAGTCTAAGTCAAGTAAATGCCCTGTCCTGAAAGATCAGGTTTCTAGGGATTTAGCTACCCATGTGCCCACAGTAGTGTGATGGAGCTTATTGGGCTCTAGACTTGGAATCAGAAAAATCCACGTCAGACACTCTCTTAACTGAATGGCCTTGGACAAGTCATCTAACCTTATGTGCCTACCTCTTTTCCTTATGTGTAAAATGAAGGGATTTGATTTAAGGTCCCTTGCAACTCTAAATCTATGATTCCTGTGATCATAGGTCAAGGGCCCATAATAGATCAATAAGAAGTCCACATGGATCCACCTGGAACGGATGCCCACTTTCACACAAAGCCTATGGTTCCTCAGCTTGGAAGAGTATTAATGCTGCTGCTATATCTCATTCTACAGGAGCATGTCAGAAGTTTCCCTAAATAATTTGAAGAACTCCTCAATATTAACTAATAGAGGGATGGGCCCTATGGAGAAGGGATGCCCCTAGTGGGTACTATCAGATTTTATTTCACAAAAGCCACTTTGGTCAAGGATGTGAAAAATTTCCATAGGTGAAGGTATAGAAATAGTTTTATTTAGCAAAGAAACTCCTGGAGATTCTCTGCCAGACCTGCAAAGTAACTTATGAAACTCTGTTGTGATGATGATCAAGGAAATCAATTCCACGAGCTTCCAGAGCTATCCATTCTTTTCCTTCGTTACCTTTTAACTTGACTAGATGATAGTTTTCCTTGTAATTTGGCTCATTTGTGGCTCAGCATTCCTTGTTTTTGACTTCTAGATTCCTGTCTCACTACTGGTAGTGTCAGTCTATCAACAAGCATTGAATAAGCGTCTCTTCTGTGTGCCAGGCCCTTTGCAAGGCTCTGGGGCAATACAAAGACAAAAATGGGAGACAATATATACTCATAGAGTTATGTTCCAAATAAATACAAGCTTATTGGGGGGCAGGGAGCATGGGATGAGAAAATGTCTCATATCGAAGGTGGTACTTGAGGTGAGATTTGAAGGAAACTAGGTATTCTAAGAGACACGAGGGAGGAAGGAGTGTATTTTCATCAGTAGGGGCCTCTTTGCAAAGTCAGAGAGCTGGGAAATGGAGTGTCATGTGTGAAGAACAGCGAGCAACCCAGCTTGGATGGAAAAAGTAGTGAGATGAGAATGTGAATGACAGCAAATGGTATATCATGGTCAGAACAGGGAGTATGTGTTTGTCCACATGTCATGTCCCACTTCCTTATGGGCAGAAAAGGAGGGCAAAGCCCAGAGTGTGCTCAGGATTAATAATAGAGAGCATTCTTCAGTATAGTGCCTTATTCCAGATCTCAGAAATCTCTAAGATAGAAGATCCAAGTGTTAGGAAGGAAGTCAAGTCAGCAAGCATTTGTTAAGCACCTACTATGTATTAACACAGCATTAAGCGCTGGGGTACAAAGGGGGGCAAAAATAGTCCCTGTCCCAAGGAATTCAGAATTTAACAGGGGAAGCAACGTGCAAACTACTATGTACATGCATGATTCTATACAGGATTAATTAGAGATAATCACAGAGAGAAGGCACTAACTATCATTAAGAGGAACTGGGGAAGGCGTCTTGTGGAAGGCGATATTTAAGATTTGAAGGAAGCCAGGGAATCCCTGAAGCAGAGAGGAGAGAGAGTGTTCCAGGCATGGCGGACAGCCAGTGAAAATACTTGGAGTCAAGAGATGGGGTGATATATTGGAGGAATGGCAAGGAAGCTGGTGTCATTGGATCAAAGAGTATGTGGAAGTAAAATGTGGTCTGAGTTGAGGACTAACAGGTCTAAATTCCAATGCAGTCTCCACAGAACCAGGTATAAGGGAACCACACTGAACAGTGTTTCAGTTATTGACAAGTTGTGCGAAGTACAAACCCAAAGCAGTGCATGTTGTAGCCAATAACATAGGTTATCTCTTTTTTATAGCGATGCTATGCCTCCACCATGTCAACCCTTGTCAACTGAAAGTTATACAGCTAGACAAAGGTGAATGATGAAAATCAATGATACTGTTTTTCTGAAGGTAATCCTAGAAGAGTTTTGAATGTGTTTCAAGCAATGCCTACATCAATGAATAAATGTATAACCTCCTTTACTTGTAATATGACTTTGATAAAGAATCTACAGTTAGGTAAATTCAGAACTGGTTGAACCAGATCTAAAATGGGTTAAGAAGTGGAAGTAGGAGGGTCTTCTGTGGGATTTCATGGGACTTTGAACTTGGCCCTGTTCTCATCAGTACTTTAGCCAGTGACTTGGCTGAAGACATAGATTAAGAAATAAATCTATGAGGGATTAGCTAACACATTGGATTTCATAATTAAGATTCAAAAAGATCTGGACAGGCTACAACAATGGTCCAAATCTAATGACATGAAATTAATAGGAATAAATGTAAAGACTCTGGTTTAAAAATAGTCATGGGACAGATATAGTTAGAAAATTGTTCATGTGAAAAAGTTTCTGAGGATTTTAGTGGACCTAATGTCAATCAGCAGTGTGATGTGGCAACCTTCTTCAGTACTTCAAAGATTTCTCATTTTAATGTGGTGTAATCTGATCTGTTAGCCCTCAAAAGTAACTGTGGCTAAAAAGTTCTTTACTCTGTGGTCACTAGATAAGCCTTCCCAAAATTAGCTAGGTTAGTCCTCAGATAGCAGACACACAACTTGTCCAGCTTTTGTAGGCCTTTCCAGGGCTTGTGTTTCCCTGACCTAGTCTTCCAGAATTCAGGGTTGTTGCTGTATCATAATGAGGCATTGGAATAGTACTTTAGTGGCCCTGCTCTCTGTTAATTAGCATAGACAATCTTAGGTAGAATTAATAGAAGCAAGGTCCAGATATTCAATTCAGTTCCACGTTTATTATAGGTCTTTTGTATGTATGGCACTGTTCTGGGTTTTGGAGGATACAAAGAATAAAAATGACACAATACTTCTCTTCAGGGAGCTTCCATTCTAATGGAGGAGTTCACATTCTAATGATTAAGGTCCTCAATGCATTTGCCCTGTGTGTGGTAAGGCAAAATGGGCTCCTTAGCACTTGAGTTTGGCTTTTGTTTACTTTGAGTGAAAGTACTTTCAGCTGTTAAGTGCTAAGCCCCAGGCCCAAAGTCCTATTAGGTGTGAAACCTGTGTGGGTGTAGATTGATGACTTAAGAGGGGCCAACTCGGGAACCAATGGCCTCTGGTCATGCAGGCGGGGCTTGAGGACGCCAGAGGCTCGGCTGTGAGAAAAGGCGAGCCAAGCTGAAGCTGAAAAAAAGCCGAAGCAGGAGCTGCAGAAGCAGAGCTGACCGGTGTGTAGACCCAGGAGTGCGAGCAAGGACTTGAGGCCAGTAAATATGATTTCGTTAAATAGTATCTTGTTTTTCTGTGGCCTCCTGGTTACTCTTGTGAGGCGGGCTTACTGATCCTGGAGTCTTTTGGTCAAGATGTCAGAATGGGGAGGCTGGTTCGTAGATCTGTTGCTGTGGGGCCTAAATAAATGTTTTGTTGCTTTCTACTTAGAGAATCCCTCATACCTTGCAGTTTCGAACCATTCAAATATATATTTGATTATATTTGAGATCATAAATTTAGCCTTCCTATTACACCCTGGTCAGACCATATGTAGAACATTGTATCCTCTTTTTGGTGCCACCTTTTAAGAATGGCATTAACAAGCTGGTGGCCTATCCAGAGGAGAGTGACTAGGATTGTGAAGGACCTTGATGCCATGAAATACAGGGATCAGCTGAAGGGTCCTAGGCACTTTTAGGTTTCCTAAGTTACCATGTCATCCTCCTGGGCTCCCGGAAGTGTGGCCCCCAACTTACCTCTGCAGCCTCATCAAGTTATCCCACAAGCACAGGCTGTATCAGGTCCTAAGCTAATTGGAGTGGGGTGGCAAGTGTGTGAATAATGAAGAGTAACGAGAGGATATATGGGATATATGCGCGTACATAAATAAATTCATGATACATGTAGAGTAGATGGAGGGAGGCAACCTTTTCCCATCCGCTTGTCACTACTCTCTGCCTCAAATGTATTTATTTATCTGTGTACATGTTATAGTCTTCAGGAGAATGTAAGCTCCTTGAGAATAGAAACTTTTGTTTTTTAATCTAACTCCTCCTTGGGCACCTGCATTGGTAACTAAGATGGAGCTCCAGGTGGGGCCAATGAAGGGAGGTCTGATTATATCTTCACTCCCAAGTAGGCCCCAAACCCTTAGCTACTAGGTGCTAAGCCTATATGGGCGTGAAGCCCCCAGGGTCCTAAGGGGAGTTGCTAAGACCAGAGCCAATAATAAGCTTAAGTTCTGGTTGCTCAGATGATGTTTGATGACGCTAAAGAGTGCATAAAAAGAGATAACAGAGATATTTGCTTAGGGCTCTCACTTTTGGCAGTGTGCTGATGTGGAGACTCTGGGCAGCTGTAGTTAAGAGCCCTCCAGCTTGTAAACCCAGATGTTCAGACTTTGTTAAACTCTGGTAACTATGCATTGAGATTTGAATCAGACAAGGTCTGTCTGTTGATGTTTGTAATTTGTTTGTATTTGCTCTGAAGTTCAGGGTACTGGCTTTTTTGCCTGAACTAAGCGAATGATATTTGTATGCTGGATTAAAGAAAGATTGTTAACCCCTTAACGTTGCTTTCCTTAGTAAAGCAGATCAAAAGAAACTGGGCTTGCAGCATTCTGTGTGCTAGTTGTTGTTGGTTTTACACAGCCACAGTAGCTGCTAGCAAGATCGTTGCAACAGCACCATATTTCCTACTCAGTAATCCTTAAATGTTTACTGAATTGAAAAGAGACAGGGGACACAAAGTAATGAATAGCTTAAAGGGGGTTCTGCTCAGCCCCAGAGGAGAGAACTAAGAACCAGAGGAGGCAGATTTGAGGTGGATTAAAGCCCAGTTCCAAAAAGATGGGCTGCCTTAGGAGGCAGTGGGTCCCTTTTTTTTCTGGAGGTATTCCAGCAGAGACTAGATGTCTTTGTTCTGTGGGCAGAATTAGTTTTCACTTAAACACATGTTTTTCTTCCTTTCCTTTCCAGATTACTGAGCACTGATAGAAGAAATACTGTACAATGAAAGTAAATTTGCTTTTTGTTCTGCTCTTAAGAGTATCTGTATTTCAGTCCCCTAATGAAGAACTGGAGAAAGAGAAAACAGTGCAAGGGAACCTCAAGAAGAACATAGACGAAGCATCTAGAAGGTTACAGCAGGCGCATGAAGAGATCTGTAGACTGACCAAAAAAATAGATACAAAGGAAAAAGAACACAATAAACTCGGTAAACTTGGAATTTATTAAAAATCATCATCTCTGATTGTTGTAATGAAGCTTTGTCAGAATAATTTTCATTTTACAAAATCAAAATGGAGGGAAAAGTGTCCTCTGATGAACTGAAGACAGCTTGAGGGCTGCCCTGAGAGCCTATGCTCATGGAGGCCAAGCGCTCTGAGGGCTGCCATACACAGCCACACTCATCACCTCTTTGGGAGCTGCTGGGAGTTGGATTTATCTCTTCTACTCACTGATTTGTGATGTTTTGAAGCAGCTCACTTAATTTGACTAAGCTTTTTATCTTTCCTAAGTTCTTAAAGTTCTTTTCATATTTATAAAGTGTCTCTGTAAAACAAGGATACTAATTTCGAGAAGTGATGCACAGAGATCTATCATGTTCTTTTACAGACAGATCTTACAAATTGATTTTCTCCAGACTTCTTTTTTGGACTAAAGAATTGTTCCAGAATTGGGGACTCTGATTTAACCTCATAAAATAGGTTACAGAAGAGTCCACATTTTGTATCTCTGGAGTAGACTCACTGACCTTCATGTAGGTCACAGTTTCTTTCCCTAGAGAAAAACTGCCATGTTCACGTTCCTGAATTCAAGAAATATCCATGTCGACTGTTCTCCAGAACAGTTTTAGCACAGAGGAGAGCTGGATTTCCTTTCAATTTCATTTGAAGTTGGAGGTTTCAAGGGCATCCTTAGTGTAGAGGATTTCATGTTAAAGTGCCTCTATGTCAAAAGCGATCGAGTGTAGGGTTAGAGTGAGCAGAGTTAGAAAGACCTGAGTTCAAAGCTTCTCTCAGAGGATCCCTGATCCCTGGGCAAGTCTCTGAACTTCTCAGAGCCTCAGTGGCCTCATCTGTAAAATGGAGATAAGAACAATACTTACGGAGTTGTTATGAGGATCAAATGAGATAATATGAAGTGCTTCGTAACCTTGAAAGCATGTACAAATGCTGCCTGTTATTAATATTAATAATAATTTCCATTATTTAATAAATTGTAAATAATTTATTTCTTATTGTAATATTATCAATAATAAATTTAACACCTAACTCCTAAAGTTGTCGTGAGGATAATATTTGTAAAATATATTGCAAACCTTAAGGAACTGTATAAAGGCTAGCTATTATTATTATGATTAATGCAACAATCTTTGACCTGTATTGACTTTGTGGGTTGAGCTAATGACAAGTATACTTTTATAAAAACTGCTTTGAGATTTCTGCTTTACACAGAGCTAAGAAGAATTTAGCTTTTCTTAGGAATTTTTATTTTTTGAAAATATTTTTATTTTCAGTTCCAAATTCTCTCTCTCACTACCCCATCCCTCACCTATTGAGATGGCAAGAAGTAGGATATCTATTATGCCTAGGAAGTCAGGTAAAACATATTTACACATTAGCCATGTTGTGGGAAAAAAGTAAGAAAAATGAAGAGAAAAATATGCTTAAATCTGCAGTCAGAATCTGTCAGTTCTTTATTTCTAAGTAGATAGCATCTTTTTTTATGAGTTCATAGGCATTTTTAAAGCAACTGATACAACATTTTAGTTGTTTTTAAAACTACTAATTTTTAAAAAATATTAATGCAAATTACTTATTTCTATTCATCTTTTGCCATTGCAATTTGATTTAGAATATATTTGTTACAAAACAGGTTTATTTTAACAATTAAAGAGTAGGATAATAACTGTGATTTGAGAGATTAAATCCTGAGGTTATCTGATTCTTAAAATCAGTGAAAATTATTTCCTGAGCTACTTGTCATTTTTTCAGACTGAACTGTAACTAATGATTTTTTGCAAATTAAGATTCTAAATAGTTACTCCCCCCAGTTAGCGAAGACCTACTTTCCCCCATCTTGGACTTCATATAGCCCTTCATGAGCACTTCTTGTACGCACTCATCATGTATTATTTTGTGTCATAATCGTATATATACATATGTGCATGTATTTATATGTACATATATAACATATATATGTGTATACACACACACATACACATATATCTGTATAACCATACCTGTAGCTATACCCTTATACCATACTACACTACAGGTTCCCTCATGGAGTTAGAGGGACTGTTCCTTAGCTAAAAATTTTATCTTCCCTATCTGCAAGTATAATCAATCAACAAGCATTTATTAAGCCCATACTGTATGCCAGCCATATCCAGGCTTTGGATACAAAGACAGAAATGATGGCTCCCAGCCTTCAAAGAGTTCACTGTATAGCAAAAACAAGCATTTATTAAATGCTTACTACGGGCCAGGTACCACAGGGGTAGGGGAAAGGGAGAGGGCATACAAAAAAAAGGCAAAAACAATCCAGGCCCATAAGGAGCCATATCATAATGCAGATAGACAACTTGTACTCATATAAATATATACAAAATGCTCATGAGGTGGCTTTGAGAGGGTTGGCTCTTGGCAGCTGGGGAGATTAAGGAAGGCTTCATGTGTCTCAAGCTGATTCTTGAAGCAAACTAGAGTTTCCTAGAGACATAGGTGAAAAGAGAGTACACTCCAGGCATGGAGGACAGCCAATACAAAGACTCTGAGATAGAAGAGGGAAGGCATGTGTCCAGAGCAGTGAATAGGCCAGGATTGCTGAATCACATGAGTATGTGGAAAGGAGAAAGGAAGGAAGGAGGGAGAAGACTGGAAAGTAGAAAGGGGCCAGGTTGTGAAGATATTTCAAACTGACTCAGTCCATTGTTCAATTAAATTAGTTTACCTAATTTATTTTATTTGTTTTAGTCTTCAAAAGTAAAGTTTTAAAATGCTTTCAGTTTTTTCATAGTCACATTTTTTTTTTTTACATATTGAGCCTAATGGTCTATGAGACTTCTAATGACTATAATAGAAAATTTGCCTTCTATATGCCATAAATTGTGATCTTGCTTTGAAAGATGTGAATGAATGAAGAAACATTTATTAATTAAACTTATACTGTGTGCCAGGCACTGTGCTAAGTGCTATGGTATAAATGAAAAAACAAACAGTCCCTGTTTGATGTTAGGAAACTCATATTCTAATAGAAGAAGAAAGCATATATAGGGCATGGTAACCAGGGAAGGGAGTTTTGGTCTGGGTAGTCATAGAGATAGCGAGTTGTGACATAGGACAGTCAACTTACATGTGTTTTCTAGAAACAGTTGGGGATGGGGGCAGGGTGGAAGAGAATAGGTTGTATACTCCAATGGCAAGATGGCCTGAATGGATGACTAGATGGGATATGAAGGTGATGGATGGTCTGGTCTGGTGTCTGGAGCCAGCCAGATGTAGTTGGCTAGCTAAATTTGCACCCAGTCTGTCCCCAGGCAAGATATCTGAGCCCCAAAAGAGGACTTCCAAAATGGATGGATACAAATTTGATGTTTATTCTAATTTTTTTTAGGTGGGGATAGATGGACTAATATATAAGCTGATTATTTGTCAGTCATTTATTCATTTAACTAGTATTTTTTTTAACACCAATACACCAATAGTAATAATAGAATATATTTAATATGGCACTTTATGGTTACAAAATGCTCGACAAATATTATCTCATTTGATACAATGTGCTCAGGCTATGAGATATGGGGGACAGGAAGAGAATATAAAAAGACTGATAGTAGAAAAAGTTCTATCCTTGGAGTTAGAAGACTGAGTGTGTATCCCTCTTCTGACACATAAACAATTTTTCTAAAACTCTTATAACTATGGGCAAGTCAGTTCTCTGAGACTGATTCTTTATCTGTAAGAGGGGTTATATAATATTGTATATTATTGACCTCCATAATTATGTAGAAAACAAAACTTTATAAATCTTAAAGGCCCATGTAGATATGATATTGTTATTTTTAAAATGATACCTGCATTTGAGCTCAGAATTAGTAAGATAAGACATATACATATGAAACATTTAAATATGAAAAAAAAAACATAATACAAGGCAGTGCTTACTTAAATTCTAAGGTCTGATATAGTCTGAGGTTAAGAACAGTTCCATTTTTTTGTCTTCGTATACCCTGTGCCTATTGCAATCCCTGGCACATAATAGGTACTTAATAATGCTTGTTAAAGTTATTTATTTTTAATTTATTTGTGATTTTACAGTTTTGTTATTTTTTGTGCAATTCTGAATATTTAGCACGGTTTAGTTAAAGACTTTTTGTCTTTAGTGCATACAAGAAGTGCTCATAAAGACTAAAAACTTAAAGTTTATATTGGAGCACTTTACATTTTGCCTTTGAAGATGCAAAGGAATGAAATTTGGTGAATAAACATATACTAATTTGATATATAAGTAAGTATGCAATATTTCTTTTTCTTTTAGAGCTTGCCTTAGAATCAGCCCAACTAGAAATTGAGGCATTAAAAGAAAATTTGAGAAGACTTAAAGAAAATGGTAAGTCATTTTAATCATTATTAGCATTTTCAGATCACATAGGTACAGTATTTCATTTTGGCTAGATACCTTATATTTCCAGTGTGCCAAATGTCTCCTCAGCTTCAATTCTTTCACTAGTAACAGAAATTTATAATTACCCAGAGGTGAATTTGTGAATTTACTACTAGGATTACATGTGTAGAAATTCTTTGTAATTAAATCTCACAATCAGGACGTCTCATTGTTAATAGAATAACTATAGAAATCATTAAGGACAGCTGGGTGACTCAGTGGATAGAGCTTGGGCCCTGGAGTCCAAATCCAAGTTCAGACACTTATTAGTGACCTTGGCTGGGCAAGTCACTCAACCTCCTTGGCCTCCATTTCCTCATCTGTAAAATGAACTGGAGAAGGCAATGACAAACCATTCCAGAATCTTTGCCAAGAAAACCCCAAATGGGGTCACAAAGAGTTGGACATGACTGAAACAACTGAACAATAGAAAATATTGGAAATACGAACACATATGACTAATTACAATTTATGTTCCCTGCTTTAAGAAAATCAGTAATTTAAAATAAAAATTATAAACCAAATAATTAAGGGATTATTATTCCCATAAAAAATTGTTTCAGGCATTACGTAACATGCCTTTCGTCTTTGCTGGCTCTAATCCCTGCTACTAGAGATACTGAGGCCAAGGAGGCTAGGCTGATTGGTCATCTACACTAAGTGGGTTTTGATATAGTGAGCCCTTAGGAGTAGGAGGCTACCAAGTTGCTTAGGGAAGGGCAAGCTTGCCCTTGTCAAAAACAGAGCAAGTCAAACTTCCATGCTGATCAGTAGTAGCCCCTGCCCTTTCAGCCTGAGTGAGATAGGGACACCCCATCTAAAAAAAAAAGAAAAAATGTTTGTTGTTGTTCTAGTACTTAGCACAGTACCTGACGCTGTTTACTGACTTAATTCATTAATTGACTTAATACTTAATGTTTACTGACTAATAGAAAGTTATGAATAGGTAATTTATATAAGAAGAAATCCAGGCTATAAATTGCCATATGAAAAATGCTGTAAATCAGTGAGGTTAAATTCAAATAGAAATGATCCCTGGGGGCATTATATTGACTTAGAAAAAATTAACATCTATGTTATATTATATTTTAAATTGTTTTGTGGAACATTTCCCAATTACATTTTAATTTGATTGATCCTGGGGAGTTGTTTCCACAATCTAGCTTGCAGCTTCTGTGGGGGGGTCCAGATCCACTCACAGCCAGTACCCAGAAAGCTGCCGGACAGCCAGAAAGCCCAGGTTCTTTTGATATGCCTTAATAAGGAGAGCAAGCTTAAGGGGTTGGCAAGCTTACTTTAATTCAGCACACAAATATCATTCACTTA
>CM053622.1:761473805-761495415 GCA_028646595.1 Phalanger gymnotis
GCCCACAGGGGTTTCACACCTGATAGAGCTTTGGGCCTGGGGCTTAGCGTTTAACAGGTGAAAGTACTTTCACCATAAACAAAAGCCAAACTCCTCAAGGGCACCCATTAAACTAAGCCCATTTTGCCTTACTGGCACAGGTGGGTAAAAGGAGTCCTACCAAAGGCTTTTTATGATACAAATATGGTGCTGAGAGCCAAATTGGGAAGAGCCAGAACAAATAAAGAAAATTATAAACCAAGTTCCCCAATGAAAATAGATGCAAAAATTTTAAATAAAATATTACCAAAGAGATTATAGCAATTTATCATAAGGGTAATACATTATAACCAGGTGGGATTTATACCAGGAAGGCAGGGCTGGTTCAAAATTTGAAAAACTATCAGCATAATTGGCCATATCAATAACAAGGTTAACAGTAATCATATGATTATCTCAATAGATGTGGAAAATTTTTTTGACAAAATACAATACCTATTCCTATTAAAAACACTAGAGAGCATAGGAATAAATGGAATTTTCCTTAAAATGATAAGTAGCATCTAAAACCATCAACAAGCATTACATATAATGGAGATAAGCTAGAAGCATTTCCAGTAAGATCAGAGGTTAAATAAAGATGTCCATTATCACCGCTGTCATTCATTATTGTACTAGAATGTTAGGTTTAGCAACAAGAGAAGAAACAGAAATTGAAGGAATTAGAATAAGCAGAGAAGAAACAAAGCTAACACTCTTTGCAGATGATATGATGGTATACTTAGAGAATCAACTAAAAAACTACTTGAAACAATTAACGACTTCAGCAAAGTTGCAGGATATAAAATAAACCTACGTAAATCATCAATATTTCTATGTATTACTAATAAAGCCTAGCAACAAGAGATAGAAAAAGAAATTCCATTTAATGTAATTTTGCCAAGACAAAGCCAGGGCCTCTATGAACACAATTACAAAACACTTTTTCACACAAATAAAATCAGATCTAAATAATTGGAAAAATATCAGTTGCTCATAGGTAGGCCAAGGTAATATTAAAATGACAATTCTACCTAAACTAATTACTTATTCAGTGCCATACTAATCAGACTACCAAAAATTATTTTATGGAGCTAGGAAAAGTAATAACAATTCATCTGGAAGAGAAGAGGTCCAGAATATCAAGGGAATTAATGAAAAGAAATGCTAGGGAAGGTGGCCTAGCCATACCAGATCTAAAACTTTATTATAAAGCAGCAATCATCAAAACTACTTGGTACTGGCTAAGATATAGAGTAGTGGATCAGTGGAATAGGTTAGACACAAGACAGTAGTCAATGACTGTAGTAATCTACTGTTTGATAAACCCAAAGACTCCAGCTTCTGGCTTAAGAACTGGCTATTTGACAAAAACTGTTGGGAAAACTGGAAAATAATATGATAGAAACTGGGCATACACCTATCTTACACCATATACCAAAATAAAGTCAAAATGGTTCCCAATTCAGATATCAAGGCTGATACTATAAGTAATCTGGGAGAGCAGGGAATAGTTTACCTGTCAGATTTATGGAGAAGGGAAGAATTTATGACCAAACAAGAGGTAGAGAAAATTATGAAATGCAAAATGAATAATTTTGATGATATTAAATTGAAAAGTTTTTTGTACAAACAAAACTAGTGCGACCAAGATTAGGAGAGAAGCAGAAAACTGAGAATTTTTACAACCAGTGTCTCTGATAAAGGCCTCATTTCTAAAATATATTATAAGAATGAAAGTCATTCCCCAGTTGATAAATGGTCAAAGAATATGAACAGGCAGTTTTCAGAGGAAGAAATTAAAGATATCTAGTCATATGAAAAAATTCTCTAAATCACTATTGATTAGAGAAACACAAATCAAAACAGCTCTTAGGTACCACATCACAGCTGTGAGATTGGCTAACATGACAAAACAGGAAAATTATAAATGCTGCAGAAGATGAGGGAAAAATGGAACACTAATACATTGTTGGTGGAGTTGCGAACTGATCTAGCTATTCTGGAGAGCAATTTGGAACTGTGGCCAAAGGGCTATAAAAATGTGCATACCCCTTTGACCCAGCAATACTACTTCTAGGGGTGCATCCCAAAAAGATCATACAAATGGGAAAAGACTCACAGGTACAAAAATATTTATACCAGATCTTTTTGTGGTAGCAAAGAATTGGAAAATGAGGGGATGCCCATCAACTGGGGAATGTCTGAACAAGTTGTGGTATATGAATGTAATGGAATACTATTGTGCTGTAATGATGAGCAGGCAGACTTCAGAAAAACCTAGAAAGACTTAAATGAACTGATGCTGAGTGAGGGGAGCAGAACTAGGAGAATATTATACACAGTTGCAGACATGCTATGCGATGACTAACTTTGATAGACTTGGCTCTCCTCAGCAATGCAAGATTCTAAGACAACTCCAAGAGATTCATGATGGAAAATGCTATCCACATCCAGAGAGAGAATTATGGAGTCTGAATGCAGATTGAAGTGAACTATTTGCTCTCTCTTTTTTGTTTTGTTTTGTTTCTTCCTTCTCATGGTTCATTTCATTGATTATAAGCCTCCTTTGCAACATGACTAATGTGAAAATATCAGATTGCAGGCCATCTTAGAGGAGGGGAGGGAGAAGACGGGGAAAAATTAGGAACTCAAAAGCTTGTGGAACTGAATGTTGTAAACTGAAAACAAGTTAATTTAAAAGAAAAAAAATAAAGACTATATACCTAAAAAATAGAAATGCAAGGGAAAGTGGCCTAGCTGTGTACCACATCTAAAACTGTATTATAAAGCAATAATAATCAAAACTACTTGATACTACTGGCTAAGAAATAGAGTGGTGGATCAGTGAAATAGGTTAGGTACACAAGACGTAGTAGTCAACGACTATAGTAATCTATGGTTTGGTAAATCCAAAGACTCCAGCTTCTGGGATAAGACTCACTATTTGACAAAAACCAGGAAAACTGGAAAATAGTATGGCACAAACTAGGCATAGACCAGCATCTTATACCATATACCAAGATAAGGTCAAAATGGGTACACAATTTACTTGTCAGATCTATGGAGAATGGAAGAATTTATAACCAAATAAGAGACAGAGTACATCAGAAATGCGAAAATGGATAATTTGGATTACATTAAATTAAAAAGGTTTTGTACAAACAAAGTCAATGCAACCAAGATTACAAGGAAGCAGAAAGCTGGGAAAGAATTTTTACAGCCAATGTCTCTGATAAAAGCCTCATTTCTAAAATATATAGAGAATTGAGTCAAATTTATAAGAATACAAATCAATCCCCAATTGAAAAAATTGTCCAAAGATATGAGCAGGCAATTTTTGGATGAAGAAATCAAAACTATCTATAGTCATATGAAAAAATGCTCTAAATCACTATTGATTGAGAAATACAAATTAAAACAATTCCGAGGTACACATCACACATATGAGATTGGCTAACATGACAAAACAGGAAAATGATAAATGTTGGAAGAGATGTGGAAAAATTAAAGCGTTAACGCAATGTTGGTGGAGTTGTGAACTGATTCAATCATTCTGGAGAGAAATTTGCCCAAAGGACTAACTGTGTATATCCTTTCATCCAGCAATGCCACTACTAGGTCTGTATCCCAAAGAAATAAAAAGGGAAAAGAATTCACATATACAAAAATACTTATAGCAGCTCTTTTTGTGGTGGCAAAGAGTTGCAAATTGAGGGAATGCCCATCAGTTGGGGAATGGTTGAACAAGTTGTGGTATATGATTGTAATGGAAACTATTGTTCCATAAGAAATGAGAAACAGACAGATTTCAGAAAACCTAGAAAGACTTACATGAACTGATGCTGAGTGAAATGAGAACGAGGAGAACATTGTGCACAGTAACGGCAACATTGTGTGATGACCAACTTTGTTGAACTTAGCTCTTCTCAGCAATGCAAGCATCTAAGTTACTTCCAAAAGACTCATGATGGAAAATGCTATCCACATCCAAAGACAGAACTATGAAGTCTAAATTCAGATCAAAGCATATTATTTTCTCTCTTTTTCCATTTCTTGTGGTTTTTTCCCTTTTGCTCTGATTCTTCTTTTTTTGGGAGGGAAGAAGGCAGGGCAATTGGGGTTAAATGACTTGCCCAAGGTCACACAGCTAGTAAGTGTTTCAAGTGTCTGAGACCAGATTTGAACTCAGGTCCTCCTGACTTCAGGGCCATTGCTCTACCCACTGTACCACCTAGCCATCCCTTTGATTCTTCTTTCACAACATGACTAATGTGGGAATGCGTTTAATGCGATTGTACATGTATATCCTATATCAGATTGCTTCATGTCTTGGAAAGGGGGAAGGGGAAGGAGGGACTAAAATTTAGAATTCAGAATCTTATAAAAGTGAATGTTGAAAACTAAAAATTAATTAATTTAAAAAAAACACCCAGCAACAACGGATACCACTGTTTCCTTCTGCTCCCACATCACCCACTAATTGGAGAAATTTTTAGCTAAGGTCTGGGCATTTTCACATGGTAAATGTATTGTGATTAAAACTGAGAAGAGGAGACACCCATAAGACTTTAGCAATGATCCAAGCATGAGACTCTGAGGGCCTGGTTTAGAGTAGTGGCTTTCATAACAGAGAAGAAAATATTATGGAAAATCAGAATGAGCAAAAATCTAACTCAGGAATATGGCTTAGAGCCATGTTCCTTCAGAAGCATTGTCAGGGAGTCTGTCTTAGCTCTGAACCTGCTGGTAATCTGGGAAATCCTGCCATAAGGACTGTCTCTGCTCTCTGCTCCCCTCTAAAGAGGTCTTATTGTCCATCTGCTTTCTGTGGCCAGGTTCACAGTTGGAGCTCCGGCACTATGTAATACATCCTGATGCAGACCTTAGCCTTGGACTCTTTTAATACTTCACCTGCCTGTTCATCTCCTTCTATGCCCCAAAACATAACTTCATTTCAGGCTCACAGCATCTAGTAAAGTGCCTTGTTTAGAAGGGGGCCTCTGTAAATATTTATTCATAGAATCCTCGGATCCTCATAAACCTACAAGGATAAGCCTACTCATAGTCCTGAAGCTGAAAAATTCCCTCCTCTTCAGTATCCTCACAAATAGCTATTTGCTCAGAAATCTTCCCACTGCCTCCAAAGACAGGGCATTCCACTTTTTAATAGAGCTGATAGGAGAATGTTCCTAACATTAAGCCTAAATTTACTTCTTTGCAATTTCTACCTATTACTCCTAGCTCTGCCTTCGGGCAGAATAAGAACAAGTCTTAATTCCTGTGCCTTGTGCCAGACTAGAGGACAGCTATTATATTTCCTTTAAGTCTTCTCATTCTTCAGGCTAAGCATATCGTTGATTGATTCTTGCAGTGTGACTCATTCATTGGCTCTCAGGGATTGTGCTTTGAGTTGTTACTTCTTTGCTATTTATGATGCTAGACGTATTCAAAATGTCTTGGTAAGGCTACTATCCCCAGGTATGGAGAAGAGATAAGGAGGTGGATGACTCAGAGACATTGAAATAGCAAGTGGCTCAGGAGCTAACCTTAGCAGAAGTGATGGGCTTTGAGAAGAATGAGGTACCTAGCAAGTGTGAGTTTGGAAGTAAAGATTTATCAGGGAAGAGGAACCTGGCATCGGACAATTTCTTCCCCAGGTACGAAGAGACGAGCTCAGTTCAGGTGGTTTTCTAAATGGCTATGAAGAAATAACCATTAATTAGTTTTAATGTACAAGTTTTAACACTGGTCAGTTAGAGCAAGAATGGCAAGTGCTCTGTCATGCTGTAAGATTGATGCACAGAAATCTTAATTCAGTTAAGGAAAAGGCAAGAGTAAGTCAGGGAGCTGGCATGAGATGAAGGTAGAGGCAAAGGAAGCAGATACAGCAGAAGTCATAGATGAGAACCTATGCTGGGACAGGGGCCAGCCTGGCCAAATAGACACATGTATGGTCAGCAGGCCAATTGGAGTTAGAGCTATCAAGGATTGTGAGGGAAGGGGCCAGACTGAAGTCCATGGTAACAGCCAGATTTTCTCCCTGAAGGACAAGTTCTATTAACAGATGCTTGTAGCCAATTAACCACCTTTTAATCAGGGACTCCTTTTTTTAAGTAACCCTGGTATATCTAAAGAGACTCCAGGGCAGAGGTCTAACTCCACTAGGACAATAGCCTCATCTTCTTCAGTCCATTAATTTTAAGTCTGACAGTAGGCAACAGTTCTGTATCCTCAGGGTAGACAGATCTTTGCCAAGTTCCAGCTGGATGCATAGTCACTTGAGTCTGCAGGGTCATTACTGTCTAATTTGTCAGCTGTGGTTGGAGGCCTTTTAACAGGACTTTTGCCCAGGGCCTGAACAGGAGACACTTGTCAACCATGGTAACATACATGGGCTGCAAGGAGCTCTGGCAGTGATGTGGGAGGTTGGGCTAGAGGCCTGTCTGCCTGCCTGCCTGTCTGTTTATCAAATACCTGATGTGTGCCAAACCTTGTGCTAGGCAAAATGGACATGAAGACAAAAGTAAAGAATGACTTGAAGCTGAGCTTTGGACTATGGATCTTGGTCTAATCAATATTTCCTGTGTTAGATTAATCCAATAGTTTAAGGCAAAACTGTAGGTGGGAATTATAGTGCCAGGTCAGTGATTTTTCTAGGTATAAAAACTAACATTTATTATAATTGAACTTTATCTTTTGGGGTTTTTAATGACTTGTTTCCCTATCAATATTTTGAATTAAATTCTTCTGTTCCAAACTGAATTTGTAGATTTGAAATAAATTCAGTTCTCTATGTCACTTTAGAAATTATTAAATGGCATCCACACCAAGACTTATTCCTTGGGAACCTCATTCTTACACTTCCAAAAGTTAATACTGAGACATTAATAGACACTTACTGAATGTGATAGTGGAAACATGTCTGTCTATGTCCCTACTAAATAGAAGTATAGTTTTTAAAATATAATCTTTATTTGTTGAGTGGTAGTCAATGGGATAAAAACAAAAATGGAGATAGAATCCCTGTGTTCCTTCCTTTCTTTCTGACCTTAAGGAAAGACCTACTGTCATTGCATCATAAAAGGAAATTTACTTGCTCTGTAGTGATACTTCATTTAGGAGGATCCATTGATTTGTGACTTCAAAGGGACCTTCCTTTGCACTTGATCCACAATTTTATTAAAGTGGCTTCTTTTCCCTTTTAAAAAGATGAGCTCATAATATAAGTAGCTTGTATTTTCTGTTCTTCAAGGACTTATGTATCCTACATTGGGATAGAAGGTTGAAGGAGTGGAGAATTGATGAGTACATGTAGGCAGGGGAGAGAGAGGGTTTAACATGAGAACAGAACCAGTACTAGCATCTCATGGCTACTTTACTAACCATTCTGGTTCCAAAACTACCTCCACATGGAGGCTAGCAATATTTATAGCTCTAGCAGTTTTTTATGTGAATGTATATTTAGAGGAACACGTGTATTAGCCTATGGAGTATTTTCCCCCTTGTGGGTATATGTATATTGGGCCTGTTTAGGAAGCCTTATAAAATTTGAAGTCCTTGCCCTGTACTTTAGAACCAGAGGGCCCTAAACAACCTTATTATCCCCATTTCCTCTCCCCCCATTCTACATCATCCACTTATCTCAGGGACATCTGCCCCAAAACGTCTGGTACTTCATCTCTCCTTGACCATCAAGCCATAAATGAAAGTGCCATATGCCCAGATCACCCCTTACCTCATAGCCTCTTACAGCATATAAACAGTTCCTGAAATTAATTAACGGAAAACTACTAAGCACTCACTAAGCAATGTTGTAAGTATTGAGAGGCAGAAAGATAATTCATACTTCCTGTACTTAGTGGGCTTTTAGTCTAATGGGGGTTATGACATATATACAAAATAGAGTATTATATAATAGCTACACAATAGCTCTAGTGAAAAACAAGATATAGTCAGAGTATGACATGTGTGAAGTGCTATAAGAGGTCAGAAGAAAGAAAATATTGTCTTCATAAAATCTTTCAGAGGAAAATTAGCTGTTTCCTCTCTCTTTGCCCAGTGAAGACTAAGAACTATAGTTAGTATCTTTAATTTTAATCAAAGCGATATATTGTCTGTAACCCTTCATCCCTTTTACTTGTAAGTTATGTAAATCCTTATATGTTCATATATAGGCATGTCTTACATGCATATTCACAGCAGTATGTGTGGCTTAGATTGTGAACTTCTTAGAGGACTGGAATCCAGTCTACTTATAGCACCAAATCACAGTTCTAGAACTAATCGATACTGCTTTATGGTGTTGGGGATGAAAGTCCCATGGGCTAATGCTTTGAGGAAAACATAAAATTTCTCACTGTGGAAGCGCAGCAGCTCCTTACACAGCTGCAATAGTCCTAGGTCCTATTTGGATATACAGCGAGCCCTAGATTAGATGTTCTTGGGGATGGTGTGAATAGCATGAGGGAAGGATAGTTGCAATCTCTAACAGCCCCCTATGGTCATTTTTCTCTGCATGCCTCCCAGCTCTGTCTGCACATGCCCAAACTGCCAGCTTGAAAAGTAGAAAATTCAGCCAAATGTATTATTTAGTGTCACGCAGACCAAAAAAACTTAATATTTTGCTGAATTTAACTTTTTTAAACAAATACCTTTTCAAAACCGGCATTCTCTACTTGCCTAGAGCATAAACCTGGTTGGAACTGAAAACCTTAGAGGGGGCACAGGGACTTTATCGATTATCTCCTACGGTGCATGGCTGCCCTTTACATAGTTGGCATGGGAGAATCACACCCATTAAAAAAGGGTATCTGCTTTGTTAATACATGTAGTTAGTAAATCTTTCTTCCAGTCTTTACTTTAAATTCTTTTCTTTATCCGCTGCTACAATAATGAACATTTTGAATGGTTTTTGTTACATTTGCATCAAGTTCTGAATTAGCAGAAGGTAGCAGACAGATGGACATGCTAAAGGAGCCAATGAAGGGGGGCACTTATCCAAAAGAGATGGAAAGGGAAGAACATCCTCAGCAGGAACAAGATGTAAATTCTGAGAGGCAGCAATTTAATAGCGAGTCTGAGGACGCCAGGCTTAGAGAAGAGTTGAACCAGCTGAGTAAACAATTTCTCCATTCTCCCAGTTCTGGAGATAGTTCAGATGACAGTAGCAAACAGGTATGTTGCACCACTAGTGAGAAAAACATAACTCTGTAAATAAATGTCACTACTCAATTTCTTATGATCAGCTATGGATATGTTATTTTGACATCATCACCACCACCAAATATTTATTGAGTAATACCTGTGTATATGGTATGAGTTAAAACATTTGGGGTGATGATGACAAGGGATAAGGAAGAATGATCGATTACAGAAAAATTGCTTTATTTATGCTTTTCCGTAATTAAGCCTTCTGGACATGTTAAATTTGTCCTACTAATATATTGTTTCCATAATTTGCATGGCAGCTCCCACAATTTCATTTATTTATTTGTATTTTTATGGTGATATCCTGTCTCCCAAACTAGCTCCTTGAGGTCCAGCACCATGTTTCATGCCTCTTTGTATCTTCTCCACTTGGTTCAATGCTTTGCACAAACTAGACACTCAATAATTATTTGTTGAGGGTGTTGATATTGGCATATATTTCCAATTATTTGCTATGAAATTACCACCTAAAGACCTGAGAGAGAATTGTATGTAGCAAATTGTTTTCTCTAGAGAGCAATAGGATCTAGAATTGGAAGGCACCTCATAGGTTATCTAGTCTCACTCCTGATAGAAGCATGACTCTTGTCTACAACATCTCTAGCAAGTGATTATCGAATTGTTTTATTTGAAGATCTCCAGTGACCAGAAAATTCATTGCTCTAGTGCAGGCCTGCACAACCTGTGGCCCACCAAAGGATTTTGGGAGGCCTATGAAAAGTGTAGAGGAAAACAGTTGTGTAGGCCTGCTGTTGTGTATTTGAAGGAGCACTGGATGTAGAGTCAAAAGACCTGGGTTTAAATCCTGATTCTGGTATTAACTGTATGACGTTTTGAATATGTGACGCTCTCCCTCTTTACTCATCTGTAAAATGTTGATAGTAATTCCTGGTTGTTGTGAGGAAAGTACTTTATAAATCTTCATCATGCTGTATAGATATCAGTTGTCATCATTATTAGCTTCCAGCACAGCCCTTTCCATTTCTGATTTACCCTGAGAGCTCTCATCATTAGGAATGTTTCCTTCAGTTAAGCAGAAAGCTTGGTGTGAGACCAAGCTAAGCCAAATCACCTCCAAAGCATTTAGAGATGAAATGGGGAGGAAACCAATAAACCAACAAAAAATGGACATGATCTTATCAGAATTTCTAGGGACAAATTAGCTCACTAATTGGTGGCAGTAGAATCACCACATTTGTTCAGCAACATGGGGAAGTCAACATGACTCTAGAGAAGCTGGAGATGGGCAGAACAACTGGACTAGAATGGGACTCTCCTAAGAAAGAAATCTGGAAGTGGAGGAGAAACTCTTTCAAAAGCTCTGAGGGACTGATTTCCAGTGTATCTGAAAAAGAAAAAGACACTAAACATTTAGTGGAGAGTGCAATTACCAGAGATGATAATCATTGACAACAGATGACATTTATATAGGTAGAGCTTTGCAATTTGGAAAGTACTTTATGCACATTATCTCCATTGAATCTCCCAACAACCTTATGAAGTCAGTGCTGTTGGTGTTATCCCCATATCAATAAGCTGAGATTAAGGAAGGAATGAAACTAAGCCCCTAGTATGTGTCGGGAACTGTGCTTTACATATATTGTCTATATGTATTACACATGTATTCATATATATTATCTAATTGGATAACTGATTTCCCCTGGGTTACAATGGTAGAGTCTGAAACTTTATATCTCTAGCATCTTATGTGGTGGCTGGCACATAGTATATATTCAATAAATGGTTATTGAATTAAATCGAGACAGGACTTATATCCAGATATAGCCTAACAACAGGTCTAGGGCTCGCTCGTCTGCTCTTTTTTATGTATTTTTAAATGTTTCATTGGTACTCTCTACTCCTTTTGGGGGCATCACTATTTCTACCCACTCTCTTCCCTGTGATTTTCACCCTCAAAATAAAAGGCACTCTCTTGTAAGATATAAGTATAGTCAAGCAGAACAAATTCATATAGTGTCTGTTTCTACAAATGTGTGTGTCATTCTGCACTTCTAGTCCATCATCCCTCTGCTGAAAGGTGGGAAGCATGCTCATTAGGTATAGTCTGTCCCAGGCAAAGAGCTCATCACTTCTGAACCTTAAACCTTGATCCACACTTTCAGATCTCATTTTTCTTGATGTCTTTTTAGCCTGCTGTTCTTCCCTCACCTTCTGAAGTCCCTACCTTTAACTGGCAGAAGTGATGAAAATCGCCCCTGTGCCCTCCAGATTTTCACTTTAATGCTGAGAACTTCATCATTCTTAGGGATTCTTTCTAGGTTCTTTCCGATGATATAATTTGTTCCCATCTATATTGTCATAAGTGGGTGATGGACATCATGTCTGATAAATTTTTCAAGGCTCACTGTCACATCCTGAATGTGACATGCTCATCTTCTGATTGGTCACGTCACATTGATCTATGTATGCATTCATGCCTCTCAGCAGAGAGTCACCTACCATCCATATGCGTCTCTTCTTCCCAGGGCCAAGAACAGATGTCCTTAATTATGATGACATCCATGTATCTGTATCATTTCATGGAGCATGAAGAGCTCTTTAATTCATTGACAGTAATGAATGCAACATATATTTATTAATGTCTGTTATTAATGTGCTAGGTATTGGAGACACATAGATGAAAAAAAGGCATAGTCTCTACCCTTGGAGACCTTACAGTACTGTAGGGATACAAGACGTACACAAATAACTGTGATAGAAGTTAGAATGTGAGGAATGTTTAGTGTAAATCAGAGAAGGATAAAATGTAGGGATGTTAAGCTTTATTTAAATCACTGGCTGGCTGGAGCAAGGAAGGCCCCAGCCTTCCTTGGCATCTCTATGCCATGTTTTAAAGAAAGAGAAACATAGCAAAAGTCACAGTTTAGAAGGAATCATAGCAGGAATGGGGGCATGGCTTACACAAATAAAGTTTCCTTGTCATTAAAGTGGGAATAATAATCCTTGCGCGGCCTCTACCATAGGGTTATAGTAAGAAAAGCACTTTGTAAAATGCACACCCCAATATATATGTAGGCCATTTGGCCACAAAGATAAGTTTTTCAGCCAAAGCAGTGTTTTGAAGACTATCTCCTAAGTTATAGAAGGGTGCTGATCTGCTTTGGTGAAGCAAACATCCACATCAACAAAAGGACAAATCCCTGAAATACTAAAGAACCCATTTTCGTTAGAGTTATTTTAATTTAAGACGTACAGATTGCGTTCGAAATCCTTCTAGTCCATTTTGAAACTCCTCTTCCTTTCATTGATTAATTCTTGATATTTGTTCGGATTGTGAATTTATATGTTTATTCCCAGTTATGGGTGGTTTTCATTTTTGTTGTTTGCTTTAAACTAAAGCTTATTTTGATTTGGCTATTCAGAAGTAAAATCTATTCAGTTTTTCCAACTTTATTGCCTTTTTTAACTTCATCCCTCACTTGGATCTTTCCATTTCTCTTGACTCACACTGCTAACACCCTAATTCTGCCTCATTATCTCTTGTAGACAATAGTGAGAGTCTACTAATTGGTCTCCCTGCCTGCAGCACCTCCCCTTTCCAATACATATTTTACATGACTGCCAACGTTATCTTCCTAAGGCCTTGGTCTGACTATATTACCCTCCAGTCTAGTAGCTTCCTACTATAGGATGAAATACAATTTTTTTAGCCTGGCATTTAAAGCCCTTCGTGGTCCAGCTCCAACCTACCTTTTCCAGCCTTATTTTCACATCACTCCTCTTCATGCACTCTGCATTCCAACCAGCCTAGAACTCAGCATGCCATCTCCCACCTCTCTGCATTCCTGTAGATGGTTTCTGCTGCCTAAAATGCCTACCTTCCTCATCTTTGCCTTTTATCCTTACCCTCCTGAAAGGTTTAGCTCAGGCATCACTTTATTTATGGAGGCTTCCCAGATTTCCTCAGCTGAAAATGTTCTCTAGCTCCTCTAATATTCCTAGAGAACTTCATCTGAATCCCTCTTTTGTCTATCACCCCCACTTTATATTTTATAGACAAGGGGAAATGCTGGACATAAATTTTACATAGATTTTACAAAAGTGTTTGATGAGGTGTCTTATACTGTTCTTGGGGAAAATGGGAAGATCAGCTTTAAGTGATAATACTATGATCAATGGATTCAGAATGTACATGACAGCAGGCTCACAGAGAGTTAGTTATCAATGGTTCTGGATCAGTGCAGCAGGGGGAAGTTCTTCATTGCCTTAAGCATCTATGGTTGGCCATCTGTTCTTTCACATTTTAGCCAATAACTTGGATAAAGATATAAATCATATGCTTATTGAATTTGTAGATGACCTAAAGCTGAGAGAAATAGCCATCCCAGTGGATGATAGAATCAAGATCCAAAAAGACCTTGGTTGGATCTCTGGACTGAATCTAAAAAGATGAAATTCAGTAGAGATAAATGTAAAGTCTTGTACTCGGTTACAAAATAATTAACTTCACAGATTTAAAATGGTAGAGGTTTGGATAAATAGCAATTATTATGAGAAAAGATCTGTCCTGTAAGCTCAGTCAGTATGTGTCAGCAGTGAGACATGGCAGCCAAAAAAGCTAAGACAATCTTGAGCTCTGTTAAGAAGGGTATAACTTCCATTGATAAATAGAGTTTTTGGAGGAGAGTGTTCCAGATGTTGAGGACTTTGAGTTCATGGCAGATAAGGACTGGTTGAAGGAACTGGGGTGGGGATGTGATAGCTGTCTTAAAGTATCTAAAAGGATTGATATATCCCATTTGGCCCCAGAATTGGGAGCAATGGGTGGAAGTTGCGAAGAGGTGAATTTAGACTTGAAGCCAGGAAAGGTTTCCTAGCAGTTAAAGCTGTCCCAAAGTGGAATGTGTTGTCTTGAGAAGTGGTGGGTTCCTTTTCCTTGGAGGTCCTCAGCTGCAGTTGTATGGCCACTTCTCCAGAATGCTTTAGTGAAGATTCCTTTGGTATATGTTTTGGACTACATGGCTACTGAGACACCTTCTGTCTTTCAAATTCTGTAGTTCTGTGATTGTGTGATATACATCCTCCATCTTCATTCTAGTAGAATGTAAGCTTCCTGGGGGCAGGAGTTTGTGTCATTTGATTCTTTGAGTGTCTGAGAACTCCAGAAGTCTTTTACATAGTAGGTCTTTTATAAATAGTGGTTGAATTGGAAGACTCTATAACCTTTATGTAGCTATTAATTAAATATATATGTATATATATTGTCTTTAATAATGTTAGTCTAGCTACGTGGTGGGAAGCACACTATTCTTATGCTTTTATTCTGAGTACTAGTTAAGTTATTATTGCCTATTATTTAATATTTGTGGTGTGGGTATTACATCCTTCCTTTTAGACTGTAAGCTCCATGAGAACAGAGACCATGTCACATTATCATTGTTTGTTCCATAGAGCTTAGAATAGGGTTTTTTCACCAAGTTGGTACTTAACTGGTTGGTGAGTGAAAGTGTGGAACAGAGGGGGTGTTGAGGTGAAGGAGAACTGGGCCCAGCGGGTCCGAAGTGCAAAGTGTATGCAAGGGTGTTAACTAGAGATTAGGCCAAATAGGAAGCCTTGTGGTGGGCCTCAAATGCTAGAATAAGGAGTTTGCTTTTTATCCTTTAGTCAGTGGTGAGCCACTGAAGGTAAAGGAGTGATTTAAACCTGCAAATTAGGAAGAATATTGTGACAACTACATGAAGAGGGAAGAGACTGGAGAAAAGAGAAACCAATTAGGCTATTACAGTAGTCCAGGTGAGAGGCAATGAGGACCCAAACAAGGGTGGCGGAAGTATGAGCCACAGGGGCCAGATGTGTGATGTTGCCAATGAGTATGGACTGGCTCGGAAGGGACAGATTTCCCAACCACACAAAGACTCACCCCCGTTATTACTTTAGTGATTCAACATATCTCCTCTCCTCCTTTTCCTTTTCCAATCTCTTGACACTGGTTTGAATTTTCTTATTCATTTCCACAGTCTTTTCCCTTGTTTCTTGTATTCTTGAAACACATCTCCCATTCTTTAGTGAACACTCACATCCTGATGATCTGAGATATGCCTCTTGCCCTTTCATAGCTCATTCACATTGAGCACACCCACAGTTTTCTCCTGAGAGAGACACAAAGGCCATTGAAACGGAAGTGCCAACTAAACTATCCCAGCCCTGCCCCCTCCTTTCATCACCAGAGAAGAGAGAGGAGCACCTCTTTGTTGTCCTTGTCTCTGTATTCACTGATACCCCTAATCATTGCCTGCTTGCTGTATTTACTAGGAAAATTATTGCTAAGTAAAAGACTCCTAGTAATAACTCCTCAACCCTTCCCCACCCCCACCCCCAACATGCAGAAGGCAGTGTGCAGCTACAATCCACAATTACCTGGGGAAGAGCCAATCTTCCCTTGCCCATCCCTCTTCTTACACTTCCCCACCGAAAACGTCGGCTACTGGTTGCTTCCCTGTTCTGCTAGCTTCTGCACGATTAACCTATAGTTGGGCATCTTTTTATAAGGTCAGTCAGTCAACAAGTGTTTATTAAGCACCTACTGTGTGATGGGCACTATGCTGAGTGCTTGGGGATGCAAGAACAAGGAATGAGACGGGCCCTACTAGAAATGTGCTTGCCTCCAAGAATCATGGATTTAGATCTAGAAAGGATCTCAGGAGTTATCTAGTTCAACATACTTCATTTTATAGATGAGGAAACTGAGGCCCAGGGTGGGCCAGACTTGTCATGATGGCAAGGATTCTGCCATGGAGGTTCTGTCTCTAATCTAGTCTTCTTTCAGCTATACAATGGGCTTGTCCCTGAGCTGTCAGTGAAGGTAACTATAATAATCTGCCCCTTGGCTTCTTGGGAAGAGGCAAATACAATAACTACTGCTAGTCTAGCCTTAACATATTTCCTTTATTGGAAAGTGAGATAGGGCTGGGCTGTTACCACAGTTCTATTTGATGTATAGCTGCAAATGATTAGAGCATCGTAGAGCTAGCTTCTCTGAGAACCTTCTGGTAGGAAGTGTTCCTCTGCTTCTTCTTCCCTGTGTGACCTTAGGACAGTCACTGATCCTTCCTGGGCTTTGGTTTGCCCATCTGTAAAAAGAAGAGATTGCATTAGATGGCCTCTGAGGTTCTTTCCAACTCTGTGCTGCGTTCTCTTCCAGCTCTGCACTCTTGTGCATCCTCTTGCAGTGCAGTGTTTCCAGCTTTCCAATATGTTTAATCCTCAAACTGAAGACGAACTTGGCTGGTATACAGAGATGAAAGATGATGTAATTGGAGAATGTAAGAAAAATGGAGGAGTCATCCCATATTTAGATTGACGAAGATTCAGCTCAAGTCAATGTGTATGTGAAGGGCCCCTCACTTGCTGCAGCCACTGCCCGGTAAACACAGTGCCTGGAAGATGGGTTGTTGGCAAAGTGATCACAGCTGCTGCTATACTTCCTCCAGAGATCACAGTCTCTTTTCTCGTTCTGTGACAGCAACACAATGACTGGTTCTCAGTCAAAGATAGGATAGGGGAGGATTTAGTCCCTTAGGTACCTAGCCTTTGGGGTTTTTTTCCTCTCTATGGGTCTATGATCGTAAGGGTCTTTACAGCCACATTAAAAACAAACTAGGATTCTGTCAAGAGCATAATTCCATCCCAATTTCCAATGAAGAGAATACAAGGGAAGTGTTTGCTCTGATGAGTTCAGTGTGGGCGCTAGCAGTAGCTAGAATAGACAGCTTATCCCAAACAGCCGGCACAGATTTTTGAGGAAGTATACTATTACATTTTATTACTATTACTATTATTCAATCTGAGCTTGTGTGAATGCCCCAAAGGCAGCAATGTACAGTGGAAAGAACCTTGGATTTAGAATCAAAGGACCTTGGTTTAAACCCTTATGCATTTAAACTTCTTACGTTCCACATGATATATTGTCATTGCTATTATTGAATTATCTTAGATAATTCATTGTTGCTACCCAATTTATACTTTTATACCATTTGAAACATCCTCAGAAAAGTATAAAAGTATTTTTGTTTGTTTTATTAAAGAATAAAGGTATTTTGTTGATATGGTTTTTTTATAGCATAGTCTTTTTCCAGGTTCACTCCACTTTCCTCCCTATGTCCTAAATCCAATGAGCCTTCTTTTGTAATTAATCATTTGTTAGAACCCTACATTATGCTAGGCAGTGTATGAAGCACTGAGGATAAAAAGATAATAGTGAAACAACTCAAGGAACTTACTGTACTCTAAAGGAGGAGACAACATGTACATATAAAAGTATATATAACATATACGAAATTAACATAAGGCATTTTGGAGAGAGAGGATGCTAACAGCTATAGATTCAGAAAGGATTTCCTATAGAAGGTGACACGAGCTGAGTTTTTAGGAAAATCAGAGATTAAGAAAAGCTAGTACGAAAAACAAAAAGCAGAGATGGGATTTGAAGCGTTGTTGTGTGAGGAAGAGCAAACAGGCTGGTAGACTCCATGGAAGGGAATAATGTGACAAAAGGCTGGAAAGACTGGAAAGGAGCAGATTATGAAGAGCTTTAAATACCAGAGTAGTTTACATTTGATCCTAGTGGTAAGAGTGAGCCATAGAACTTTATTGAGTAGAGAGGTTACATAGTCACAATTACACGAGGAAAATTACTTGGGTGACTGTGCAGAAGATGGGTTGAAATGGGTAAAGACTTGGGTCTGGGAGAACAGTTAAGAGGCTATGACAATAGGGCAGGCAAGCAGTGATCAGAGCCTGAACCAAGATGGTGCCTGTGTTAGTGGAGAGAAGAGGACATGCACAAGAAATTTTGTGATGATAGAAAAAATAATGGCAACCAACTGGATATGTGGGATGAGTGTGTGATGATTGAGATTATGGATTGCATTGTTTGGTGTTGTAGCTGTAAGCAATAGGACTCCACCATGGAATCACTTGGGCCAAGTGGTCCTAATGACCATAGACATGAAAGCAATTATAGACAACCTATACTTTTCCACTGTCCTGGCTCATTCTGATCCCATGCCAAATATGTAAACCACTTCAGTCTCTGATTAGACAAGGCTCCTGGCTAACTGTAGTAGCCATGCATTGATACTCTTGGAGTCCCCATATATCAACTTAGACCCCAACCCACTTTCTAGTCCTGATTAAGAAACCCTTCCACTTGAGTCTGGTGGCCATCCTGTGGAATTTCCCCACCACATCTGGTGATGGGGATGTGAGTGACCTGGCCCTGTATGGCAAGATCTTGGTCTTTCTGTGTCGCCATATTGTGTGTGTGTTACTTTTGTTTTTGCTTGCTTGCTGTATAATAAAGCTCATGTCTGTACCAGCTTCTTGAGTATCAGTTTTCTGTGGATCCTTAAATCGAGGTAGTTGTTCTAAACCAAGCTGTGAGACCAAATAGAACAGTGAGGGTTGAGGAATCAAGGAAGACAAGGAATCAAAGACCTGAGTATCTGGAGGGATAGTGTCAAGGGTACCCTTGACAATAATAAGGAGGTTCAAAAGATGGGTAGGGAAAGATGAATTCTGTCTTGGACATAATGAATTTGAGATACCTATAGTATATCCACTTTGAAATGCCCATCAGGCAGTTAGTTGGTGATGTGTGACTAGAGCTCCGGAGAGAAAGTAGGGTTAATTGTGAGACATCTGTGTAAAGATAATAGAACCCATCAGAGTGGATGAAGTCACCAAGTGAGTAGGTAGAGACAGGAGAGAGAAAAGGGCACGTAACTGAACTTTGAAGTATACCCACAGTTAAGGATCATGACATAGATGGTGATCCAGCCAAGAAGATGGAGGAGTGGTCAGACAGGATAGGAAAGAATAAGACAACAGTCATGAAGCCTAGAGAGGAAAGAGTAGGTCAGAGGATTGAGTGCTTAATGTTATGAAGAGAGGTCAAGAAGGGTGAAGTCTAAGATAAGTCCATTCATTTGATTTGGCACATCATTATTGGTTTTGTTGTTTTAATTGTGTGATAAAAAATAGTTAAGCAAAACCCATGAACTTAGGGTCCATATCTGATACTGTACACAAAGTTCTACATGCATAGTCTTCCACCTCTCTAGAGAAAGGATAGGTGTACTTCCTCCTCATTGACAAGGTCTATATCGGTCATTAGTTACACAGCATTCTGTTTTGTCTCAGTGCTCATTTCATCTGCATCATTGTAGTAATTGTGTGTGTTGTTTTCCTTATTCTGATTACTTCACTCTTCATCCATTCATTCACATTTTCTCATAGTCCTCTGAGTTCTTTATGTTTGTCCCTTCTTATGAGGCAGTAATATTCCAGTGCATTCATACACTACAATTTGTTCAGCTATCCCTCAGTTTTACAAGCTCTTGCTTTGTTTCTCATTTTTTTTTTTTGCTACCACAAAAAGCCTTGTTATGAATATTTTGATAAGTGTAGGCCCTTTATTTCTGTCTTCTCATCTCCTTGGGGAATATGTCCATCAATGGCATCTCTGGGTAAAAGGGTTCAAACAATCTAGTGACTTTTCTTGTGTAATTCCAAATTGTTTTCCAGAATGGTTGGACCATTAACATCCTCACCCCCAGTGTGAGAGCAGTTTTTAAAAAGTTATGTCTAATTCATACTGAGAAGTGCAAACTTCACTTACATTATATTTTGTATAGCTTTTATTATTACAAGGGAAGTTTCATTGGATGATAATGAGGCTTTTCCAAATAAAAATATGTTTTTAGTTTATTAGGGTTATAGAAAAATGATTTGAGACTATAAAAGAAATTAAAAGAAAAGTTTTAACATAACCATTGTTTATCCACTAGTATTTTCAAGCCTCTAGATGTTCTGCTATGAAGGGAAGTTCTGTTATTAATAAGTAGAAAGCAACAGAGGAAAAAGTATATGCTTAACTGCTATAACCATCAAGGTTTTTCACTGAGCAATATCACTTCGTAATACCCTCTTCCATTTTTCAGTCATAGCTATAGGAGGGATGTCTTTTAGGAAAGGAGAAAATTATGTGAGTAAACTTGGTTGTAATAATTTTTTTGTAGTTCTAAAACACCTTTTTGGATAAATTCAAAGGAATTTGGGGATGTTAAAATGTAACCTTGACGTCTCTTCCGGTTCTTCACCATGGCGCAAGCTCAAGGTGAAAAGGAAAACCCCATGCGGGAACTGCGCATCTGTGAGCTCTGCCTCAACATCTGTGTTGGGGAGAGTGGAGACAGACTGACCCAAGCAGCCAAAGTGTTGGAGCAGCTCACAGGCCAAACCCCAGTGTTCTCCAAAGCTCTCTATACTGTCAGGTCTTTTGGCATCAGGAGAAATGAGAAGATCGCCGTTCACTGTACAGTCCATGGGGCCAAAGCTGAAGAGATTCTGGAGAAGGGGCTGAAGGTGCGAGAATATGAGTTAAGGAAAAATAACTTCTCGGACACCGGCAACTTTGGCTTTGGTATCCAAGAGCATATTGGTGTGGAGGTTAAATACGACCCAAGCACCGGCACCTACGGCTTGGACTTCTATGGGGTGCTGGGCAGGCCCAGGTTCAGCATTGCAGACAAGAAGCGTAGGAGAGGCTGCACTGGGGCCAAACACAGAATTGGCAAAGAGGAAGCCATGTGCTGGTTCCAGCAGAAGTATGATGGCATCATCCTTCCTGGCAAATAAAGTCCTGTTTTCTATTAAAAGGTCGATAAAGTGACCCCTGAAGTGTAAAAAAAAATATATATAACCTTGACTTCTCCACAGCATTGAAGGAATGTCATTCTGCAAAAATGATTTGTTATTCAAACCCACCTTCATATAATGCTTTAATATTTATAAAATATTGACTAAGAAAGGGTCCCTGGGATCCGAGGGAAGCATGTCTGCCCCGTTTGAAGAACAAAGCGGGGTGGTGCCTTGTGGGACGCCCTGGGACCAGTGGTACCACACCTTAGAGGAGGTGTTTATCGAGGTCCAGGTGCCACCGGGCACTCGTGCTCAAGAGATCCAGTGCGGCCTGCAGAGTCGACATGTGGAGCTAGCCGTGCGGGGCCAGGAGATCCTGAAGGGCAAACTCTTTGATTCTACAGTAGCTGATGAGGGAACGTGGACATTAGAAGACAGAAAAATGGTCTGCATAGTTCTTCTAGGCTTTTTTTTTGATCATGGCTTTCAGGTAGTCCAATAATTTTTAAATTCTCTCTCCTGGATCTATTTTCCAGGTCGGTGGTTTTTCCAATGAGATATTTCACATTGTCCTCCATTTTTTCATTCCTTTGGCTCTGTTTGATAATATCTTGATTTCTCATCAAGTCACTAGCTTCCACTTGCTCCAATCTAGTTTTTAAGCTAGTATTTTCTTCAGTGGTCTTTTGGACCTCCTTTTCCATTTGGCTAATTCTGCCTT